>CM070875.1:83626627-84161627 GCA_036365515.1 Torymus aiolomorphi
ATACTGCTATAGCTGTCGGAGACTTGCATGAGTCACCGTCCCGTGCCGGACCGCGGCACCTTTGCTCTAATAAACAAGGTAATTAACACATGTTTAATTACTGTTTAATAGCTTGTTTATATAAACAAACAATCATAACAAGCAATAAAATACTCATTAATTACACGCTTTGTTTATGTTTTTCATAAACATTACATGTACTTAATGTATGTTTAATTACTTGTTTATATTTATAAACATAAACAAACACGTTTATTTATGTTTGTTTATATAAACAAACCATTAAAAAGCAATTAAACATGAGTTAATTACCATGTTTATCAAAACAAATGTGCCGCGTCTCGGGACGGGCCGGTGACTCATGCGTCGTCTCGCTATACTAACTATGATACTACTGAGGTGCGCTCTCGGCAGAGCGCTACTTCGTCAGTCACCGCGCAGGAGTCCAGGAACAGCAGTCCTTCGAGATACTGCGGAGCCCAAGGCCGAACGGGAGCACGTGCAGCGCCGCAGCCACACAGAGTCGCGCATCCAGCATTGCGAGCGGTGATAAGGTGAAAATTTACCAGCGCCAGGCCTAGCTTTGTTTTTTTAGGATTGTCGGGCGTAGAGGCGGAAAACCGGGGAAGGCATAGCCTCCCCTCTGTACCCGGTAGACATGACCGCAAGGTCATTCACGCACTAGGGTGACAGGTTGCCCTGCGTTTGATATTCGCTAGCCACGCGAGAACCAGAGTCTGAATATTTTCCATTATTAAAATCTAAACTTTTTTTTTTGTTAGCGTAGATTTGGATCTTGTTGCCATTGCTGCATTATTATTGTATGATTATTATTTCGTTAATATTTTTTTTTGTTCGCGGTTATTATTTCATTATTATTTCCTCATTTATATTTCGCGATTATTCTTTCGTTGCTATTTATCTCGGTATAAATTTTTTTTTTATTTGTTATTTCGTTATTATTGTCTCGCCATTATTTAGCTCGTATTTGGGCAATCATTTCATGTACGTGTGTGTGTATGGGACACCGATGAGGAGTAAAGTTTACATTTCTATGTTGTTGCGCTATCATTAATAGAATTCGGTTATTTAGCCCATGATATTTTTTTATATTGATAATATATTATTATTTCTTTGCTATTGTGTAGCGTGACTTAATTTTTGTTTTATTATACATTTATAATATTGGAAATTCTTTGTTCATTTTGCTACTATTTTGTATTCTCTATTGAATAAAATGGGTCTTGATTTTTGTACACATGCATTGACATATTTTTTTTTAACCGGACGTTTATCCAGTATGCACATCCCTATTCCTTAACATTTTCACCATAGTTATAAGTTTAGTGACCATGATCTACATATAACGCGTAATCGTTTTATTAATTGTCTTATAGTAATTTCTTTATTATATTTACAACAAATTCCTAAATTCTTTTAGTCAATATACTGGTGTATTGGTTAAATTATTCCTAATATCGGATTTAAATATTGATAATTAATTTTAAATAAATTTTCGACTTTTATTATTATGAATCATATGCGTTGATATTAATTAGATATATGGATTATTGATTTTTTGTTATTATTATTAAGCTATCCATCTCATGTTATTCAACATAGTAAATTCACATATATCTCATCGTATATTAACTAAGGTCAAGAAGGACAGCAGAAGCCGTTCATATAACCTTGCTATCATCTCCAAGGACCGCGCCAAAGTGGATCTACACACATACTAACCACCATTGCACCTAGGTGGTTTCAGATACTCGTTATTCCTCTCCTATCCTAACGAACCCTTACAACTTGTCAATGCCCTCTTTTCTTCGTCTTTCCTCTTGTCTGCTCTTTCAAGTAATAGAAGATAAATACACATGCAGGTTAATTTATTACAAATTTCTATAGATTTTTCTATATTTTAATTTTATGGTAAATGTAAGTAATTATAGTCAACGACTTAAGATCATTTGCTAACTTGCTTAGAATATTTATCGCACCATTATAGATATTTTTATAATGCATGGTCTTTTTTGTTTTTGGTTACTTATGCTCTTATTCTTTGTTTTATTAGTATTTAAGTTTATTTTCTTCAGTGTTTCATAAATGAAAAATGTAAAACGAAGCTGAAATGTTAAGAAAATATTAATATTGAAAATTGATTTCCATTATTATTATTAACTTTTTTGGCTACAGTTAATGTCCTCTTTTATATTATAATCAAAATTCGATTATAAATATTTTTGGTATTTTGCAATTTTTTTTTTGGTTTTTTGTACAGAGTATGCCTATGTCAGTGACCATTTTTGTTTTGAATTATGTTATTCTTCTATTAAAATAGTTTAAACTGTATTTTTTCATTTTTTGATTTTACTAAATCTGCATTTGCTATGCGCTATTCCAAATTTCTCACTGAACTTAAAATAACCAGCTGGACACCCAGCTACTGAACTTAAAATAACTAACTGGGTACCCAGATATTGAACTTAAGGGGGCAACCCTGGGTTAAAGCCTGAAAAAATAGATTTTAGTATAATTAGTCAGGTAATTATTTTTTTAAATCTATATAGGAAGACAACTTTATACCTCAAAAATGTACATAAAAAACAACATTTTAGCACCTCCCTGGCTCCCATATTTTGTTTTATAAGTCTGTAATGACCAGTGGATTGAAGCATCAATTTTTCTATAACACCTCAGGGCACATAGTACTGGTCTGGAACAGTTTGACCAAATGAATGAGAGAGCGAGGAAAATCTTGTTCATATATATTTATGTGAGATGATGACTCGTACGTTCCAAAGTGTAAATTTTGAAGGAGGTTGCAATAAAACGATCAACAAGGAACCAAGAAAAATTCATTTAAAACTTCGTTTATTGGCCGACGTTTCGGTACTAATGTCAATACCTTCATCAGGGCTAAGAAGGGAAAAATACATAGTTAAAACATATATACAGATTATTTTAAGCAAAAAAACTCATTAACACTTTTTGGCATTTTACTGACCTAATAAATTAACGAAGGTTTACACCATGGTTCGTAGACAAACATAGGTGACGTCGATCATGTAATGATATAGCACATAGTGCAACGTCTGTGAGCGGATTTTATTTAACTAGAACAATTTGAAAAGAATTCGAGTTTGAAAATTTGATTTTAAGTTAACGAAAATTAAAATTTATACGAATATAACAATAAACAGCTAGAGTTCTTACCCATCCTGCACTCTGGAGTCCCATTTTTCGACAATGAGAGAAAAGCGAAATTTCCGGGGTTTATATACCCACAGGGGGGACGTTAATTTTCGCAAATTCAAATTAAAAATTTTGAGAGTGGGAGGAGAGGGAGCGCGCCAGCAAGTAGCGTACTGGAAATTGTAAGACTAACAGCGTTTATTGTTATTTTCATTATTGCAGAAGTGTCTATTGCGGTCTATTGGTTGTTTCAACGGATTTTTTATAAATGTATTTGAGATTCTTAGTGTCCTCCATTCGATTTAGGCTGTTATTTTGCGAGTGTATGTGCAACATTTCTGAAAAGGTGCGTTTATGGAAGTTTGTTTCGGTGTCTATTATGTGTGTATTCTCAAAATCTATTTTATGTCCAGTTTTTTGAATGTGCTCTGAGAGTGCGGAGGTCGTTAACGATTTTGAGACCGCGAATTTGTGTTCGTATACATGTCTGTTTAACTTCCTTTTTGAGGTGCCTACGTAAGAGGCATTGTAATCTTTGCAGTTTATTTTGTAAACGACAGATGCAGTTTCGAGCGGATCTAGTTTTTTCTTTTCCGAGTCTAATAAATTTAAGCTTATTTATGTTTTTATTGATTGTTCGTACGTTTTTGACATCTTTTATAGTACTGCATAATTTTTTATTTAAGTCTTTTATGTATGGAATGACTAAGGTCTTATTGCGGTAATCTTGTTTATTATAATTTAAGATATGACTATTATTATAAGAGTGCAGACGTTTTTTAATATATTTTTCAATAAATGTAGGAGGATAGTCGTTTTGAATAAGAAAGGATTTCATTATTTTTAAATTATCTTTATGAAAAGAGATATGTGAAATTTTAATTGCTTTGTCAACTAAACCATAGATAACTGCAATTTTTTGGTGGATAGGGTGATGAGAGAAATAGTTTATGTATCTTCCGGAGGCAGTCGGTTTTCTGTACCAATTAGTTTTTGCGATGTCGTTATTTTCTCTGATGATTTTTAGGTCTAAAAAACTAATGCTATTTTCTGCTTCTAATTCAACAGTGAATTGTAAAAACGGATCAAAATGAGTTAAAAGTGTCTAAAGTTTTTCTAATCAAGTCTTTTTTAATAATTAAGAAGTAATCATCGACATACCGTTTGTATAAAAACTTTATACAGTTTTTTTGGGTTTTCACTTAAATAAGTAAACATAAGCTTCACATAAATGGGTAACTGTAACCCTATTAACGGTTTATTACCTCGCTACAGTTTAATGTAAAAAACGTAATCTCGTCTGCGCAAGCGAGTACGTGCGAGACCATCACAATTTGCTCGTGATACGTTTTGTTCGACGGCTCCACGCAAATAGAACGATAGTATGCGGCGCGCGATGCCAAGACACAGTTGTTTTACGGTAGAGTCGACGCTTCGATTAAGTGTTAATATCGCGCTTAATTCAAAACACGAGAAGTAGAATTACAGTACTCCCGCCCTTTGACTCTTTTTACACACCGATATAATTCTCGCCTTCACGATAGGAGCTGTGTGCTCGTACTAGATCCCTTTCTTCTTTATCTAGTCCACCATGCTGTTGCTACAGTACTCTCGAGCATTGTCCATCCATAGAACGTTTATTGTACGACCAAATTTATTATTTATATGTTTTTCAAAATCTACAAAGCAATAATAAGCATCAGACTTATGCTTTATAAGATAATCGGTTCTGTATCATGACATGTCCTCTTTGAAATTTATAAAATGCCTTACCCTCCGAGGGAGTCTTCTTGCATGCGGTCACAAATGTCACTATTGAGGGACTGCCCTACTTTATAGTGTCTTGTCCTCGCCAAGATGGCAGGGTCCACAAAATATGTCGTCTCCTTTCTCACAGTTGACACCGTCGCGAGCTTCTTCTCAATCACCAAGATCATGGTCCATTTAATCATATGCTCTAGCCTCTAATGCATCGTGAGAGCATCGACTGTGCATGTATTTGCTTCACATAGTTTCGATACTCGTATATACATACGAAAGACATTATTTTCTTGGATGATTCCTTGGCAAACGAATCTATAATTCAAGAAGAAATTTATCTCGTTATCCTCGAAAACCACCTTGAAGCTCTTTTTACACAACTTTTAACAGAAAAATGGTTTTTCTTCAAGTCTCCAACATATAGCACATCCCCAATTCGTCCCGATATAAACTTGTTATGTCCTGCCAAAATATTTTTCTTTAAAATAATAAAAATTATTTTATTTCATTATTATATGAATCTCGTAAACCAATATCAGATTTCAGAGAAAAAAAAAAAGAAAAAATTTGGAATTCAAAATATTGTATAATTCCATCATTTTTCTTTTCCTTTATTACTCTGGATTTATTAATAAGAGATTAGAGATCTGATTCTCAATAGTTTTAAAATACAGAAGAGCACTGTTACCTAAGTACTTTTAGATACCCATCTTTTCGAATTAGAAAAATTGGCATAGTACCTCTTTTCACAATTATTTTGATTTCAACAATATAGAAAAATATATTGGAGCTTGATACAGTTTTCTTTTGTTCAGAATATAAAAAAAAAATATAAGATCCAGTTTTGTAAATAAAACTTGGAATGTTATTGTAACCTTTAGTTTTGTATGTTTCCTTTTCAAAGTATAAAATTTCGACACTTTACTCTTAGTAGTAAGGCAATTATGTTGTAAAATTTTATCTGGCATTTAAAAAGTGAGACGCTCTTGTATCATTCATTTCAAATGCAATATTTAAGAAATGCTCACTATTTCCTTGCATCCAACAATCATCGGATTAGATCATTTTAGAATTTGTTCATCCTCAAAAATTTTCTTCGTTTAGGGTCATAAAACTCAGGTCCAAAATTTTCGGCCGCATGAGAAATCTCAAACGCAAACATCTCGAAGTAAGGGTACAACGCTTCCTTCTTCATCGCGGGTCGTAAAGTTTTTTTTTCGTTTCCTTCCTCTTACGATAGCCTCAGTAAACACTAGCCAGACTCAAACATCTGCAAGCGGTAATTTTCCCGAACCCGAGTACGCGTCGGAATTTCTTAGCCACTCCAAAAACAATAAACTGGGAAAACCCTGTAATTACGTACGACAGCGTCTCTTTCCGTTTCTCTCGCTTTCCAGCATTTTCTGCTACCCACGCTTATACTGGATTTTTCTCTTAACATGTTTATAAACAGTGGATGCAATTCTAATTCTTTTAGGTAAAAAAAAGCAATAGACAATATGTCCATTCTCATTTTTTTTATTTGAAATAAATCCGGATTTTAAAGAAGATATTCAAAGAAAATGCGAACCTTTATGAATTTGCTCTTCTTCCATTTTACAGTTATTCACGATTTATAAATCAGAACGCAATGTTAGTAACACCCCTATTAGTATATTTAAATTAGTTTATAAAGTAAATTTTTTATAACGCATTTATTTTAATAAAACCACAAAATTCTCTTTCATTAATTTATAATATTTAAAGTACACGTTTATAGACAGTTAGTAACAAATACAGAGTAAACTAATTTTTCCTCTGTAACTCCAAGGTTAAACATATACCATTTACTTAGTATACCTCTTCCAATTAAATCCCTGAGGATTTATTAACTCAACAATTCAATAGATTTTAGTTATTTAAGACTAAACTAGGTTATTTCATACCTTTCTATTAAGCTCTTACGTTAGATAATTACCTTCAACATTTTCTATCCACATTAATATTTCTTGACTTTATTTTGTATGTTTATGCAAAATATATAAAAACAAAATCTCTACAAGTTCCAAATTCAATTAAGAATATTTTAAAGTTCAAATACCTTATGAAATCAAGTACTTTCTGTTCTCTTTCCTGAAAAGTTCATAAACTAATACATTTTAATATCTCACCTATTTCCACAATAGGTTATTCTATTATATATATATTATTGTACGTTCTTCTGTATAAGTTTTAACAGTCACTTTAATTCAATGCCCCAATAATATGAAATGAGTAATAGATTCCAATAAAATATATATATATATATATATATATATATATATATATATATATATATATATATATATATATATATATATATATATATATATATATATATATATATATATATATATATATATATATATATAATATTAGTCACATATTAGATTTATGTTGATTTAGATAGTTTATTTTTAAGTTTACATGTTAAGTCTAAATTTGTAGAAGTATAAGATATCTGATATAAGTTATTTTATATTCAAACTTTTGTATTAATTGCATTAGAGTTTATACAAATTTAGTTACTTTTATACTTATATTTTAGTTCTAACTTATGCACTATCGAAAGCCGTCATATTTAGTTTTAAGTCTAATTTTACTAATTTTAAGACGTTTATATTTTCTATGTTAAACCATTTCGCTGATAATAACTGTCACCCTTTTATATACCAAAAACATATTCCTATTCGCGTATTTAATTGATCCTTAACGGTTAATATACAAAATAGGATATTAGATGTATTTATAATTATCCTTTGTACGATTTCGCTACTTAAAAACCTTCTTGTTTGAAAATAAAACTCTTGTACATAAATAAACTACTTCGAGTAATGTTTAATTTACAGATTAATTATAATTTATTATAATATTCATATTATAAATCCTTTCTTTAATTAACTTCTAATTCATTTCCACCTATTTTGTTAATAAATCTTCATATTTTAACGTAAATTCTTTTTAATTAGTCATGGGACCGCCCAGTTCTTATATGTATTTAAAGTTTCATATTAAAAATTATTTATTATAAAAAAAAAATTATGTCAAAGTGGGTTCTTAATCTTGATGCTGAATGTAAGACAATAAAAATTCTCTTTTATTGCCTAACAATCAATTCATAGCGTTTATGCATAATGACGCCTCATTATCGAATCCCAGCGCCCGATTTTGAGTGAGGGCTGATCCCAAAAATCTAAGCGACCAATAACATCCCTCTACGCTTAAGACCGGAGAAAGCGGCTGCGCCCCATCTCAAGCTTAGCTTACTTCGTCACCGCGTCCAACGAAAAACCTGAGTTCTATTTCTGACCCCGACTCGGGTGTTCAATCCTAGCCCCGCCGAGTGTGTGAACACTCGCGGGAGCGATCTTTATTTTCTCAGTCACTCTCCAGCAGTCACCCTCCAACAAGGTATTCTACACGCGCTCACACGCACGCGCTCACTCATCCTCAAACGAGGTCTTCTTTTTTTTACACGCGCTCAACTTAATACGCGCTCATTCAAAACGTTTACCCTCGAACAACTAGGTTTTCAATTTCGTTAAGTTTTCTAATAAATGCTACGTGCTGAATCTTGATATACAAACTTGTAACCAAGTTACCGTGCAAGGGTAACTACGCGTGTGCTCAAAATAAACTACAACAATTATTTTTGAAATAATTTGTTAAAAATTTATTCGTCTCCCAACCCCGACCATATCCCCTCTACAGAACACTTCAACCGAAGAATCTCAGGTCTGCCGAGCTCCCAACTCAATAGTAAGTGTAATTCAAAATTTTGCTGTCTTAACTTTCTTCTTAGTTAGCCTAGAGATTTTTCTTCCACAATATTAACCCTATTTCATGTGTTAATTCGTGTTGCCGTAAAGTTTTCCCCTAAAACAAAGTGTTTCTTTCTACTAACTATCCATCTTTTTAAAACCGACCCCCTAGATATCTTGAGACTAAAAACTATATTAGGGAATCTATTCCGCAAGTCGCCAGTAACTTGGCCTTTCTTGTGGGTACATTCCCTGATCAAAACAATCAAACATTTCACATTCGGGGTGAACAAAAACAAAAGAGACAAGTATAACCAGAAACACTACTGGTTATCAAATTTTTAAACTTGATTTTTCAACCGCGACGCGCCCTGTTTGCTGCCCATAACCTACCCCATCCTTCTAGTGCTAGTATCTAGCTCAATCCCGAGCTAGTAGGTTTTCATTAGCCTAGGCTCTAAACTGAGCAAAATAGTTTTTATAAAATTAACATGTTGGGTCTTCTTTGGTAGGCCCGACGTAACAAACTTGTCGTTGAAGAGTCGCTCCATGTGTATTGTACCTTTAAGCTCATACGGGGTGCCAACACCAAGCAAGACGTACGCAGGCGCGTACCGTGCTAAATCAGTGAACACCTCATTTCGAAAAAAATTTGCCGCGAGGCAACTATCAACCAGCCATATGTCGGTAATATCACGTCAAGTTACTTCTACCTTTTCATGATAGATGGCAGCATTCACCAGGGGAACTGCGCCTATTCCATTCACTACTATTGCTCCGTCCTTTTTGTTTTTCTTTTTACTCTTCGATTGCCTCGAAACTATCTAACCTCTTATCCCATAGATAATCTTGATAGTCTGGTCGTAGGTGAGAGAACGCCAAGTTCAGTTGTTCTCTTAATGAAGGTGGTCTCTTTAAGAGAGCAATGATTCTTCGAAATTTTGTTATGAATGGGGACACCTTTTCCTTCAGACCTTGGTAACGTGCCCTCAGTTCTTCCATGATATCGTCCTCATGTAGTTCACCAATAAATTGGCGTCTGAAGGCCTTCTCGAAGGTTGTGAAGTCCCATAGTTCTATATCTTCCTGATATACATCATACCAATCACCTGCTTCCTTGATTAGCACACTTGCAAGGCATGGCAGGAGCTGTTCATCACGGATCCCAGTGGCTCTTTTACACGCCTTCAGGCGTGACAAGAACTGCTCTGCTGAGTCCTTAACATCACCCGTGTACCTCAGACCCCAGCTCTTCAAGGTTTTTATTATGTACAAACTGTTATCTCGAATTGCCGATGCCTCTTCCGGGTAATAATCTCGCTGTGACCTCTGTTGCCTCACATGTGATTCCTCCCCTCGATTTCGTCGGTTACAAGGAGCCACATATCTTTCTCTCAAATCATTGCTTTGCGGGCTCAAATCTCGAAAATCAGCCCGCAGCCTACTCGAGAACAGTGCCGGAATTCCTTCTTCCGAGTCGGAACTCGAGCTGTCTGGGAGCGCTATCTTCCTGCGTCGTCGCGGGGTAGAACGAGTTGTTATCTGTTTAGTAACTCTTACGAATCGTCCTTCCCTCGATTCATACTCTTCATCTAAGTCCTCTCTTCTGTTGTGGATCTCGAAATCCCGCGTATGTCTTGGCCTGTCGCCCAACTGCTTGATTCTCGACCTATGGCATGATTCGTCGTTCCTTGACTGCACTTGAAGGCTTGGTATGTGTGCTATTGGCAACCGCGAGCTAGGTGTGCTCCCTCTTGCCTTAGTACTCGCCGCCTCGTAAGGTAGTTGCAGTGGCATCAAATATTGCCTGTCCACTGAATTTTCCAACCCCCTATTTTCCCTCTGCTTTGAGTTTAAGTTATGCTCCCTGCTGATAGTGATCCTGGGAACTGTTCCATTACTGCTGTCTCTAGGGGGCACCTGTGTTCCCGATAACCTCGCACTGGCTTGTGCAGCCATGTCATCCGCCGGACCTTAGTTTCTGGTGACCTCGACTTCCGCTTTTGTCTCTGGGATCATACACAGTGCGTCTCTGACCCCAGTATTTTCCTTTCGTCGAGATCGTACATCCTCTTCTTCCGTCTCGTACTCTTGGTTGACGTCACTAAAGGCCATTACCAATTCGTCCTCCGATGGCACGTCTTTGCCTTCGGCTTCATCCGTTTCTGGGAACCATGGCACTTCCGTTACCCCCACCGTCCGTAGGCAAGCTCGAAACAATCTCTCTGCCTTAGCTCGATGGCTACCGTGATCATTGAGACCTAATTCCAGTAGGTTACTTTCAACCTCTTCGCTCGATTTCCTCATCACATCACGAAACCGGGCCCTATACTCCCGATTATTACTGAGCTCTCTCATCCTGGCTTGATATTGGTCCACTTTCTTGGCTTTTTTAGTTGCCATGTTGCGCGCGCTATGTAATGCCTCAGCACCAGAAGGGATACAGGAAAATAGAACTCGACCCGTATTCGTGATTATTCAATGTTGAGCTCTAATTCAAATACTCGAACCTGTAAATTCAAATACTCGAACCTGTAAATTCAAATACTCGAACCTGTAAATTCAAATACTCGAACCTGTAAATTCAAATACTCGAACCTGTAAATTCAAATACTCGAACCTGTAAATTCAAATAACTCGAACCTGTAAATTCAAATAACTCGAACCTGTAAATTCAAATAACTCGATAGACAGGAAGAGTTAGGAAGGGGGAGAGGCACTGAAATTTTCTTCTCGTTTCAATTTAAACCCCGAGTTGTCTGGTAACGGAATGATTTTTCCGTTTCCAAATTTCTAACACACTCCGATGATCAACCTGAAAAGAAAATTCTTGACCCACAATTCACTTAAGAATCCCCTTTCCTGAGCCGTTTGTTCCTTTTCTTACTTTCGTATTGACAGCATTTTATCGCCACTCTTACTCGAATTATTCACTGCCCTAATTACACCTTCACCGCGTATGACACAAATACTATCTCAAGTCGACCCGTTGTTGCTACCATTAATTAGTTGGACGCCATTTGTGACGTAGTGCTTTGCTATATCCACTATATAGAGCTCGTTTATCAAAACGACCCAAGAACAAGCAATAAACCACTTTACCTTCGTGACTCCTGACTGAGCCACACCCCGACTTAAGACTTATATCTCGATAAAGGGGGTTCTAATGGTGAGCAACAACTACAACTCCCGTTGTGCCAACGATGAGACAGTATTACGTTACTGGCTACCCACGCTGATGATTTTTTTTTATTCCTGAAAATAAGACTCGAGGGACAGCACAACCACACTCGCAAATAATAACAATTATGATACTTGGAGATTAATGTAACTTTATTAAAAGTTGAATTGAGTGAGAAACTCCCAAAAATGGCGGCTAGCTGCTGCGTCAGGCCCCTTTCTCAAGATGGCGTCTCCTTCCAAGTTCGTCTCGTAGCCCTTGAACCTGTAAAGAGAGAAAATACCCGACCACAATAATCTCGAAAGTTGAATTCCGCCTCGACACACTCTGGAGCGATTCAGCTTCGCCGACCAATCTGCACCTATACAACTCGCTATAAAACTACTCGACCCCTGGACGACACACGGACTGTTACTACTACCTCGATTCTACTTCCCTATTTTAACGAGCTCTCGACCCGTAGCTACTTACAAATAATCCTTGTTTCCTCACAACACGACTCTTAGTACACTACTAATACTATAGCACAGTGAAGCTAATGCGACTGTTATCTCTGTGGCTAATGCGACTACTACTGCTGCTGGCTGGAGAACAAGAGAGCGCTCTTCCTCGAAGCGATCAAGCCCGAGCCCTCCGTTCTGATTATTTTCCCTTACGTGGATATCATTCATTGGTCCGCGCCCCTGGATTTGCTCACTTTTGTCCACCAGGCCATGACTCGCAACTACTTTGAGTCACGATAGGTCTACGCGTGAACATGCGCGGCCCCTATCTCACTTGTTGCGCCGCCCGGTGCTCAACTATCGTCCGCGCTCACCATTCTATATCGCTACTTACTCTATGCGTGAGCTATTACACAGCGCTCCTCTCTCTATCCTTTTACGTATTCATGCCCGCGCGCACTAGTTCTACTCTCTCTCTCTCTCTCTCTCTCTCTCTCTCTCTCTCTCTCTCTCTCTCTCTCCCTCTCCTTCTCTCTCTCTTTCTCTCTCTTCTCCCAGTACACACGCTCTGCCTGACTATCCGGCGGCCGGTGCCCTCTCCCTTCCTACTACTCTCCCTCTCTCCCCGCACGGCACCTGCCTGCCTGCAGTGTCCAGGCCAGCGGCTTCCCTCTCCACTGCTTTTTCTCTCTCTCCCCCGCGCCTATCTTACTGCTGCGCGATAGCGTATCTCTCACGTATACTCCTGCATACTCCCACTATTCTTCCTGCGCGGACTAGTTGCGCGGCGCTCAGTCTGCGCCTCTACTGATATCGTCCACATCGCGTGCTCGTGACGTCAGCTCTCGACGCCGCTCACCGGGTTACGCGGCTCCCTCGTCCGCCTGCTCTCTCTCGGCCCCTTCCCCCTCGCGCGTCTAAGTCTATCGCATCCCGTGTTGCTGCTCAACCCGGCCGTGGCGTCTAAGTGCGTGTGTGAGTGTGTGCGCAACCCGCTCGACATCCTTGCTGCCGGCGCGCACAACATGGCGGAGCCGGTCGAGCATGTGCTCGAAGCTGCTGAGGATGCCGATACATGTGACATCGTCACACATTTTCCTGTAATAAGAGTTATTTTTATTATAGGTAAATAATATGAAAATTATTATGGTGGAAAATTATTTTTGATATATTGATCGATCTGGTTATGGTGGAAATTTTATTTTTTTTTATAAATTTTTGGTCTAAAATCATGCAACACGATATGAAAAAGACAGGATTTTTTTTATTTGTAAGAAAATAAAAATCAAGGATGTCAATTTGTAAAATATGAAGTTAATTGGTTATGTGTTAATTGCAATTATGGCACAACAATTTGTAACGGCCTTAATTGGGAATTAATATAAATGGCACTTTAGATTTTTATACACAATCGCGATTAGAAGACGACAGAATGGCCATGAAGTAGGACAGTTTATTTTATCCGACAACTATTAGTCATTTAGGGAAATAATACGTGGGTCAGGAGCGTATTATTACGCGGTTTGGTGGTGCCATAGCACGAGTGTAGTACAACCAGTATCTTCAAAAACACCAACAGTACATAAAAAAATGGCGGAGTTGCAGATTAAAAGAATGTGGTAGTTATGATATAGTGGTAAGACATAACGAAAAAAGGAAAAGTTGATTAATTAAATACGAGCTATTTATACCTTGCTCATCATGTCACTCGGTAATACAAAAAAAAACGTGTCCTATTAATTAATGAATAAGGTGACTCTAGCAATTTTATAATAAAATAAAAAATTAATCGACATATATTGTAAGAGGTATTAAATTACTGAGTAGAAAATGGGACGTGTTCGGACGGATTAACGGATATTTTGCCTTTTTTTGCCTATTATAATAGATTTATTTTATTATATTTTTTGTAATTTTAAGAAATAAAAATATCCATCAGTATAGACGTTATATATCGTAAATTCAAACGTGTAACTGAAAATATTCTTACTTTTATAATATTAAAAAATCTGTTGTAATCTCTATTGTACGCTACGCATTTTATAATTCCAGATTTGTCGATTAAATTCATATAAAATAAACAGCTATTTTGAAATTGTTTCCTTTTAGATTTAAATATAACTTTTGCCAAAATAATTTTTCTATAAAGTAAAGATTGTAAATAAATCTACGTCATTGAAAAAAATTATTGTAGTAACTTACGTTTTATGATAATACGGAGTTAAAAAGTGTATATCAATGACTTTTTCCATTATTCTAAAAATCAAATAAAGTAATTTATAAATTTTATTAGCAATTTGTTTCTTCTATTACAATAATATAAGCATCCTTTGAGCAATATGGCCATTTACTTATTTCTACGTTTGAATCATTTACTTTCATCCATTAATTATTTATTTTTAACATATTAGTACGAGGGTCATTTGACAAGTACCTAGCCTCACCGCCAGATGGTGCCACTATCGCACCAGAAATACACTACAGTGCAGTATCTTCCTGTAAACGGTTACAAACGAAATTTCAGCCGGATTGGAGTTGTAGTTTATTTTTGAGAGCGTGTGAAAGCAAATGTGTCCGTTAATTTTTGAAAAAATGGAGAAAGAACAATATCGGTCGGTGATTCGATTCTTGTTTTTGGAAGGGAAATCGCGCAGTGAAATTAAAGAACGCTTGGATGCAGTGTATGGGGATGCGTCTTCTTCGATGGCGACCGTTAAATTTTGGTATAACGAGTTTCAACGTGGTCGTACGTCGGTTTTTGATGATCCACGCCCAGGTGCTCCGAAAACAGCCACTACGGAGGAGAACGTGACAAAAATACACGATATCGTTTTGTCAGACCGCCGATTAAAGGTGCACGAGATAGCTGCGATAGTAGGCATCTCAGAAGAACGCGTGTGGCATATCCTACATGAGGTTTTAGGCATGAGGAAGCTGTCAGCAAGGTGGGTGCCGCGTTTGCTGACTGCAGACAACAAGCGCATCCGTGTGACCAGTTCAGAGCAGTGTTTGGAGCTGTTTAATCGCAATCCAAAAGAGTTTTTGCGTCGTTACGTGACCGTCGACGAAACATGGATTCACTACTACACTCCAGAGACCAAGGAGCAGTCAAAACAGTGGACCTTACCCGGTGAACCTGCTCCGAAAAAGGCGAAGACGGTCCCGTCGGCCGGAAAGGTTATGGCCACTGTTTTCTCGGATTCTCAAGGTGTGATTTTTATTGACTATCTGGAGAAGGGCAAAACGGTCACAGGACAGTACTATGCCGAACTATTGAGCCGATTTGACGCCGTGTTAGAAGAAAAACGGCCCCATTTGTCTAAAAAGAAAGTGCTTTTCCACCACGATAATGCACCGGCTCACACTTCTGCACTCGCCACGGCTAAATTGGTCGAATTACGCTACGAACTGCTGCCCCATCCACCGTATTCTCCAGATTTGGCTCCGTGCGACTTTTTTTTGTTTCCGAACCTAAAAAATTCGCTCGCCGGGAAGAGATTCCACTCCAATAACAAAATAATCGCCGCCACGGAGGCCTATTTTGCAAACCAAGAGAAAACATTTTTTTCAACGGGGTTAAAAAAATTGGAACACCGCTGGACCAAGTGTATTCAACTAAAAGGAGACTACATTGAAAAATAAATTATTTTTTGTAAAATTTTGGTGTTTTCATTTGTAGGCTAGGTACTTATCAAATGACCCTCGTATAATGACCTGAAGAAATATTTGTTCCACGATGAAATATAGTATTAATCATTTTATAATACTTGTGATCAATACAAATTTCAGTTACCGGTAATTTACTTATTTTACAATCAGTTATTTTAGATATTCTATGTAAATTATCAACAAGAAATAATGATAATTGCAAGATGTAAAGTTTGTTGTTTTTCGATTTAATAGTTCCTTTTTGTTGTAACGTTCCTTGACAATTCCTACAATTGATGTCTAAGCTTATATAATTATTACTATAGTTATAGTTTATTATATAGTTTAAATCATAAATATGTTTTTTATCAGTAATTTTTGTTAAATTTAAAATAAGGATATTATTATCGACCAATTCTTCTGAATAAAAATTACAGTTTGAACATTTTGTTTGATTTAAAAGTTGATGGCCGATAATGTGTTTTAATAAGTGAGATTTGAGACAAATATCCGTAATAAATTCTGCTACATCTTGTTGTTGACATTGTCTATAATTATATTTAATAAATTGCCTAAATAAAAAAATATTTATATTTTGAGATATATATATTCGTTGTAAATTTTTTTTAAACAGTCATCTTTTTCAAATGACTCAATATATTTTCTTAAATAATAACTATGTAATAAAGCCTGTACAGTTGCATTAGCATAACATGAAACGCCGTCATCATTTTTTAATCCTATTATATTCCACTTGTAAGTTTTACTTTTATCATTAATGATATTCTCTACTTCTAAAGTATTAGTATTATTTACGTTTTCAAATGATTTAATACAACTATTTTTATCATCATTATGTATATTATTATTAATATTATTACTATTATTATTGTTATTATTATTATAATTATTATCATCATCATTGTTATTGCTTATTAAATTATTTATTCCGATGAAAATTGGTTTATGATCTGAAAAATAACTTTCTTATACGCCGGATTTATAATTTTTCATGCTATTTGAGACGAATATAACATCAATTTGTGTATTAAAATTTGTTGTCGAAATATTTATAGGTAATGCTCTTTTTAAATTTTTATTGCGCAAATATAATTCTAGATAGGTATTTTCTAAATTAACGTTGTAATTAAAGTCTCCAATAAAGATTGTGTTATAATTAATAAATTTAGATATTTCAAATTTTTCTATATTAATTTCAAATGTTTGTTTGTCAACAGACGGAGATTTATAGCCAGTAAGAATTAAATTATTATTTATTTTAATTAGTACTAAGTCAATATGATGTAATTTGTCATTTTTATAGCAATTATAAGTGTCGTGTTTTATTATATCGTACACAATTTTTTTTTGGTAAAACAAATCATTCCTTTTGTTCTTTGATTATTAGAATCAGATCTGTATATTATTTTAAATTGATCAATATTAAAGTTGTCTGAATTTAAAGTATATGTTTCAGAAAACATAATTAAATCTGCTTGATTATACCATGTATCTTTAATAATATACTTGATATTTTTAGTTAAGGATCTAACATTATGATATATTATTTTAATTTCACTATTAGGAATATGTTTTGAAAATGACAATAACAATTTTTTATTTTTTTTAAGGTGTGTAATTTGATTTAGTAGCATATCGTCTGATTTAGTTCTCGATATAGGGTTAAATTTACCTATCAAATATAAATTAGATATTTTTTTGACTCTACTAAAAGCCACATAATATAACGATCTACTTCTAAATTTACCAAATTTATTTAAATCAATTATTACTTTTTCGTAAGTTTGTCCCTGACTTTTATGAATGATCATAGCTTCGGCAGGACTTACTGGTAACTGTGATCTTATAAATTGATAATTGTTTTTTGTATTTATTATAACGTCCATTTTAATTATTGGTATTAATTTATAATCAATATTATATTCTTCCATGTAGCTATTGTATTTAATTTTACTTTTATTTCCGATTTTATTATTATTAAAGTCCAACCAAATTATTAATGGTACATCTTTATTAGAAAAAGTTATATGTTTTAAAATGCCACATGCACCATTTACCAAACCATCTTCGACATCTATATTGATTACAATCATATATTTAATTCCTATTTTAAGTAATAATTCTGAACATAATCCACCGCATTCTTCTTTTTTCTATTTTCAAATGATTTCAATAAAGAGTCTCTAATTTTGATATTTACATTTCTAATTATAGAATCCTTACATTTTGATTTATAAGTAACTCCAGGATAATTTTTTATTTTATCATTGTTATTCATTCATTATATGAATCAACGAATTTATTCTCGCCAAACAAACGTATTGCGTCATTTGGAATATCTTTTTCATTTACTGATCTACTGTTTATGATATCAATATCATTTTCATTCATTTTTCCAGTTGCTAAATTATTAAGGGCATTTATAAATTTTGTATCATTTTGTTGTCTCATGATTTTATTTAATTCAAACATTTTAAATTCAGCCCATAAAATATTATCTATAAACACATTTAATTCAGACCTACTTAAAATGTAAAAATTGGACGATCCATTACAGGGGGTAATTGATATAGATCACCAACTAAAATAATGGATATTTCGCCGAAAGTTTTATCTACTCCAAATAATTGCCTTAATCTTGTATGTATGCGACTTAACATCGTACATCCCACCATTGAAATTTCATCTATTATAATTAGTTTTACACTTAAAAAATTTTTTCTTATTGTATTAGCCATGTCAGCAGACAAATCAGACATTTGTTTTGAAAATTGCGAAACGGGTAAAGCAAATGCTGTGTGACAAGTTATACCCCCGATTAAAAAATCTGCTTTACCAGACGGCGCACATAATAAGATTTTGGTATTATGATTTTGTTCTCCAAGAGTTTCATTGAAATGAATTGACATTAACTGATATATTGCATTTATTACCGTACTTTTTCCTACTCCTGCAGATCCGCTTAAAAATATTCGTAAAGGTAAATTATTAGTTTTGAAGCTATTGTAAATATGCATAACTATGTCTTTTTGTTCTTCATTTAAATTATTTACTATCTCAAATACTTGTTCTTTTGTTAAGACATCAGGTTTAGTAAATTTTGAAAATTTTTTATCGCTATTTTTTTCTTTACCGATTTGTTGTAAAATATCTACTTCTAAATGTTGTTCTTTCGAAAAACATTTTTCTTCATCTGTCTCATCATCTGATGTAGTTTCAGCATTAAACATTGTTTGTTCTAAAT
Organism: Torymus aiolomorphi; assembly: GCA_036365515.1. Lineage (NCBI taxonomy): Eukaryota > Metazoa > Arthropoda > Insecta > Hymenoptera > Torymidae > Torymus > Torymus aiolomorphi. The sequence goes on from CM070875.1 coordinate 83,645,900, forward strand.
TATTGTGATTTAATTTATTATACTTTTCTTTATTTAATTTAATTAGCTCTTTATTATTATTATAAATTATTTCACAATTTGCATTTTGAATTTTGTTATTTTCATTTCGAAATGGTACAAATAATAAAACTTGCTCTCTAAAATAATTGATTTTATCTACATCAAATTTATAATTGTAGTACCGAAGAATTTTCTCTTTACTTGTTTCCTTTATTAAACAGCAATTATTTTCATTATCATCTTCAAATTCACTTTCATTATTATTTTATAAAGATTTGGAATGATTAAACTTACACGCAAAATCAGCAAGACATATATTTTCTAATTTTACAGATCGTTTTTCATATTTATCAAATTTATTTTCTGTATAAATATTTTTTAAATTTTTGTCTAAATTTTGTAAATCCTTCTTAGATTTTAACATTCGACATCTATTTTGTATTGGTACTGTATTAATATAAACTAAAGTTCTACTAGAGAAACATAAAGATAAAGATAATGCATGTTAAACTGCTTCTTGAGAACTTAATATATTTCCGTTAATAAATACATTGGCGATTTTTCTAAATTTTTGTTTCAAAATAATGTTTCCATCTGTAATATCATCTGCTGCATCTTTTAATAATTTAGATAATCCCGATTATACTTTCGTTACATAATTTACCATATAATAAGCTGCTGAAAAAGCGTCTAAAACAAACTGCAAATCCATATTAGATTCTAGTAATGATAAAATTATTGAATTGTATGCATTAATTGCTACTTCATTTGAATTTCTTTTCAAAAACATTTTATTTTTTTTAAATTGCTTCGTATTGCATTTATATATTCTATTTCTGTTAAATTTAATTGCTTTAATATATCAATAAATGAAATATCTTCATTTGATGAAATAATTTATTCATTAAAGTTTTGATTTTTTTAATGTTAATACTTTCATTACCAGTAATTTCTTTGTCTTTTATTGGTTTTAAAATCATTGTTGTTGGCATGACATATAAAGGATAATGGAATCTGTATAACGAGGTTCCAAGATAAAATACGGAGAAGATAAGCATCTCGGTCCTCCGTATTCTATCGAACCCGTTAGGCTCTCGTTCCCGCGAATTCGTATATCTCGAGCGAGTATTGACATCGCTCGGACGATGTATTCGCGTTAGCTACGCACGGGGCAGGCGCGACTTTGACCGTTGCTAAGTCGCGCCCGATTCTTTTTGAATCAGATTCTCTCGGGCTGTCAAACCGCGCGTACGCGAATTAATTTGATCGTCCGCGAAGAAAACGGTATCGTGCGTCCTCACCAGTGCAGAGCAGCGCCCGTACACATACCGACCACGAAGAGCAGCGCACGTGAGCAATCCGAGCCACTCCTGGGGTCCGAAGCGTCTGTAGGTGAACGCTGCACGTTAGGACTCGGCCTGAAAACTCCGAAGTCGACCGGAGGATAAGGCCTGACGCAGGAGCGGATTCGTGAGCGAGCGACGAGGGGAGTGCACTCCCCTCCCGGTAAGACTCTTCGCCTATTTTCCGCGCAGCGATTGATTTGTATTTTCGGCTCGCAGCGGCGAGCGGCCGGTGTCTTGATCGCTGGCCCAGCGAAAAACAATCACATCGATCCGCCCGCGCCGAGCGGCGGATCTCCCGCCTTCTTGTCAACGCTCAACGCGACGCGTATTTTGTATAGGATAAATTAGAATAGATCTTGTTATAGTTTCGAATGTAACCAAGACCACTCGTTATTTATTAACCTTCACCTAACCTTCTCCCGGATACCGCCGCCTCCGCGGGATCGTCGAACCAAGACGACGATCATTCTGAGTGGCCGCGCCTCGCGTCTAGTTAGCGCGAGTATTAACCCTTCCCGGCACACGGAAAAGTCGAGTTCAATCGTGAACTCGACATTTGTAAACAGGGATCCAGAGAACATCAACCCCGAGTGCTCGGCGTAGAAGTAGCACTCGACGGCACCGTGTTCTAGGGTTCGGTTCGCGGAATTACAAAAGATTTCCCCAGGCCTCCCGTTACAAATGGCGCCCTAACGTGTTGGGTTTAAGGAGAAGGTTAGCGGCCGGTACGTTCGGGACCGGCCTATTAAAATCGCGTTTCGTTTAAATTCGCCCGGGCGCGAATCACTGCACCCGACTATTCAGCTGACGGCCAATGGCCATATGCCGTTACAGCTGATAGGCGCAGTGATTTAAACTCGCCAAGTCGAGGTGCCGGGCGTAAACAAACAGACAAGAAGGCTCGCGACGCGCATTCAAACATAAACGCAAAACAGCCGATTGCTTGTTTTTGTGTGTGTTTATGTTTATGCTCGGGTAGTATTGTGTATACTTAGCCCGAGCCTTTTAAACTGCTGTAAAGCCAGGGCGAGAGCATTTAAACGACGATTATCGTTGTTTTCGTCGTCATATGTGACGAGAATTAAATTTCTTTTTTTTTGACGCGAGATTTAAAGCGATTTTCACGCGATTTTTTTTTGGTTTGACCGTGCCTGTGCGTGCAGCCGGTCGAAAGTGAGAATACTTTCATCCTTTTTTTTTGGTTGCGGGAATTATTTAAATCGTTATCGTCGCGAATTTTTTTTGGAATAGCCACGCTCTCTCCCTAGCTAGCTGCATCGAGATACGTCATTCTCGAGCAGCTTGGGACAATTGTGTGTGGTAGTTAGAATTCTAACATTGTAATTTGCGTAACAGACGGCCAATTAGAGAGAGAATCTCAGCAGCTAGTTGCGCATACACACACAATTCGTCACCAAATTTTTTATATAATCGGTCTAGCTTCGCAAGATGGAATCATCGGCCCCAGAAGAACTAGCCGATAAGATGGAGCATTGGCGCAAAAATCTAGAGCTGAGCTTTGAAGCTGTAATAGAAGCAAATATAGCTCTAGATTTAAGAAGCACCGGACATCTCGAGGGGGATTCTAAGCGAATCGCTCAATGGCTAATGGGAAGTTACAACCCAGCCCACTTCACACAAGAAATAAGTGGAAGTGATTACGAGCAGTTCACAAGGAGGCTCGATTGCAGGAATAAGTTCGTCAACACGACGACCCTCAATACAAGCGGCGCTCCAGAAGTGAACCGAATTGCCGATCCCTCAACCCACAGCCTATTTCAGCAATTAGCGTCGAACAAAGCAGTCGACAACAACTTGCTGAGTTCCATAAGGACACATGTCTTGCAGATGAGGAACCAAAGAGCAGGCAGTCCTCCCGACGTAAGACACGAGGCTCTTACGTCACCACGGAGCACTTTATCTCCAGCGGGAGGACCGGGTGATGTCCAGGTGCACCTAAGGTGCAGCACAGCTTGGGGAGGGGAGATTCCCCGATCTCCTTCCAGTCCGAAGAATCCGAGGACGCGAGTCGCGAGGGGAATGCAGACCGCACATGGATTTCGGACAGCTGTGCAGCAACCGCACCATCGCCATCATCTTCAGCTTCCATCCACGAAATCGACGTCGGAGTAAGCACAGCCTGGGGGAGGGGAGATTCTCCAAGCTTCCCCCTGTTCGAGAAGTCTGATACTTCACGTCGCTTGGCGTATACAGACTGCCTGAGGGCACCGAACGGCTGTGCTGAATGCTCCCAAGCCCAAGACGACGGAGTAAATGCAGCCTGGGAGAAGGGAGATTTTCCAAGCTTCCCCCTGTCCGAAGCGTCTGATATGGCCCGTTTATGGAATATATCGGCATCGGACGGCTGTATTACTCATTCAAAGACTCCTGAAGACGAAGAGCAGACAAGCCTTCCAAGGAGCAACGAGGAAGAGATCGATAGTCTGGGGACGGCACAACCGGTGGACCGAACGCTGATTACTTCGCAATTTCGCGACGTATCGACGCAAGCAGAAGACGAGCGTCATTGCGAATGCGAATGTAATCAGACGCGTAAATTGGAGGAGGAGAAAGTTAGGCGCCTAAGCGAAGAAGTGAGGCGACTGCACGACGAGCTGCGCCAGCTACGCGCGCAAATGTCGTCACTTCATAATTCCGCTGCGCCTAACAAGAAACGAGCCGCAGGTGCAGCCAGACACTCTGCAAAGCAACCTCGATCGGACCTAGGGACTAAAGACAACAAGAAGTCGTCCTGAAGTCTTCAAAATTCCAGCTCGACAGGGAAAAAAGAGGCGTATGCAGCGGCAATGCAACGACCTCCAAAGTTATCCAAAAGAGATAAAGGCAGAAAACCCTCGAGTGGACTGGATTCGAATCAAGGAACAGGTTCGAATCCTTGGACGACGGTAGCCTCTCGACGTCCCAAACAGCGGTATATCCAGCAGGGGTTGGATAGTCGAGTATACCGCTCGTCAAGATCGAGGAACGCGCTCGAAACATATAACTCCCCACCACCGAGTCCAACCAGAAAATTGTGTTGGACGTGTAGGTCACCAACGCACCTTCACTGGGCCTGCCCGGAGCGGAAAGAGGGCCCGAAGACGAAGGCAAGAAGAAGACGAGATGATCTGCCAAGTCAACCTTGGAGGAATGACGGCAGTTGTCGACCGGAGTCCCAGCGCCAGAAGTGCCAACAGTCTCCGGTCCATCAATCGTCTTGGGATTGGTCTCGACCGCCGTTGGAATTCAGCGGAATTATGGTGATGAGCGACCCACCGTATGCGTGCGGACGATCCCTCGACGTGGATCGTCTGATCAGCCGTTTAGTACACGAGCTGATCCGCGCGTATCCGGAACTGTCGTCTCTGCCGCCGACGACGACGTAAAGTCGAATCGAACGAGAGCCTCAGTATCGAGTTGCTTCTCTCCCGCTACGCAACGTCTGGGTATAACGAGGTTCCAAGATAAAATACGGAGAAGATAAGCATCTCGGTCCTCCGTATTCTATCGAACCCGTTAGGCTCTCGTTCCCGCGAATTCGTATATCTCGAGCGAGTATTGATATCGCTCGGACGATGTATTCGCGTTAGCTACGCACGGGGCAGGCGCGACTTTGACCGTTGCTAAGTCGCGCCCGATTCTTTTTGAATCAGATTCTCTCGGGCTGTCAAACCGCGCGTACGCGAGTTAATTTGATCGTCCGCGAAGAAAACGGTATCGTGCGTCCTCACCGGTGCAGAGCAGCGCCCGTACACGTACCGACCACGAAGAGCAGCGCACGTGAGCAATCCGAGCCACTCCTGGGGTCCGAAGCGTCTGTAGGTGAACGCTGCACGTTAGGACTCGGCCTGAAAACTCCGAAGTCGACCGGAGGATAAGGCCTGACGCAGGAGCGGATTCGTGAGCGAGCGACGAGGGGAGTGCACTCCTCTCCCGGTAAGGCTCTTCGCCTATTTTCCGCGCAGCGATTGATTTGTATTTTCGGCTCGCAGCGGCGAGCGGCCGGTGTCTTGATCGCCGGCCCAGCGAAAAACAATCACATCGATCCGCCCGCGGCGAGCGGCGGATCTCCCGCCTTCTTGTCAACGCGCAACGCGACGCGTATTTTGTATAGGATAAATTAGAATAGATCTTGTTATAGTTTTGAATGTAACCAAGACCACCCGTTATTTATTAACCTTCACCTAACCTTCTCCCGGATACCGCCGCCTCCGCGGGATCGTCGAACCAAGACGACGATCATTCTAAGTGGCCGCACCTCGCGTCTAGCTAGCGCGAGTATTAACCCTTTCCGGCACACGGAAAAGTCGAGTTCAATCGTGAATTTGTAAACAGGGATCCAGAGAACATCAACCCCGAGTGCTCGGCGTAGAAGTAGCACTCGACGGCACCGTGTTCTAGGGTTCGGTTCGCGGAATTACAAAAGATTTCCCCAGGCCTCCCGTTACATCTGTAAATTAAGTTATTTTTTTTCCTTTGTAACATGTAGGTTTATGTTTGTGTCTTTGAAATGCCATGTACGGATTTTTTGGTTCATAATTACAGGTAATAAATTTATCAATAAAATTAATTACATTTTGTTCTGATTGTATATTATTTTCTTCGTAAGATGGTGCATTATTACAATATAAAAGAATATGTATATGTACAGATCCTCTAGCTTGGAATTCCAATCAGCAAAAATAATCTAGAACAAAATTATCTTTAAACCATTTTTATTAATCAAAAATTCAAAATTTGTTTGAATCCATTATCTATGTACCTAACACAAGTCACGGGATCATCTCTTATTAATTTTGTTTTAGTATTCATATCTAAAGACAGAGTATCAATTAAATTTATATTTTTTTCATATTTTAATTCATATAACATCTTTAATAAATCAAAATTTTTTATTTCTGAAGCCGAAAGCGTTAAAAAAAATGTAGGGATACCTAATTGGTTAATGGTTGAAAATAAATGATTTTTTTTAGTTTGCCAATAATAAGGTGAGGCTCTTATCTGTTTTAAAAATTTAAAGCCATCGTCTTGTCTAAAAATGTCATTTAACTTGTTTGAATCTAATACTTGATCTGCAGTTAAATTTTCATTGGTTTTCAATTTCCTTAAACATGCATTCATACTTGTAAAAACAGATTTTTCTAATTTTTGCTTTGCCATAAATAAAAGTGTAGTTGGATTGCATGATCTTCTATCTCTACGTCTAATTTCCGAGAGTGTCCTTTCACTGTATGTTAATTTTTTTTCAATGTCAATCATATTACCACCAAATATTCTGGGGAAACATAATTCATCTATATTTTCTGTTTTGTGCCATGGTAATGGCTCTTTATCCTGTCCAGGTGCTATAACTTTAACGTCATTAACTATTTCTTGATTCCTGTCTATTATCAATACTTCATCATTTTTATCAAAACAATCATCATCAGAATTTGCATGTTCGTCATTTATTGAGTTATCATCTTCGTTTTCTTTGTTAACAATGAAATTTACAGTATCAATATTATGATCAAATCTTTTTAAAAAATTTGTATTTACTGTAATATACTGTTTATATAAAGGAGTATTTAGAAGATATTCCAAAGCTCTATAGACATTCGATGGTTTAATTGTTTCGTACATATAATCGGATTTATGCTCTATGTGTCTTTTTAATTTAATTTGAATAACAGACATTTCATCAAATTTTCTTGGTAGTATTTTTATCATTTCGTTAATTTTTATAGCATATGGTAATAAGGCTCTAATTTGCATAAAAGGAATAAATGGTGAAACCATTCTTTCTTCTATTGGTGATAAATTTTTAATAAAATCCGGTACATCAGGAAATTTTAAATTTTCATTAGCTGCTAATTTGGGAACATTGCCTTTAAGTATGTGTTTTTTACAGTTTTTACAAATATAATTAGACTTGCAATTTATAATCTTTTTCAAAAAATTTCCTACGATAATGTTTAATTCATTCAATGTTAATTTTATTTTATTTATGTTAAAAGGATCAACTGATTTAAGAAAAAGTATATTATAGCAACAAATACATGGAATATTAGGACCTTTTTTTTCTGTCAATAAGAATTTCGTGAATAAGATAATATAATTGATAATTTTCTGAATGCTTATTTTTTATATTATACTTGACTTTTTTCATATAAGTTTCCCTAAAATAATATAATTCATTTAATCTTAATTGTTTATTTGTTATTTTACGTTTTAATATTTCATTTTGGCGATATTTATCATTTTGTCGAAGTAATTGTATTTTATTTTTATTATTTATTTGTTCATTTTTGCGGTAAACATCATCTAATCTTTTTTTGCGCATGTAGATATTTTTATTTATTATTTCATTTTTAACATAATTTTTGTTTAATCTAATTTTTTTATTTCGAATAATATTTAATGATTTTTCATTAATTTTATATAAATTATTAGATCTGAGTTTATTATTTCGTTAAATATTAGATTGTTTTTCATTATCTGAATATTTTTTGTCAGATCTTAGTTTCTGATTTCTAAAAATATTTAATTTATTTTCATTGCTTTTATATTTATTATTCGGCATGTTCTTGTTTGTGCACATAAGGATTGTGCACATATTTATTGTGCACAGATAGCATTGGTACAGATCTATATATATAGATATATGCCAATGTTAAAGTGTGCACAATTAATATGTGCACAATCAGTATGTGCATAAACAAGAACACGTCTATTATTCGATCTTAAAATATTGTTTCTTATAATATTTTATAATTTTTCATTATTTTTATACTTTAATTTTTTTCTTAAAATTTTAATTTTATTTTTGTTCAATTTATTTTCATTTATTTTATAATTTAAATTTCCTCTTTTTTTTATCATTGACAATCTATTTTTTTTGTTATGAATACGACTATGATATTTATTATTCTTACGGATAGATGAATTTATCAATGCATTTTGTTTAATTTGTTTAGATTTGTCATTTGCATTTTTACGATAACATCTTCCCTTTTTTTATTATTTCAAGTTTAATATTTGTATTCTTTTTGCGTTTAATTTTAAGTTCTATATTTTTCTGATGATTACTTTTTCTATTAAGTTTAGGCATTTTAAAATAAATATATAATTTATACTATAAATAAATAAAATAGAAATAATAATGTTTATCTTAGCTTATTTGTAGGCACATAAACAATAATTCGTATGTAAGTTTGGATTACCTGGATTAATTTCAATCAATTTCTGTATGAAATTCTGCTACGCTTAAAAGAAAAAATATATATTTATATATTATATATATATATATTATATATATATTTTGAATATTGTAATAATAATATTTTGTGAAGAAATTGAATGTATATAAAAATAAATAACAAATTCAAAAATAAGTCTTGATATTGTGCAACCATAATAGTACTTTTCGATAATATTGCGATAAAGTGTTCCATAATAGTGAGATTGTCATCATCACTTTGTTGGGGAGACAAACTTAAACTCGTGAAAGAATCATTTTTATTACATTTACCTAACATTTTTTTTTTTGACACAACGGCGTAAAGTTCTGTTTTAATGTAATCTTGCAAATACAAGCGTGCGTAAAAATAGTGCTTTGTGCACGGATTATCAAAAAATTTTTGATTATTATATTAATTAAAATAAAAAATAAGCAGAAATATTTAACAAAACAAATATTTTTGTGTCGAAAATTTATAAATTAACAGAAAGATTATTCATTGATTTTATGAAAATCTTGAATCTTTTGTTAGGCGTCATTATAATGTGGTAGATTTGGGTAATCTTTTATTAAAAAGGAGATTGTATAAAAACGGCAAGAAAGAATAAGCAGTAAATGGAACATTAAACTATGCGGGAATACACATGAAAATTGCTAAGGGATGGTTATGATAACACTAGCGAACTATAAATAACGCGTATGATAACATTAGTAAAATAAAATTAAAAATAAACTATTATAATATTTGTTGAACAAAGGTTGTTCTTAAAAAATCTTACAAAAAAGATACATAAAAAATGTGGCCATAATTAGTTAAATAAGTAATATATCGACGGCTTAGCGGAAACGTCGTATCTCACCGGGCGGTTGAAGAAAGTCGTATATCACTAAGCGGAAGAATAAAGTCTTATACTTATCGGAGTTTTTACGGAAAGTACGATTTTGACGATTTAAAAATGAAAGTGCAAAATTTACAATTTCGCTTTGAGTTTTGATTTTTAAAGCTTATAATATTCCAATTACAATAATACATTGAACGCGAGAACTAAAACTTGATCAATTGCTTTACTTAATTATTTATCACAATTTTGATGTAAAAAACTAACTTTTGACAGGGACATTATGGCCAATACAACCTTAAATGTGAGGTAAATGTTGTTAGGAGGACAGGTCGTAGGGATGAAATAAATCAAGAAAAAAATTGAAATAATAAAAATAATGAAAAAGGATAAAACTGAGCGGAATAGAGATACAAAATAGAGTTTGCGTTAAAATTTTAAGAAAAAAAAACTTACATTAATCAAATTTTTTTATGTACTACTTTGATGTACTATACACGATTAAAAAATCGTTTCTGGGTGATCAAATATCTATATTTAAAATAATATATCATTAATATAATTGAATTATAAAATATATTATATATATGAAAATGTATATATTAAAATTATTTACGATAATTCCATCTATATAAAAATTAGATATATCGTGAAGACATCTACCACAAATTTGGCATCTTTTATTGTTTTCTATATTTTCTTCATTATGGCAATCCCCATTAATCCTTTTATTATTTTTATAAATTATTAACTGGGAATAATAAATATATAATAAATACGAAAAGAAAAAAAAAATTAAAAAAACGTAATAAACTTTATGAAAATGTAATAAACCGTAAGATAACGTACATAAATGTACTAAAGTGTTAGTTTTCAGACAGTTTGCATGGTTAATTTCTAGTTTTTAATCAATTGATTTATACTGACTAGAAGAGTGTCAGGGGTATGGATGGCATGAAAGATTTATTAGATGATTATGTAAATACTTACATATCCATTTTCTTTAACGAATTTTATGTTGTTATTTTCTTCTTCTATTATATCGCGCTCCATATTATTATAAATTTTAAAAGGACCTGTGTTAATATATAACAAATTTGTAGACAAAAGTTATATGTATAAAAGTTATTATATAAGAAAAAAGTTATATTTTTTATTACATAGGTCCACAAAAAATGAAAGTTGTCTATGTTAAAAGATTGATAATCATATCCCTATGTATTTTGAGGAGAAGAATTTAAATATGACATTAATTTTGATCTATCACATCATGATTTTGAGATACATTGTTAGTATATAGTACAAATTATAATCTACATAATCGAATTTGAATGATCTGGATAATACTTTTTTCTAGGAGAAATATCAAATTAAAATATTCAGATAGTGTATTTCAAAGAAGGTAAAATCATCTTCAGATTCAGAAAATACAACATTCGCGTTTTTGAGCAGAACGAAAGTAACACTTTCTGAAAGGGTATGATGAAAGTGATTTTTAACGTATTGCGGATTTTGCTTATTCCTACAGGAAGATTTTTAATTTGTAACGGAATTACATATTTTGGATGAACAGAAAAAATAGGCAATGGCATTTCGATTTGAACCAGATCATTCCGGACAAGAGTCAAGCGCAATAACAACCGTGCTAACTATCGCACTGTCCCCAAGCCATATTAAATGCATGATTTCAACGAATGACGGTATCACACTATTCGCCGACTAGCGCAGAATATGTGATATCCGTTATAAATTGTTTGAATTAATTATATTTCAGTTACAACCGATTAAGAATTCCGATAATTTGATCCGGGGGCATTATCTTTATCGTGCGGAGAAATATAGGTTTTGTCGTTCTAAATAATCTCTCTAACGCATCCGATAATGTATAAATTTTTGGAATTCATGTAAATGGCATCAGTCCCGCCTTCAACTTTATAGCATGTTACCGAACTCACGGTTTCACCCTCCCAAAAAATGAATGGGACGTCATCTTTTCAAATATCAAAGAAAATGATCACACAATATTTGTCGGATATTTCAACGCTCATAATAAAAATTGGAATTGTAGATATTCCGACACTATTGGCCTTAGGCTCGAAAACTATGTAAAATCACTCGATAATGTTATATTACACAATACAAATTCTTTTACTCATATTGGTCTTTATAGAAATTTAAAATCAAATATAGACTTAGCTTTCACGTCTACTAAAATTTCTCACTTAATGGATATTAGAGTTCAAGATGAAACCTGGGATTCGGATCACTACCCGATATTAATTAATATAAATGTAGAAAAAAAATTATATAAAAAAAAAACAATTTTAGAATAAAATTTGTAAGAACAGATTGGGAAAAATTTACAGCAAAATTAGATAGTTCTTATTGCTCTTTCCTTTTCACAGACTATGAATCCTTGTCTCCGAACAATAAATATAATTATTTTATTAAACAAGTTACTGATGTAAATTTTTCAAATCAATCTAAAGCCAAACCTAAAAGAAATATTTGTAAAAAAAAACCAGTCACATGGTGGGACTCAGAATGCGACAGAGCAAAAAGATTAAGTAGAGCCTCTTTCAAGAAATAGCAATTTAGTAACGAATTGGAAGATCTTATAAATTATAAAAGAAACGTAGCAATAGACAGAAAAAATTTTAAAAGAAAAAAGAGAGACAACTTCCGTAAATTTGCTGAAACCATAAATTTTCGCAAAAGCTCTACTTATGTATTGAACCAAATCAAAATTTTTAAAAATAAGTGGGTAAAAATTCAACCAAACACAACGCAAAATCTGCAGTTCCAAAACATTCAAAAAGCTCTAGACAAGCTGTGTCCCAAATGAGCACATACAGACCCTTCACAAATGTGTACATGTGTTAAAAACGATTTTTTGGATGCCCCTTTTGATTTTGTAGAGTTCAACTTAGCCCTAGACTCGAAACGTCCTGATTCAGCAGCTGGAGTGGATGGAGTTGATTTTGAAATTTTGGAAAGTATGACCAACAAATATAAGCTCATTATACTTGATATATTCAAAAGTATGTATGAAAAGAACTTATTTTCGGAAGACTGAAGCAATACATTTATTCACTTCATCACAAAAAGTGATTGTATCAGTTATAGACCTATAGCCTTAACCTTGTGCGTCTGTAAATTATTTGAGACGATAATTAAAAATAGAATGCAGTGGTGGTCTGAGCCTTAACCTCGTGCGTCTGTAAATTATTTATGAAGATAATTAAAAATAGAATGCAGTGGTGGATTGAAAAAAATAACTTAATTCCACCTAGCCAGCATGGCTTCCGTAAATGTCATTCGTGCTCAGACAACCTTGTTACGTCCTGCCAAAAATATTTTTCTTTAAAATAATAAAAATTATTTTATTTCATTATTATATGAATCTCGTAAACCAATATCAGATTTCAGAGAAAAAAAAAGAAAAAAATTTGGAATTCAAAATATTGTATAATTCCATCATTTTTCTTTTTCTTTATTACTCTGGATTTATTAATAAGAGATTAGAGATCTGATTCTCAATAGTTTTAAAATACAGAAGAGCACTGTAACCTAAGTACTTTTAGATACCAATCTTTTCGAATTAGAAAAATTGGCATAGTACCTCTTTTCACAATTATTTTGATTTCAACAATACAGAAAAATATATTGGAGCTTGATACAGTTTCCTTTTTTTCAGAATATAAAAAAAAAAATATAAGATCCAGTTTTGTAAATAAAACTTGGAATCTTGTTGTAAACTTTAGTATTGTATGTTTCCTTTTCAAAGTATAAAATTTCGACACTTTACTCTTAGTAGTAAGGCAATTATGTTGTAAAATTTTATCTGGCATTTAAAAAGTGAGACGCTCTTGTATCATTCATTTCAAACGCAATATTTAAGAAATGCTCACTATTTCCTCGCATCCAACAATCATCGGATTAGATCATTTTAGAATTTGTTCATCCTCAAAAATTTTCTTCGTTTAGGGTCATAAAAACTCAGGTCCAAAATTTTCGGCCGCATGAGAAATCCCAAACGCAAACATCTCGAAGTAAGGGTACAACGCTTCCTTCTTCGTCGCGGGTCGTAAAGTTTTTGTTTTCGTTTCCTTCCTCTTACGATAGCCTCAGTAAACACTAGCCAGACTCAAACATCTGCAAGCGGTAATTTTCCCGAACCCGAGTACGCGTCGGAATTTCTTAGCCACTCCAAAAACAATAAACTGGGAAAACCCTGTAATTACGCACGCCAGCGTCTGTTTCCGTCTCTCTCGCTTTCCAGCATTTTCTGCTACCCACGCTTATACTGGATTTTTCTCTTAACATGTTTATAAACAGTGGATGCAATTCTAATTCTTTTAGGTAAAAAAAAAACAATAGACAATATGTCCATTCTCATTTTTTTTATTTGAAATAAATCCGGATTTTAAAGAAGATATTCAAAGAAAATGCGAACCTTTATGAATTTGCTCTTCTTCCATTTTACAGTTATTCACGATTTATAAATCAGATCGCAATATTAGTAACACCCCTATTAGTATATTTAAATTAGTTTATAAAGTAAATTTTTTATAACGCATTTATTTTAATAAAACCACAAAATTCTCTTTCATTAATGTATAATATTTAAAGTACACGTTTATAGACAGTTAGTAACAAATACAGAGTAAACTAATTTTTCCTCCGTAACTCCAAGGTTAAACATATACCATTTACTTACAAGGAAAGTACCCGAACTGTCAAATTCAAAAAAATTCCAAACCCATATTAAAAAGTAGACCTCCATGCGAGATTCACGAAACCATTTTTTTTATCGGCTGAGAAGCGCTTTATAAGGGTTAAAATCACCCCTAAAGTTTACCCCCAAGAAACGTTTTTTTGATATATCTCGGCTTCTACTTAACTTTTTTTAACGAAACAAAATGGAAAGAGTTTCTTATTAAAAAGTCAAGAAATCTGTGATAGTATGAACATTAAGGGTTGCATCCCTTATTTTTTAGAGGGTGAAATTGTGTTTTTTTAAGAATAATTTTTGTTGTGAGAATTCATAAAATAATTAAAAATAGGTCAAAACATTATTTTTGCCAACTACAATAAATAACAGTTGGTGTGTTTGGGCATTCTTCGCGAAACAACCCCTTAAGAGGTGGTAAACCACCCCTAACACAAATGAATTAGATATATTTTTTTGGCAATTATTTTTTTCCTTAAAATGGGTTCTTGAAGTCGTTAATCGGAATCCACAGTTAGATCCACAATAAAAATTTGAAAATAGTGAATTCAATATGGCGAAAAATTTTTTAGAAATATTTTAAATTCCACGAAAAATAGTATGTAGACCCCCTAGCGGAAATTATATTATGTAAATAAGTAAATAATAATGTAACAATGTTTTGTTATGTTATTCTATTATTTATTATTTTTTTATGATACACTTGTTTATCGTACGATAAACAAGTGTATGATAATGTAGTTGTTGATAAAAAAGTGTAAGAAAACGTAACAAATTGGATTTTTCTACTGGATTTCGGACGCTTTTACATTTTACCACAGTTTATACCATTTTTTAATAATTTCTTACTTTTCCTTACATTTGTCTACGTTTTATTACTTTTTAATTTGTACTCTTAATTCAAATTTTATAGGCATTCTTACACTTTCGTACATCTTTTTACATTTTATTATATATTTGTACTTTTAATTACATCTTTTTACGTTTATATACAAATTTTGATACACATTTTACATCGTATCACATATTTGTACACATATTTTTTCAAATAGTTCATAATTATACTTTTATAATAATTTATAATTGTACTTTTATTTAAATAAAGCTATAAATAAAATATTTTCAAAGATGTAAAGAAAAAATACTAAAACGTAATAAAATGTAAATTATTATGTATTAGAAATATAATTAATATATGTTACAAAATGTAAGTTACTGTATAAAAGTTTAAATTTTTACAAATTCTTACAGATTTTTACAATTTATTATCTTTTAATACAAATTCTTATACAATTCTACCAATTTCTAAGCAGCACAACGACCAATTTTAAATCCTACGGGTCAGCCAACAGTAGACGACAAGCTAGCTAATTATTCTGACGATCATGGATTATATGTTTTACAATAATGATATTCATGAAAAAAATGTTGTAAACATAGCGATATTTTGCACCATGAACATGCTATAATCGCTCGTTTACCACAAATATCGCATGTAATAAAATTAGAATTGAAGCAAAATTTTTTTGGGTTTTCAATTTTTTCTGGCCTTTCATCAATGTAACCGGTGGCGTACCAAGCATATTTAAATAAATTTTGAAACCTGGGACTTGATAATTGATTATGTACTAATGAATGCATTTTGATTATATTATTTCTATCGTGTAAGTTGAGATCCTCATTTGTTAGAAATATCATATCCGAAAACGTTCGAACGAAGTTCTTCCACATTCGAAAACCGGAAATATCAAGCGGTTGAAGTTCACTTGTTGTTCTTTCTGGAATTTGTAGAATCGTTAAGGTTTTATGTTCCGGTTTTACTTTATAAATTATATCTAGGCAGTGACCTCTCCATGAATCAAGCAATAGGGTACTTGTTATGGTAGTTGATGGAAAATATACATCTTGCGCCCAAGTTTCAACATGTTCTTTAGTCAATTTACCTGATTTCGATGCCATTACATAAACATTTTCTGCTGCAAATAAATTTTTTCTGACTACAGTTCCAAACTCTCCCTTTGGTTCTTGCATGACTAAAAAGAAAGGTGATAGAAGTTTTCCTTCAGCAGATACAGTAGGTTAGATAGTATAAGAATGAGTTGTCGAATGCACTGAGTGCACTATACTCTCTACACTTTTATCTCCTCTAAGATTGAGGGTTCGACCTCTGTGTACGAGGGTCATTTGACAAGTACCTAGCCTCACCGCCAGATGGTGCCACTATCGCACAAGAAATACACGACAGTGCAGTATCTCCCTGTAAACGGTTACAGACGAAATTTCAGCCGGATCGGAGTTGTAGTTTATTTTTGAGAGCGTGTGAAAGCAAATGTGTCCGTTGATTTTTGAAAAAATGGAGAAAGAACAATATCGGTCGGTGATTCGATTCTTGTTTTTGGAAGGGAAATCGCGCAGTGAAATTAAAGAACGCTTGGATGCAGTGTATGGGGATGCTTCTCCTTCGATGGCGACCGTTAAATTTTGGTATAACGAGTTTCGACGTGGTCGTACGTCGGTTTTTGATGATCCACGCCCAGGTGCTCCGAAAACAGCCACTACGGAGGAGAACGTGACAAAAATACACGATATCGTTTTGTCAGACCGCCAATTAAAGGTGCACGAGATAGCTGCGATAGTAGGCATCTCAGAAGAACGCGTGTGGCATATCCTACATGAGATTTTAGGCATGAGGAAGCTGTCAGCAAGGTGAGTGCCGCGTTTGCTGACTGCAGACAACAAGCGCATCCGTGTGACCAGTTCAGAGCAGTGTTTGGAGCTGTTTAATCGCAATCCAAAAGAGTTTTTGCGTCGTTACGTGACCGTCGACGAAACATGGATTCACTACTACACTCCAGAGACCAAGGAGCAGTCAAAACAGTGGACCTTACCTGGTGAACCTGCTCCGAAGAAGGCGTAGACGGTCCCGTCGGCCGGAAAGGTGATGGCCACTGTTTTCTGGGATTCTCAAGGTGTGATTTTTATTGACTATCTGGAGAAGGGCAAAACGGTCACAGGACAGTACTACGCCGAACTATTGAGCCGATTTGACGCCGTGTTAGAAGAAAAACCACGATAATGCACCGGCTCACACTTCTGCACTCGCCACGGCTAAATTGGTCGAATTACGCTACGAACTGCTGCCCCATCCACCGTATTCTCCAGATTTGGCTCCGTGCGACTTTTTTCTGTTTCCGAACCTAAAAAATTCGCTCGCCGGGAAGAGATTCCACTCCAATAACGAAATAATCGCCGCCACGGAGGCCTATTTTGCAAACCAAGAGAAAACATTTTTTTCAACGGAGTTAAAAAAATTGGAACACCGCTGGACCAAGTGTATTCAACTAAAAGGAGACTACATTGAAAAATAAATTTTATTTTTTGTAAAATTTTGGTGTTTTCATTTGTAGGCTAGGTACTTATCAAATGACCCTCGTATTTCGTAATTAAAACCACTTTGGTCGGAGTTATAAACACGTTTTGCATCATATTTTATGATGGCATTTTTTACTCTATTGCGAAATTCCTGTTTTTGTGCTGACCATTCTTCTGAATCATCTATAGATTTTTTAGTAATAATTTTTGTTATTTTTCGAGAAACGATATTAAATCGCCGTTTAAATTCATTTAACCAGTGTCTAGAAGCTTTAAATTCATTGAAGTTTAACTCTAATGCTTTTTCTTTTGCCATACGTCTTACATCAATGTCATGAATGGGAATTCTATTCGATCTGGCTACGTTAAATTTTTGTAAACAATATTCCTCAATTTTTTTTAATTTATCGATCCTACTTCCTCCTATTGCCACTTGATCTCTCCATCTATACAGCTGACGTGCTGTTTTTAATTTTTTGAATCGATTTTGGACTGTTTCAAATTTTAACTTGTTTTTACTACTTAACCAATACTCCACAGCTTGCTTTTTGTAGTCAAAATTAATACTCTCTGATTCGGTCCTACATTGATTTTCAGTTTCGAGTGTTATCATATCTTCTGCATCAATATCTTCATGTAAATCATCTGCAGGTATGTCATCGTAAGGTTCGTAGGTATCATCATAATATAGAAATTCTTCCGTTTCTTCGTAAATACTACGATCATTTATACTTGATATTATAATATTATACACTATATTAGCAACATTCCTTTCAGCGTCATTAACGGGTAATTTCTTTTCTTGATCTTGAAACATACTGTTTAAAATAAATAAAACATTCATCGCATTTACCAAATTCATATTTATGGAAAATATTTTCTTTCTTCTTTTAGATACGTTGAGTCGCAGTGTAAACCTGTAAAAGTTTTAGTTATTATAGCCTTTTTATAGCCATAACAGTATAGGAATGTACAATAGTATGAATGTACAGTAAGTGTAAAAGTATTCAGACATCCAAAACTTTTGAGGAAAACATTTTACTAAATTCCTTTGTAAGTGCATGGGAATTCGTTATTGTTTGTCAATGTTTTGTCTACAAGATACACTATTTTATTAGCATTAAATAGTTGCTAAACGTTATTATTATTATTATAAATAAAGTACTACTTCTATTCACTCGTATGAATATTTTTTACACTTAACTTAACTGATTAAATCGTCAGTATGTCATATTTTATATATTAGAATAACAGTAATGTAACAGTAATTCTAAAAATTAAAATCAAAACATAATTTTTACTATCATAAAATAATTCAATGCATGTATTAAGAGTAAAGTTTCACTATCAAAATATTTACAATTGATACAATAAAGATTCTATAATAGATTTTTACTGAATTTGACTTTCTTAACTTCGGCCACTTGTTCAAAATTTATTGTATATTTTGACGAGTTTTATATTTAAAAATGCTGCATTTTATTTAACTTTTCAATATTATATCTATTATATCCTTCTATTAGAAATATTTTGAATAATTATGTAGAAGAAAGAAATTTCCATTATATGGTTACTTACGACTATTATTATTGTTGTTATCATTCAATTCAAATAGGATTTCGTACTCGTAAAATGTTTACTTGCCATTAAAAAATATGATGCAAGTACCTCCAGACACTTATATTTTCAATTAATACCCATAAAATAATATTGACATTGAATATTAATTTAACACGAGCGTAGAAAAACGTTCAGTAACGTATATTTGTTTTCGACTGACCGATGTTTCACTTATTTATGAATAAAAGAGGAGGAATCGGGAGATAAGCCATATCAATGCAAGTGTACGTAATCTTGTATATTGCGCAATAACCATGAATTACTATAATTATCATTATATTAAAAATTTTGTTCATATTAATTTATATTAATAAATCATAAATAAACTTTTCTTATTAAAACCTATCATAATTTCAACAAGCATGAAAATCTCTCCTAGCTGAAATTATAAAATATGAAAGAAAATAAGAAAATACTTATAAAATGGAATAAATTGTCGAAAAATGTAAGAAATCATACGATACTGGATTTCGCGCATATTTAACAAGTTGTTAAAGTTTCTTACATTTTCTTTCAATTCCTTACGTTTTCTAAATATTTCCTTGTGTAGCTTATTTTTATGAAATTATAAGGGAGTATTTGTTAGAAAAATCTGTAAGAATTAATTTCTTAGAAAAAACTGTAAGAATTTGTAAAAATTAAAACTTTTATACAGTAACTTACATTTTGTTTCAAGATCAAGAAAAGAAATTATCCGTTAATGACGCTGAAAGAAATGTTGCTAATATAGTGTATAATATTATAATATCAAGTATAAATGATCGTAGTATTTACGAAGAAACGGAAGAATTTCTATATTATGATGATACCTACGAACCTTACGATGACATACCTGCAGATGATTTACATGAAAATATCGATGCAGAAGATATGATAACACCCGAAACTGAAAATCAATTTAGGACCGAATCAGAGAGTATTAATTTTGACTACAAAAAGCAAGCTGTGGAGTATTGGTTAAGTAGTAAAAACAAGTTAAAATTTGAAACAGTCCAAAATCGATTCAAAAAATTAAAAACAGCACGTCAGCTGTATAGATGGAGAGATCAAGTGGCAATAGGAGGAAGTAGGATCGATAAATTGAAAAAAATTGAGGAATATTGTTTACAAAAATTTAACGTAGCCAGATCGAATAGAATACCCATTCATGACATTGATGTAAGACGTATGGCAAAAGAAAAAGCATTAGAGTTAAACTTCAATGAATTTAAAGCTTCTAGACACTGGTTAAATGAATTTAAACGGCGATTTAATATCGTTTCTCGAAAAATAACAAAATTATTACTAAAAAATCTATAGATGATTCAGAAGAATGGTCAGCACAAAAACAGGAATTTCGCAATAGAGTAAAAAATGCCATCATAAAATATGATGCAAAACGTGTTTATAACTCCGACCAAAGTGGTTTTAATTACGAAATACACAGTGGTCGAACCCTCAATCTTAGAGGAGATAAAAGTGTAGAGAGTATAGTGCAATCAGTGCATTCGACAACTCATTCTTATACTATCCAACCTACTGTATCTGCTGAAGGAAAACTTCTATCACCTTTCTTTTTAGTCATGCAAGAACCAAAGGGAGAGTTTGGAACTGTAGTCAGAAAAAATTTATTTGCAGCAGAAAATGTTTATGTAATGGCATCGAAATCAGGTAAATTGACTAAAGAACATGTTGAAACTTGGGCGCAAGATGTATATTTTCCATCAACTACCATAACAAGTACCCTATTGCTTGATTCATGGAGAGGTCACTGCCTAGATATAATTTATAAAGTAAAACCGGAACATAAAACCTTAACGATTCTACAAATTCCAGAAAGAACAACAAGTGAACTTCAACCGCTTGATATTTACGGTTTTCGAATGTGGAAGAACTTCGTTCGAACGTTTTCGGATATGATATTTCTAACAAATGAGGATCTCAACGTACACGATAGAAATAATATAATCAAAATGCATTCATTAGTACATAATCAATTATCAAGTCCCAGGTTTCAAAATTTATTTAAATATGCTTGGTACGCCGCCGGTTACATTGATGAAAGGCCAGAAAAAATTGAAAACCCAAAAAAATTTTGCTTCAATTCTAATTTTATTACATGCGATATTTGTGGTAAACGAGCGATTATAACATGTTCATGGTGCAAAAAATCGCTATGTTAACAACATTTTTTTCATGAATATCATTATTGTAAAACATATAATCCATGATCGTCAGAATAATTAGCTAGCTTGCCGTCTGCTGTTGGCTGACCCGTAGGATTTAAAATTGGTCGTTGTGCTGCTTAGAAATTGGTAGAATTGTATAAGAATTTGTATTAAAAGATAATAAATTGTAAAAATCTGTAAGAATTTGTAAAAATTTAAACTTTTATACAGTAACTTACATTTTGTAACATATATTAATTATATTTCTAATACATAATAATTTACATTTTATTACGTTTTAGTATTTTTTCTTTACATCTTTGAAAATATTTTATTTATAGCTTTATTTAAATAAAAGTACAATTATAAATTATTATAAAAGTATAATTATGAACTATTTGAAAAAATATTTGTACAAATATGTGATACAATGTAAAATGTGTATCAAAATTTGTATATAAACGTAAAAAGATGTAATTAAAAGTACAAATATATAATAAAATGTAAAAAGATGTACGAAAGTGTAAGAATGCCTATAAAATTTGAATTAAGAGTACAAATTAAAAAGTAATAAAACGTAGACAAATGTAAGGAAAAGTAAGAAATTATTAAAAAATGGTATAAACTGTGGTAAAATGTAAAAGCGTCCGAAATCCAGTAGAAAAGTACAATTTGTTACGTTTTCTTACACTTTTTTACAAACAACTACATTATCATACACTTGTTTATCGTACGATAAACAAGTGTATGATAAAAAAATAATAAATAATAGAATAACATAACAAAACATTGTTACATTATTATACACTTATTTACATAATATAATTTCCGCTAGAGGGTCTACATACTATTTTTCGTGGAATTTAAAATATTTCTAAAAAATTTTTCGCCATATTGAATTCACTATTTTCAAATTTTTATTGTGGATCTAACTGTGGATTCCGATTAACGAGTTCAAGAACCCATTTTAAGGAAAAAAATAATTGCCAAAAAAATATACCTAATTCATTTGTGTTAGGGGTGGTTTACCACCTCTTAAGGGGTTGTTTCGCGAAGAATGCCCAAACACACCAACTGTTATTTATTGTAGTTGGCAAAAATAATGTTTTGAGCTATTTTTAATTATTTTATGAATTCTCACAACAAAAATTATTCTTAAAAAAACACAATTTCACCCTCTAAAAAATAAGGGATGCAACCCTTAATGTTCATACTACCACGGATTTCTTGACTTTTTAATAAGAAACTCTTTCCATTTTGTTTCGTTAAAAAAAGTTAAGTAGAAGCCGAGATATATCAAAAAAACGTTTCTTGGGGGTCAACTTTAGGGGTGATTTTAACCCTTATAAGGCGCTTCTCAGCCGATAAAAAAAATGGTTTCGTGAATCTCGCATGGAGGTCTACTGTTTAATATAGGTTTGGAATTTTTTTGAATTTGACAGTTCGGGTACTTTCCTTGTTAGTATACCTCTTCCAATTAAATCCCTGAGGATTTATTAACTCAACAATTCAATAGATTTTAGTTATCTAAGACTAAACTAGGTTATTTCATACCTTTCTATTAAGCTCTTATGATCGATAATTACCTTCAACATTTTCTATCCACATTAATATTTCTTGACTTTGTATGTTTGTGCAAAATATATAAAAACAATATATATATATATATATATATATATTATTGGAATCTATTACTCATTTCATATTATTGGGGCATTGAAATAAAGTGACTGCTAAAACTTATACAGAAGAACGTACGATAATATATATAATATAATAACCTATTGTGGAAATAGGTGAGATATTAAAATGTATTAGTTTATGAACTTTTCAGGAAAGAGAACAGAAAGTACTTGATTTCATAAGGTATTATGAAATACCTTAGTAGCGAAATCGTACAAAGGATAATTATAAATACATCTAATATCCTATTTTGTATATTAACCGTTAAGGATCAATTAAATACGCGAATAGGAATATTGTTTTGGTATATAAAAGGGTGACAGTTATTATCAGCGAAATGGTTTAACATAGAAAATATAAACGTCTTAAAATTAGTAAAATTAGACTTAAAACTAAATATGACGGCTTTCGATAGTGCATAAGTTAGAACTAAAATATAAGTATAAAAGTAACTAAATTTGTATAAACTCTAATGCAATTAATACAAAAGTTTGAATATAAATAACTTAATGGTATAACTTATACCAGATATCTTATACTTCTACAAATTTAGACTTAACATGTAAACTTAAAAATAAACTATCTAAATCAACATAAATCTAATATGTGACTAATATAATATATATATATATATATATATAAATATATATATATATATATATATATATATATATATATATATATATATAAAAATATGTGACTAATATATATATATATATATATATATATATAAAAAAATATGTGACTAATATATATATATATATATATATATATATATATATATATATATATATATATATATATATATATATATATATATATATATATATATATTAGTCACATATTAGATTTATGTTGATTTAGATAGTTTATTTTTAAGTTTACATGTTAAGTCTAAATTTGTAGAAGTATAAGATATCTGGTATAAGTTATACCATTAAGTTATTTATATTCAAACTTTTGTATTAATTGCATTAGAGTTTATACAAATTTAGTTACTTTTATACTTATATTTTAGTTCTAACTTATGCACTATCGAAAGCCGTCATATTTAGTTTTAAGTCTAATTTTACTAATTTTAAGACGTTTATATTTTCTATGTTAAACCATTTCGCTGATAATAACTGTCACCCTTTTATATACCAAAACAATATTCCTATTCGCGTATTTAATTGATCCTTAACGGTTAATATACAAAATAGGATATTAGATGTATTTATAATTATCCTTTGTACGATTTCGCTACTTAAAAACCTTCTTGTTTGAAAATAAAACTCTTGTACATAAATAAACGACTTCGAGTAATGTTTAATTTACAGATTAATTATAATTTATTATAATATTAATATTATAAATCCTTTCTTTAATTAACTTTTAATTCATTTCCACCTTTTTTGTTAATAAATCTTCATATTTTAACGTAAATTCTTTTTAATTAGTCATGGGACCGCCCAGTTCTTATATGTATTTAAAGTTTCATATTAAAAATTATTTATTATAAAAAAAACATTATGTCAAAGTGGGTTATTTATCTTGATGCTGAATGTAAGACAACAAAAATTCTCTTTTATTGCCTAACAATCAATTCATAGCGTTTATGCATAATGACGCCTCATTATCGAATCCCAGCGCCCGATTTTGAGTGAGGGCTGGTCCCAACAATCTAAGCGACCAATAACATCCCTCTACGCTTAAGACCGGAGAAAGCGGCTGCGCCCCATCTCAAGCTTAGCTTACTTCGTCATCGCGTCCAACGAAAAACCTTAGTTCTATTTCAGACCCCGACTCGGGTGTTCAATCTTAGCCCCGCCGAGTGTGCGAACACTCGCGGGAGCGATCTTTATATTCTCAGTCACTCTCCAGCAATCACCCTCCAACGAGGTCTTCAATACGCGCTCTTTCATCCTCCAACGAGGTCTTCAATACGCGCTCAATTCAATACGCGCTCATTAGAAACATTTACCCTCGAACAACGAGGTCTTCAACACGCGCTCACTTACACGCGCTCTTTTCATCCTCCAACGAGGTCTTCAATACGCGCTGAACTTAATACGCGCTCATTCAAAACGTTTACCCTCGAACAACGAGGTTTTCAATTTCGTTAGATTCTCTAATAAATGCTACGTGCTGAATCTTTATATACAAACTTGTAACCAAGTTACCGTGCAAGGGTAACTACGCGTGTGCTCAAAATAAACTACAACAGTTATTTTTCAAATAACTTGTTAAAAATTTATTCGTCTCCAAACCCCGACCATATCCCCTCTACAGAATACTTCAACCGAAGGATCTCAGGTCTGCCGAGCTCCCAACTCAATAGTAAGTGTAATTCAAAACTTTGCTATCTTAACTTTCTTCTTAGTTAGCCTAGAGATTTTTCTTCCACAATATTAACCCTATTTCATGTGTTAATTCGTGTTGCCGTAAAGTTTTCCCCTAAAACAAGGTGTTTCTTTCTACTAACTATCCATCTTTTTAAAACCGACCCCCTAGATATCCTGAGACTAAAAACTATATTAGGGAATCTATTCCGCAAGTCGCCAGTAACTTGGCCTTTCTTGTGGGTACATTCCCTGATCAAAACAATCAAACATTTCACATTCGGGGTGAACAAAAACAAAAGAGACAAGTATAACCAGAAACACCACTGGTTATCAAATTTTTAAACTTGATTTTTCAACCGCGTCGCGCCCTTTTTGCTGCCCATAACCTACCCCATCCTTCTAGTGCTAGTATCTAGCTCAATCCCGAGCTAGTAGGTTTTCATTAGCCTAGGCTCGAAACTGAGCAAAATAGTTTTTTTATAAAACTAACATGTCGGGTCTTATTTGGTAGGCCCGACGTAACAACCTAGCTAACCTAACGATAAAAGTAGAAGTTCTGGCAGCCTTCTTAGATTTCCGCGGCGCTTTTGATAACGTCGTAATCGATATTTTGCTTGAAATTATTGCCTTACTTGGCTGTCGTCGTATACTGATTACGTTCATGAAAAGTATGCTCTATGAAAGAAAAATATTTACCGAATTAATTGGTAATGAATACAGGGTAATAAAAATCGGAGTTCAACGGGGAGGCCTATTAAGCCATCTACTGTACATCATTTATGTATCTCGGATCACTATAAAGCTTAAAAAAAACATCATTTTCTCTCAATTCGCGATCGACATCGCGGTATATATCAAATTTTCAAACCTCAAAAAAGCGAAAGGTATTTTAAAAAATTCCGTCAAACATTTAGACAACAACCTTTATATTGCTTGCCCTCGAAAAAAATGTTCTCTTACACTTCAATAAAAAAAAACCTTATCTAATCACAGCTCGCAAACATTTTGTACCGCAAAATTTTTTTACAATATATGCAAAAAACAACAAAAAAATTGTAGAATCCTAAATGACAATGTTGTGCACTGCTTTGAAAAAAATGTTCGAAGTAAATTCCTTTCCAACATACAGTATCTATTGTCATAACTTTAATATACCTTACCTGTAATTTCTGTCAAATTTGGCAAAGGAGTCGCAAAATCAAATCGAGTTAATCATGAAATAAACAAACTTATTACGAATAGCGGCGCAGTCGTTGTGTACATTGACGGCAACAAGACACTTTTAAGTGTTGGTAGTGCTTGTTATTCACCACAGGTAAATTACAAACTTTGTAAAAAACTCAACTCACACTCGTCGGTTTAAACGGCAGAATGCGTCGCTCTGAGCGATGCTATTGATTTTGAGATAACAAATAGCCACCGTAACTTTTTTATTTTCTCCAACTCACTCAGTGAATTGCTCTAACTGCGATAACACTCGACGAGTATAAAAACAAACCCTTAGTTTTGTTAAAATTACGGCGAGCGAATAAAAATAAAAAACAAAACAATATAATAAAATTTAAATGATTTTATTTTTATTGTTTTTTTTAACAATTTTTCTTCTAACAGATTGTTTTTTTTTAAAGTATTTATTATATTATTATAATCCTCTTCAATTTTTTTGACCTCATTTTTCATCTCTTCTATTTGATTACTGAGCTTTTTAAAAACTATATTTCTTATTTTTATGTGCTCGATTTTCATTTTCAAGTTTGCGTTTTCAATAATTAAATTTTC
Source organism: Torymus aiolomorphi (assembly GCA_036365515.1). Lineage (NCBI taxonomy): Eukaryota > Metazoa > Arthropoda > Insecta > Hymenoptera > Torymidae > Torymus > Torymus aiolomorphi. The sequence goes on from CM070875.1 coordinate 83,672,961, forward strand.
AAAATGAATATTATCCATCTGTAAAATCAAATAAAAAAGAAAATAGTCTGAGAGACAGAGACGTAAAAACCGAGACGCATTTGCAGAAAGTAGAGAGAGAAGAAGTGAAAGAGACATAGAAATAGAGACAGAGAGGTTTATACAGAAATGAATAGACAGAGCCGTAGTTGTTAGTTTGTTTGTGTTGAGAAAAATCAATTCTTAATAGTTTGTATTTATGCAACTTGTGCAGACGACCGTCCACACAAGGGCAAAAAGGGGATAACGCTTCGAGCCATGCTTGGTGTCACCAGGACATGGCGGGAATCATGAAAGTCTCGCGAACCCGCGAAACAACGTATTACCTCAATGTTTTTTACTTAATTATTTAATTTCTTTAGTTATTAATCTGTTCTACCGTACTTTGGAATATTTTATTTTTAAAATTAATTATAGTTTGAGAAATTTATTATTCCTCTTTTTCTCATAAAATTCCTTTTATACTCTCCACCGACGCTGAGATTACGTCAAATGTCGCCCGAACGTGGGGCCCAAGAAAAATTCGCGTTCGAAAAAATCGAAATTGAGGTAGGAGGGGTTCACCGACTCACGCATTTACTCGGAGAATATATAAGACACCCCGCGGAAATGACTTCCAATAGTCATTAAGGTGGTTCCCTGGAAATCAGAGTTGATTCACCACATACTTGGAAATACACACGTAGGTCAATAAAGACATACCGAATGTCGTATCCAAAGTTCAGAGCATTTTATCGTTTGGCTTCTGAATAATTGCTGTATAAAGTTATACAAATTACATGGGAGATATATATATATATATATATATATATATATATATATATATATATATATATATATATCGAAACTGTCACGTTATCTATCTGTTTACAACAATATCTAAGCAACGAGATTCAAGTCAGACTTGGAATTTTATGTACATATAGAATATATAATAAGGAATGTTTTCGCGCAAGAATGAAGTAGATTCGTCGTTTCATTATTAAAATAGAGCGTCTTAAAAAATATCGCTTTCGCAGATTTGATATGTTTTGAGGGTTATGTACGCTCAGCGCGCCAGCCTGCACTCCCTATCTCTCTCACTCAAAGCTGTCTCTCTCTCTCTTACCCAGGGAACCACCTTAAACAGCTAAATAGTGGCGCCCATCAATATCTTATTCGTTAAGGACCGCCGACTACGCGCCTAAAAGGAAAGATGGGAACTTTCATCACGGACGCAACGTGCGGGATCATCAAAAACTCGCGCGTTCCTCACAGCTCCGCGAAAAAATAGGATCGATTGCAGTAAGTAGAGTGAGGAAAATCGTTAGATGTTGCAGAGGTGCATAATCTGCCTTCAAACGAGTACGGTACGCAAACCTCGGCGCGAACACGAAAATAACTTTTCCACACGTAAACGCGTTGAACATAAAAAAGTATGACAAAATTTTGAAGTTAATTATGTCTGCGTTATAGACGTGAATATGAGTTACGTAACGCTTTTCGCGTGAACAGGTGCTAAAAAAAATTATCATCTGACAGAAACGCGTTGTTAGGCTGTCTAAATAATTATCTACGACATTTCACGTGAATAATCGCGCGTGATCTCCGAGATCGAGTCGTTGAGCACAAACATGAACTAGTGGGTGTAATGGACGCCAAACACTTTTCGAGAGCCTAATTCTGTGGCTTCCCGGAATAACGACCTAACCCACTTGTACGTGTTTTCGAGAAATCGACGTTTTAAAATTTCTGTCATGACACTTCATATGTAAGATCGAAATGCGTGAGATGAGTCATAACAATGTAAACATTTACAAAGGTATCGAATATCTTTCGAACCCCACTATCAGCTGCTAGAATACATTTTTATTATTTGTATAAACAAAAAAAATAATGCAGTTAAGTTGTTATTCCGGTAACTGTGCAGTTAAGCGATTTAGGGAAATTGTTCAAATAAGACAAATAACATAGTTATTTCTTTAGTTAAAACATAGAATACGAATTCTTTTTTAAATATTCATTCCCACGCATACGCCTCCCAACGGAATATGCGTCAAGTCAACGGAATTCGGTAATCCGAATACCGAACGTTACTCGTTTACTGTTTAGCACACTCACTCCATCGCCCGGCAATCAAAGCTGTTGTGTTGCCTTCTATTATCTATTGCCTTTGATCTTTATTGCTATAAAAATAGGTATGTCATAATCTGTTTATTGCACAGTATTAACTTCAAAACGGTGCTTCTAATTAAATATAAATATTAAGTTAAGTCGTTTTTTCGGGCATGGCGACGTAGAAACATGCCGATAGCGCGCAGCAGCGACAGACTGCGCCTACTCGCGCGTTCAATGCCGTTCAAAAGCGGCAACCGATATGAGTTGTACAACTCGTCGTCGCCCAAAAAGTAGCACTCTGCAAGGCAGCAGAACCATGCAAAAACTATCTTATTAAAATAAATTCAATCCGATTGAAAAATCCATCATTAATCGGAAATCTTAATACGAAGATACCAGATTTAAAACTATTAAAATTGATTCGTTTAAATCAGTTTTTATCAGAATTAATAGAGATTTTTATAAACTTATTTTATCCAATTTAATTTATATTTAAGTTTTAAATTCAAACTTTAAAATGAATAACATAGGATTTAATAAGGTGAGAAAAATATCAATTAATTCTGACAAAAAATGATTTAAATGAATCAATTTTAATAGTTTTAAATCTGCTATTTTCGTATTAAGATTTCTTATTAATTCATGTTTGATTTTTTAATCGGATTGAATCTATTTTAATAAAATAGTTTTTGCAGGGAAGGTCAAGCCCAACTTGTCATCCAGTGGACTTGTCCCTTCTAGTGAATGCATCGGCACCCAATCCGAAACGAGTCTGAAGCACACCACGCGATGCAAAAACTCTACGGGATGCATCGTCGATAAAGTCGACACGAGTATGGAGAAATTCGGATGAAGCGCAAGCTGCATCAGCGGACCAACTAACACGATATGTGCTGTGAGCTGCGTGTCTGGGACGGAGAGAGGCGACACACCGTAGTCTGATGATGACGCGTAATACGCGCAATACGCACACACGCCTACACAGTGTTCTTCTACAAACATCAACATGTCAGTGAGGATGCTGACATTGCGGCTTTTTATGAGTCACAGAGGATCAACGAAGTTTTTGGCTGTCGTTGCAGGTCCCATAACGGACCCACGTGAAGCGCATCAGCTGTCCATTCTCAATCGAAAGGTGCAAGCTTGCAACTTGCATCTTCCACTGGAACTGTCCGAACAAGCTGCACGAGCCATTCGGGGCAGGACCGCAATGGAAAACACACAACGCACTCGTACGTAACAGGAACGAAGTCTGCAACTTTCCACCCACAAATCAGAATTCCGTGTATTACTCACACGGAAGAGATCACCACGTCACGAGTAGATGATACCGGAGAACGTAAGACAGTGATTCCGAATAACTGCGAGCGGTGCGAAGAGCAAGAGTGAACGGAGCGGGTGTACTTCTGCAATCCAGCCAACCAGTGGCCTTTACTGCAAACATCGCGGATTTGCACACACGTGAGTGTACAACACTATTCTTCATGTTGAATTATTCATCTCCTGTTGAATCGTCATTTTGAATTCAATCTGATCAAAGTGAACCGTCAGGCCCTACAAGATGACTCAGCGACGGGGAAACCGTTCTTTCTCTCTTTTTCTTGTTGCGGTTATAATTCACAATTCGAATGTCAGCGGACCGTTCCAGCGCTCAACGATTATATAAGAAAAACTTTAATTAAGCGATGAACTCGATGCGAGACATGACTTATATGTAAGGCAAAGACTCAGCGCACCTAAAAGATATAGACAAGGATACCAAGGTTAGACAAGGCGTGGTAGAGGAAGAGTGTCCAAGCATAGAGAAAAATGCAATGTTGAAAATAATGACGTTAAAAAATAAAGTCATATAATGAGGTTATTAAATGACGTTATTTTTTTGTAAATTCGTGTCACGAATTGGAACATAAAATAGCGTTATTTAAATTAAATAACGTTATTATTTTTATAAAAACCACTACGAAAGAAATAATAAAGAAAGAAATAGAATGGTCGCCAGTACCTGTATAATTTAAAAGAAAAGAATTTTATACATCAGAGCATGCTGCATTATTTTCAAATTGTTCTTAGAGACACTTTAAAAAAGGAAGATCATAAAAATAATATGCATATAATGCTTTTTCAAATTAAGTATGAAAAAAAAAAATGGAAAAAGAAACCAGGTACACCCTGCCGAATCGCACGTCTCTTCGCGCCACCCTCACGTTTGAGTCTTAAGAAAGGGGGGGGCTCTATGACAAAACAAGTCTACGCACATACACACCTACACAACACCCACATAAACACACACACACCCGAGTTAAAAATAATTACGTAATTTTGTATTAGGTATCAAAATTACGTAACAGAAAGACGTCTTTGTGATGTAACAAATTCGAACGATTTGACACGTATTATTGATAGGAATTTTTGGTAAGTATCAAAATTTTAAATTGAATATTCATTCACTGAAATTTTGAGAAATGTTTACTGATTATATTCTAGTTTTAATAAATGGGAGTATACTGTGAATCATAATACAAAAAAATGGATTATGGCTATGTTATGTTTTATTTTACGTTAATTTAATTAATTAAAAGAAAAATAAAAGATAACATAGCCACAAGCCCTATTTTTTCTGTTATTAATCACAGTATACTTCTATTTATGGCAACTAGAATATAATCAGTAAACATTTCGCAAAATTTCAGTGAATGAATATTCAATTTAAAATTTTGATACGTACCAAAAATACATATCAATAATAGATATCAAAGCGTTCGAATTACTCGCGTTGGAAGCGTACGTAATTATTTTCAACAGGGGCACATACGCATACATACACACACACACACATATATACACACATACATACACACATCCACACACACAAATACGCACGTACATCCGCACACATGCACGCACTCAAGCACAAACACAGCGCAAGCATCCGAAGCGACAGGCCAGACGAAATTAAGCCGCACACGAACGAAACGTATAATACGAATAGGGAAATATCGAAGAAGATAAGAGAAAGAAGGAGAAATAGTAAGAGAGAGAGAAAAGCCGATTATAACGACAGAAGTGATAAAAGCACGAGAGTGCATTTTAAATTGAGACGATGCGGGGAACAGAGGCAATCATAAATTATTCAGAAAGCTAATCGGAAATAGCAAGAGAGAGCAGCGAATGATACGGGGACATTCTACGACCCGGAGTGATTTACCTGGGATCAGAAATTGAAGAGAGACGCACATCCTGATACTTGTCTCGGACTTGATCGTCGCAGTCTCCCACGCACAAGATTCAAGCTCGAGCTCTCATCGACGACCACATCACGAGTAGAAGGTACCGGAGAACATAATACAGCAATTCCGAATGATGGCGAACGGGACGCAGAGCAAGAGCGAACGGAGTGGGCGTATTCCTGCAATCCGGCAAGCCAGTGGCCTTCGCGGCTAACACCGAAGATTTGCACAAACGTAAATGTACAACACTATTCTTCATTTTGAATTATTCCTCTCCTGTTAAATCGTCATGTAGAATTCAACCTGATCAAGATAATCCGTCAGGATCTCTAAGACGACTAACCGAAGGGAAAATTGTTCTTTCTCTCTTTCTCTCGTTGCGGTTATAGACCACAATTCGCATCGCTTTCAGGGGACCGCTCCAGAGCTCAACGATTACATAAAATGCACTTTAATCAAGCGATAAACTCGATGCGACATATTACTAATAAGGCAAAGCACAGCACACCTAAAAGATAGAGACAAGGCTACCGAGGTAAAACCGGGCGTGGTAGTAGCGGAACCGCGTCTCAGCATTGAGCAACCTGGCGATCGCCCTCGCGCAAGGCCACGCAAGCGGGATCCCGCTATGTGAGACGTAGTTATATACCGTAGCGCAAAGCAACGTAAGAAAGTTAATAGGTATATTAACAAATGTATTTCATAATAAATGTAAAAATATATCCATTATGTTAATAATAAAAAGATACTTACACTGAAATGTAGTTTTCTCTCGCTCTCTCTCTCTCTCTCTCTCTCTCTCTCTCTCTCTCTCTCTCCTTCTATCTCTTTGGAAATCTCTTTTGAGAAACTATGGCCTGATCCTCTCTCTCTCTCTCTCTCTCTCTCTCTCTCTCTCTCTCTCTCTCTCTCTCTCTCTCTCTCTCTCTCTCTCTCTCTCTCTCTCTCTCTCTCTCTCTCTCTCTCTCTCTCTCTCTCTCTCTCTCTCCCCCTCTTGCTCTCACTCTCTCTGTCTCTCTCTGTCTCTGTGTCTCTCTCTCTCTGTCTCTCTCTCTCTCTCTCTCTGTCTCTCTGTCTCTCTCTGTCTCTCTCTCTCTCTCTGTCTCTCTCTCTCTCAGTCTCTATCTCTCTCACTCTGTCTCTCTCTCTCTCTCTCTGTCTCTCTCTCTGTCTCTCTCTGTCTGTCTCTCTCTCTCTGTCTCTCTCTCTCTCTCTCTCTCTCTCTCTCTCTCTCTCTCTCTCTCTCTCTCTAAACTGTCGTTATAATTTTCTGTATCGAATGTCGCTATTATTTATTTCTTGCTATCACTGTCACAAAATCACTTTCGAAAAAGTAGTACAGATGTTATTTAATCCTTTCTAAAATATAGCACAGGTGTTACTCTGTCAATGTTGAAATATCATCTGATAATGTTTATAAACAAAACGTATCGATGGTAACGATAAACAAAACAAACAGAATATATATATATATATATATATATATATATATATATATATATATATATATATATATATATGTATATCTATTAATGTATTTAGAACCATTTCATCAAATTACTTTTTACAATCACAAATAAAAATCAAATAATTATAAATATTAATAGTCACTAGAAATTTAATAAAAATTATTTTTGCCACTCCGAGCGTAAAGTACTACTTTTTCGAAAGATTAGGTCTTAAAACATGCGTTAAAATAACACTTGTGTCGAAAAATAATGTTCGTGTTACGTGACAACTGATAAAGGTTGTCACGCGACTTGTTTAATGTTTTAAATATTTCGGTTGATCCCCTAACGGTATCAATTCACCCTTACCTGGCAGGAACCTGGCCGCTATCCTGGTCACTCTTACACTCCCATATGAGTAAGAATGCGGCAGATCTACTCTCTTATGATTATTAATTTCGGTATCTTTTTATATACGTGAGGTAGAAAGCAAATATACTACCTTCAAATTCAAAGCGTAATTTATTTCTATAGTCTTATTCAATACAAATCTAAGCGTATCTAGTTCTACGCATATTCTGATAAACTAGGTAGGTTGGGTGATCACGATATTTTAATCAGCGCTAGGGTACGATTCGTGCCCTTGAGAGTCACTAGATAGTTAATTAAGCCCTTCAGCGTCAGTAAGGCAAAGAAAACCAAAAAAAGATATCACTGGGTGCCTGTGGCACAATCTTGGCTCGTGACTGCAGAAGATTGCGACCTCGCACCGTTAAGGATCGACTGCGTTCGATGGAAAACGGACGGATTGCTCGGATTGTAATGATGAGGACCAGTGAGGGAAGGGCCGTCTGTACCTGGCTACGAGCGGGTCTACTATGTCTTGGGTATTTTGCCGCGAGCCCCCGTGCTCGTCTCCAATCCCGACGTAAGAAAGCGCAAGCGAGCTTTAAGACAATCTTGAGGCGGGAGAGCTTTATAAGACAGTGTTCCATGGAGGGGCCTGGGTTCGCCGCGCGCCGAAGTTAAGTGGTGAGCGGGCCGTGCGAAGATCCGCACAAAGCGGAGCAACCGATAACTGTTAGCGCGCTCCCGTCCCAATACACTTTTCCAATTGGAAGCGGCGACGGCTGCAGCGCGCTGCTGTAGTGGCGAGCGGGCCGTGTGAAGATCCGCACAAAGCGGAGAGGCTGATAACTGCTTGCGCGCTGCTATAGTGGCGCAACTCCTATAGGAGAGAGAGAGCGGCTCCGCAGAAGACCCGCACAAAACGGAGAGACCGATAACTCGTGCTTGCTGTTCAGCCACTCGCTTTACCCGGACGGGGAAGAAAGAAGAAGATGTGAATATAAGGGAAAGACTCAATGGAAGGGAGATGACCCTCAAAGATGCGCAGTGATTCGATCGATGCTCTTGGTTTTACAATAGTTATAATGGGGCCCGAACCCCGGTTCAATCTCTGGAGAGAGAGACCTCCCAAACTACAAGGACTATTCAGCGGTCGCGTATTCGTCACGTGGCGCTGTTTGAAATATGCATGTATATATATATTGTATTATCCTCTTAAGACGCGTCGCACAAAAATAACGGGAAAATGATATTTTCGATTAGGGCGCACACACTTCCCTGTGGTATGGCACGATGGGTTATACTTAATCGCTAATACTTAATAGTAACTAAAACTACCGCAGACGATCGTTCTAGGAATCACGTATCGCTATTCACAAAACAGTTAAAGTACATAATCGGGAGACAGAGAATTCTTCGTTGTTTTGAGAGAAAAAGGTGCTCGCCCCTTTTAGATGATATTGATTCCCCAACTACACGATTTTTATTAACAATATTTCGCCGTACAACATATAGAAATTGACAAAGATGACAAAAACCAGAAAAGTGTAAACACAAATTATTTATTTCTTTTTAGATTATTGCTTAATCTAAAATAGCGTCGAAGAAAAGATAGAAAACTATTTTTATTTCCCCTTAGTGAATCTTGTCAAACCTAAATTTGCAAAGCGTCAATTTCGGATACTTCCAAAAAGGGTTAATATTAATTTGACTTGCGAATCCAACTTAATACTTAAATGATAAGGAAAAATGGAAAACCAAAATTTTCCCCCCTAAACCTACTGTTAGAATTTTATGCAATTTTCGGATTATACAATGATTAATCCCGCTGAATTATACAATAGCATGCATGTATTTTTACATTAATAGTAACGCAAAATGTAAAAATTAGGAGTATATGTACGTATATCTTAAGATATGAATATGCACGAAACATACGTATAATATATATATATATATATATATACTTATCGGGGTTTATGTAGCCCAAGACTGTATATTAGTACCTACATTCCAGAGTTCCCTATGGCAAGTGACTAAAAAAATAATGGACCCTGGGGTTATAGACTCTAGGTCGGGCCGTATAAACCTCTATATTTAGAAATATTATGAAGCCTGGGCTGCATAATCAAATTCGGGCTCGATAAACCCCAATATATAAAAAAACGGGATTTATAAACCCCTTTCGAGATATATATATACATATACCGGGTGTCCCATTTTAAAACCACCAGGCAAATATCTCGAAAACTAAAGGTGATGGAAAAAACTTTTAATACAAAAGTTGTAGGGTTCAGAGGGGCCCAACTGATCGTGACCTTGGTTATGACCTTGAGGTCAATGATCAAGTTCATTTGAAGGTCAAATCGATTTTTTCAAATGGGAACCCCCACTTTTGATCTCGTAAATGGAAAGAGCGGAAAATTTTACGTTCAGATATGTCCTTGAGTCAAGGTCATGGTCATGGTCATGGTCATGTTTAAAATCAAAATCAATAAACGCATCAAAACATTCCCATAATTAGGTATACGAGACAAATTGTTAAATACAAAAGTTGTAGGGTTCAAAGGGGCCCAACTGATCGTAACCTTGGTTATGACCTTGAGGTCAATGATCAAGGTCATTTGAAGGTCAAATCGATTTTTTCAAATGGGAACCCCCACTTTTGACCTCGTAAATGGAAAGAGCGGAAAATTTTACGTTTAGATATGTCCTTGAGTCAAGGCCATGGTCATGGTCATGGTCATGTTTAAAATCAAAATCAAATAACGCATCCAAACATTTCCATAATTACGCATATGAGTGTTAAATACAGAAGTTGTAGTGTTTGGAGGGGCCCAACTGATCGTGACCTTGACCATGAACTTGAGGTCAAGGATGATGTCGTTTGAAGGTTAAATCAATTTTGTTTAACGGCAACCCTCACTTTTGACCTCGTAAATAGAAAAACCGAAAAATTCTGATATCACCTTGGGTCAAGGTCATGGTCAAAGTTAGGGTCAGTTTCCGTGCAGTTAAGTGCAAAGTCGGAGATGACCCGGTCACCTAAGGCAAGGTCAGAGATTACCCGGCCAGTTAAGGCAAGGTCGGAGATGACCCGGCCAGTTAAGGCAAGGTCGGAGATGACCCGGCCAGTTAAGGCAAGGTCGGAGATGACCCGGCCAGTTAAGGCAAGGTCGGAGATGACCCGGTCAGTTAAGGCAAGGTCGGAGATGACCCGGCCAGTTAAGGCAAGGTCGGGGATGATCAGGCCAGCTAAAAATTCATTGGAAAATTCCACGTTCATGTGTATTTAGTCATAGGATCCAAGTGTTTCGGTCACCATTTACTGAAGAAGATGCTCAAAAGTTGCACCATTTACTTGTTGACAACATTCTATTCTCCTTTTAAAGTTTCTAACAGTATTTAATAATACTTGACGTGGAATACTTAAGCAGATTTGTGTAATCCTTTGAATCATGTCATCTCTTGTAGTTGGCCTGTTGCGGTAGACTGTATTTTTTAGGAAGGCCCATAAATAAAAATCTGGAGATGTCAGATCTGGAGATCTTGGTGGCCATGCTACGGGACCTCCTCTACCAATCCATCGACCGTTAAACCTTTCATTAAGAAAATCTCTGAAAATTCTGGTATAATGTGAAGGAGCACCATCTTGTTGTAGCCACATTCTGGCCCTTGTATGGAGATCAACGTTTTCTAGAAAGAGTGGCAGCTCGTCTCTCAGCAACTGTAAATAAGTATGTTGAGTTACGTGACCTTAAAAAAAATAAGGTCCAATCAGACATCCGTTAATGATACCACACCATACCGTTATATTCCAGCGATGCTGATGATCAACTTCTCGCATCCAATGAGGATTAACAGGAGACCATTAGTGGCAATTATGGCGATTCAACATACCAGTACTCTGAAATGTAGCCTCGTCGCTAAAAAGAACATTGCTAAAGAAATTTTCATCATCAGTAATTTGTTGTGTTGCCCATTGGCAAAATGTTATTCTCCGTCGATAATCTTCCACAGTTAAAGCTTGATTTAGAGTAATGTGATAAGGATGGTAATGCGCATATCGTAAATATCTACTGGCCGTAGATCTTGGAATACCCATTGTTAACTCGATTTCGCGTAAACTGACATGAACATTTAAATGTACCATGGCTAGAACAGCAAGAAAGTGAGGATTATTTTCATAATCGTGTTCATTCAGTGTCCTCCTTCTTCAAACGAAGTTTCCTTGTCGACCGCGCAGTTCAATGTCACGTATTACCGTATGATCAGGATGTTGTCGTTGAGGGAACCGAGCACGATACAATCTGCTTGCCTCTCGATAGTTTCGTCGACATTCTCCTAAAATAAGAAGAATGTCAACTATTTCATTAGCAGAATAGTCAGGCATTCTTTTTTAGTTGTAAATGCAATTATTTATCAAAACACACCACAAAAGAAACAATATGTTATTATACTATACAATATTTTAAAACGAAAAAGTTTAATTTTCTGTGCCAATATAAGTGTGCTCAATTTGAAAACAATTTGATGTAAACAGTAATAATTATTGACTATTATTACCGATCAATGCTGAATACTACCGGTCACTATTGGATACAGGTGGTCAACACTTATTAACTTTTGTTATTATTTGATATAAGTGGTTAACCCTGGTAAATATTGATAATAGTAAAAATAGTAAAATTTTCCGCTCTTTCTATTTACGAGGTCAAAAATAGGGGTTCCCATTTGGAAAAATCGATTTGACCTTCAAATGACCTTGATCATTGACCTCAAGGTCATAACCAAGGTCACGATCAGTTGGGCCGCTCCAAACCCTACAACTTCTGTATTTAACACTCGTATGCGTAATTATGGGAATGTTTGGATGCGTTGATTGATTTTGATTTTAAACATGACCATGACCATGACCATGGCCTTGACTCAAGGACATATCTGAACGTAAAATTTTCCGCTCTTTCCATTTACGAGGTCAAAAGTGGGGCTTCCCATTTGAAAAAATCGATTTGACCTTCAAATGAACTTGGTCATTGACCTCAAGGTCATAACCAAGGTCACGATCAGTTGGGCCCCTCTGAACCCTACAACTTTTGTATTAAAAGTTTTTTTCCATCTCCCTTAGTTTTCGAGATATTTGCCTGGTGGTTTTAAAATGGGACACCCGGTATATATATATTTTTTCACCTATTATTTTAACAGTAACGAATTATTTATTTTGGCTCGAACTTATAGAAACTATATATATTCATATGTTAAGATATACCTACACGTATATGTCCACTCCTATCGACCCGTAACAATATGCGCCTAATAATGATGGCTATATATATATAATGTTAAGACAATTATGATTCTTATAGTGCTATAATATAGTAAATGATACCTTTGAATTTCTCCTTTTGTTATCCCTTCGTTTTTTTAGTGTGATCATATGTCCTTCCAAAAATGCAATTGCTTAGTGCCTGATATTGATTCCCGATATTCTCGAGATTTTCTGATCTGGATTTCGTAGATTTCTCTCGCTTATATTTCTGTCTACTCCTGTATAACTTCACACTTTCACAAAATTGTTATATCTATATTATTAATTCAACACTTCTAGTCCTATACGCTGTATTTATTATTTTTTTCTTTGTATTATATTATTATTTATACTTAGACAAAGTATTTGGCTTCGCACTTATGCGAGCATCGGATACCGTGTGTACTCTTCGCTTTTCGAATCGGCTCGCACTGCCGCGCGGCTGAAGTTAAGCGCCAATGCATGGCTTCCCCTGCGCGTCCTTCTCTCTTGCACTGGTGTGCTCAGGAGTGTCGGTAACCGGCCTGCGCCTGGTAGGTGCTGCCCCCGGTGAAGCTACGGCCGCATCAAGCGGTTTTTCAAACACGTGCAGCGCTAGCTGTTGCTGCGTGGTCAGCATCGCACGAGCAGCTCGGCTACCTCCCCCACGAGCACGACCGGACGAGGGTGTTACATATCTTAAATGATATGCTCGAAAGAATGCGCTACTTACGTAGTCAGAAACGTTCACAAAGAACGCATTCCTCGATTCGTTATGGCGAGTAAAAAAACGGAAAGGAAAATAATCTATAGAAATAAAATAAAAGAGCAAAAATTTTTATCCTTCACGTAACACCCCCCCTTAGTTAGAATAATTCTCGTCCCGCAAATCGCAATGGGTTAGGGTTGACAAAGTGAGGGAAGTAAAGCTACTCGAGTAGTGTCCTTAATTGAGTCCCGCGTGTTGTAACCTCCCAGTGGTAAGGTCCGATCTACGTTAAGGTGCAGGAGGTTCTACAACTGTAGTCCTTGGAGGTCGATCATCGCGCTGATGGAATCTATCAGGTTCGGCTGATCTCCTTCTGCGGGATTAGTCCGAAGGAACTCTGCCAGCCGGGTGATGGGGTCTTCTTTGCCGGGCATTCGATAGTCCCAATTAGAGGGCCGGCAGGTGCGTCGGTGCTCGTCATATTCATTCCGATGAAAAGACCTCCCACAAAACTCATGTAGATTCCATTCGGGCCGGGCCCTCTGGAGCGATGTTCCCTGGACGGGTTCAAAGGGTGGTTCGGCGGCATCTTTTGTCCCTTTTCCGTACCTCGCGCGGTATATCGGGTTGGTTTCCTTCAGTGCCCTCTCCGCTTTCCCTGGTTGATCATAATGCACGAAACACTGCCCTTTGGTTGAAAATAGCACCTTCCTGGTGCGGATGATCGGATTACCGAATTTGTTAAATTCGGACGCGACGTCTTGCGGTCCATGTCCAGGGGGGATAAGGATATGCAGGATGGACGGGTGGAGATCATCGTTCTCGGCGGGCGTGTCATGTCGTAGCAATTTGGCATACCGGGCCCCATACGTCGGATCGGCGACGTTCAGCGCAGTTTTGGCATCTTCCTGGTCTAAATATCGCGCGAATGCTTGATATTCCCCGGTCTTCATGGCCACCGGTTCGATGTGGGGGTGACCTCCGATATCCTCGAAATCTTTCCGGACTTCCGCAACCGTCTTGCCTCTGGGGATTAAGATGTGTAATTTAAGGAGATCGATCCCCTCTTCTTCCTCTGGTTGGGGCGCTGGGGGCGATGGGACTTCTTTTGGCTCGTTCGTCGCCAAAGGGGGCGGTCCTTGAACCTCCACAAGGTTGGTCGGCTCAATAATTAAAATACATACAAATAAACAATTTGTTCGTCATTCTTACCTAAAATTACATTCATTATAATGTTAAAACATCGTCAATTTTATAAAATTGTGTTTTTGTTTATCTAAAAAATATAGAAACAATAGTGAAAAATCAGATGGAAAACATTTTTTTTTTTTTTCACAAAAGTTGAGAAGTCAAATTGATTACAACTGTTACCTTGCTTTCTTGGTAAAAACAATACAAACATCGTCAATTGTATTAAGAGTTTTGCACACTTTTTAACTCACATTAAGTTAGGACAGTAACTGAATAAATTAACATATAATAAACAAACAATAATAAATTAACACAAGGGAAAGCCAAGGCAGTCAGACTACGTTAAGAAGATGTAAAAAGACCACTGATAAATTTGAATATAGTCAAGTGATCAATACCTACGTCAATTAACTACGTATATGACATAGTAATTGACAGTATATCAATGACGATATTAAAATCTAATTAATTTATAATCATTACCTAAACAGGTAGATAAGGTCAGTTTAGTTAAAACTTTATTGTTAATGTCCTAAAAATCAATTTGTCACAACCACAAAGTAAAAATTAACCTTTATCATTAAAGAAAACCCATCAAAATTCAAATCTCTCCCTAGATCTTAGGCGCCTCGTCCTTGCGTATTGAACACAACGGAGTGTGGTGCTTACGCAGATACGAAGCCCCACGACTGGCAGTAATACACTACTGCATTCATACACCAATGAGGTAACCACGCGGGCAATTCGAATATTTTGAAGTTATGTGAACTTAAATTGTACCAATAAAAATAACAGTTGTATTCAATTTATTTGATTCTTTTCAATTTGTTCAATAATTGGGAATAATGGTTACTTAATTTCTGAGTGTCTTCTTTTATATTTATAGGATTATCTTGTAATTTGATGTAAATCATTTCGTAAATTAATCTTTTTTTCCAACAACTTTTAGTATCCAGTATCTTAGCATTATCAAAGTTAAACTTATGTTTATAATTGTTGATGTGACTATTAATTACAAATTTTTTGTCATCATCTTTTTTAGTATTCGCAATGTGTTCTTTTAATCTAGTATTTAACATGCGTTTACTCTCTCCTACGTAACTAGCATTACAATCCTTACATTCGATTTTGTAAACAATTTTCGTTTTCTCGTCTTTCTCCTGTGTATCGTTCCTTCTTTTTATGACTTTGCTGAGATTATTATTTATTGTTGGAACAGTTTTTATACCAAATTTCCTTAAATTATTGGAGACTTCTTCAAAGGTGTCTAGTATGTACGGTAAACTTAGAATAACTTTTGTGTGATAACTATTATTTTTATTGTTATTAGAATTGTCATATTTAATTTTATTCACTCTATTTTTCACATGATATTCAATAAAGTTAGCAGGGTAGTTATTATTATTTAGATATTCTTTTACCAGACAGATGTTTTTTCCCAAAATTTTTTATGTGATAATAATAATGCTCTGTCAATTAAATTGTAGACCATTGCCCTCTTTTGAGACATAGGATGGTGTGATTTGAAGTTTAAGAATCTAGCTGAAAAGGTAGGTTTTTTATACCAATCTGTAATAATTTTGTTTTTTTCTTTTATGAGATTTACCTCTAAGAAGCTGATTGTGCTGTTCTGTTCAATTTCGTGTGTAAATTTCAATTTTTCATGGTAACTATTGAAGGTTTCCAATATATGTGAGATCTTGTCTTTGGGTAGACAAACGATAATGTCATCTACATATCTATAATAACAAATTGGAACAAAATCAAGTTTTTTTAAACATTCTTCTTCTAAATTAACCATCACTATGTCTGCAAAGGTAGGACTAATGGGACTACCCATTGGAGACCCGAATATTTGTCTATAATACTTTCCATTAAATTTAAAAAAGTATTGTTCATTAGGCATCTAGAAGTCTCAATTATTTCGTTCAATGGTATGTTAAGATGTGTCATGTATTTGTATCCTTTTTCTAGGCCTTTAATAACCAATTCCTGGGGTACATTAGTAAAACGTGATGTCACATCTAAAGAAATAATAGTATGATCATTAGGAATGATAATATCTTTCATTTTTTCAATTAAATCAAAACTATTTTTCAAGTATGAATTCGGTTTAGGTATACTATTGCGTATTAAAGAGTCCAATGTTTTTGACATTTTATAGGTGGGACTTCCAATACATGACACAATAGGCCTTAAGGGAGTCTCCTTTTTATGTATTTTTGGAAGTACGTAAATCTTATATACGCAATATTATACGCAAGTTAAATGTAATCCTTTAAGCAAACTACAAAAAATTGTTCAAAAAGTATTGAATCGTTGGAATGATAATAATTACTTTAACAAGAAATACCATAAGAATGAAATAACACAAACTAATACAACTCTATCTAAGATTTACGGACTTCCAAAAATACATAAAAAGGAGACTCCCTTAAGGCCTATTGTGTCATGTATTGGAAGTCCCACATATAAAATGTCAAAAACATTAGACTCTTTAATACGCAATAGTATACCTAAACCGAATTCATACTTGAAAAATAGTTTTGATTTAATTGAAAAAACGAAAGATATTATCATTCCTAATGAACATACTATTATTTCTTTAGATGTGACATCACTTTTTACTAATGTACCCCAGGAATTGGTTATTAAAGGCCTAGAAAAACGATACAAATACATGACACATCTTAACATACCATTGTGAAATAATTGAGACTTCTAGATGCCTAATGAACAATACTTTTTTTCATTTAATGGAAAGTATTATTGAACAATTAAGCGAACTTACCTAAGTGAAGTTCAATTGTAATTGTATGTAGCGCCTCTTCCGAAGTGATCAAATGGTAGTCCCCCCTCTCTGCGTCAATTCTACCACACATTTAAAGCTAAAACAGACAGCGCCTCACGCTCCTGTCGCGACGCGCCGCTTGACTCATTCGTTTAAAGAGTTGCCGTATACGGAATTTGGGCATCAACAATTTCGTAGTAATTGTAGATATGGGAAATTTAAGGGAGGGATTGATCACTTCGGAAGAGGCGCTACATACAATTACAATTGAACTTCACTTAGGTAAGTTCGTTTAATTGTTCAATTGTATTTCGCGCCTCTTCCTCGTGATCAAATGGTAGATGTTTAAAGCTTAAACGGCAACCAAACTGCATCGAAAATTGTTTACTCAAAAAGATATAATTATCAGTATTGAACGCTATATAAACATATTACAAAGAAAATCGAATAATTCGCAGGAAATCAGTTAATATAACTCTTCGAAGATTCTTATTACGAATCTAATATGGCATCAGCAAACGCTCTAGGGTTACCAATAATCGGTAAATTATAAAATTTGGCGAATGTTTGCGATTCTTTAGTCCATCCTGCTGCTGATCGAATTACATCAATATGTAAGCCCTTATTTTTTGCAGTAGAGGTCGATGCGTGACGAGTACTATGAGCAGTAAAATGATTAATATTTACGCCGCTCTTTTTAAGAATGGTTTTTACCCACCGACTTAAAGTCTGTGTACCTACAGGCCCATATGGCTTCTTAAAAGATATAAACAAGTTATCAGACGATCTTATACTATCAGTTCTTTTTAAATAAGACTCTAAAGTTAACCACGGACAAATCTTCTTGTTCTTATTATAGCGCGGTATTGTCAGTAGTGGCTGATTTCTGTTTAATGCCGATGTCTTTATTCTATGCGGAATAGTAATTATAAAGGAATTCCCAGATTTTTCAATATTCTGTATTTTAATGAGCGATAAAGTTTGCATACGTTAGCCTGTTATCAAGGCTAGTAAAGAGATAGTTTTTAAAGTTAAATTTTCGAGAGAAATAATTGCATATGATTCTAAAGAGGCAATATAATCTAAAACAACCTTTGGATCCCATGTTCTATTATATTTAGGACCCGTTGGCCTTAATTTAAAAACTCCTTTGAAAAATCGCCGAATTTCTTCATCTTCACGTACATGGGTACCGAGTAACAAGGAAATCACAGATCTTAAACTATTGAGGGTGCCATATTTAGCTCCCTTTGTAATTTCTGCTGTTAGGCACGACAGAACCTCTGAGGTTGAGCCTCTAAATGGATCCACAGAATTCACTTGACAGAAAATCCACCATCTCCGAAGGGCCGTGTTGTATTGCTTTATTGATGAACGACTTAAGGAAGCTATTAGAATATTAATAGATTCTTCTGGTACGCCCTTTAATCTGTATCCCTTCCGGACAGTACTGCAGAAATCAGTGTAAGTTTCCGCCAAAGTGGATGTGGATCCCTATTGGAGGAAATAAGTAAATTGATATTTGGTTTTGACACAATTTGTTCCGATAATTGCATAGAGCGAAATAACGGGTAACATGGCTGAGTGGGCCATTTTGGAACGATTATGATTCCCGTGGCTTTATCGTTTCTAATCTTTTGAAGAACTCTCAGAATAATGGCAAAGGGCGGAAATGCATAGAAAAAATATTCACTCCAACATAACGTAAATGCATCAACCGCAAAACTGTTTGGATCTTTAAACCATGACACAAACTTTCTGCATTTTGCATTAACCCGACTAGCAAAAAGATCTATTTCTGGCTCTCCAAAAGATTTCACGATATGATTATAACCACGATCGCATAAACAAAATTCGATCTCGGGCTCAAGACGTCTTGATTCTCTGTCCGCAACTACATTTTCTGTTGAGGTTATGTAAGAAGCAAAAACCCAGAGGCCTCTCTCCTCACACCATGACCATATCTCGTGTGCAACATGATTAAGGTTCTCAAATTTAATACCACTCATTCTATTTATATAGGAGATAGCTACTGTATTGTCAATACGAAGCAAAATATCCGAATTACGTAAGTTATCTGCAAAGCATTTCAACCCATAAAACGCTGCTTTTAGTTCTAGAATATGAATAGGTAAATTACCTTCTTCAATATTCCAAAATCCATGAGATCTTTCTTTCCCGACCACAGCGCCCCATCCCGATAATGAGGCATCTGAGAAAATCTCCATACAAAAATTCTTAGGCAAAATCGAATTTCAGGTGCAAAGTGTACTTCTCTGCCACCAAAGGAAATCCTCAATCAGTTCACTAGATATAGTCATCTTTTTCTCATAGTTTCCTTTACAATTACATAGTGCCAAGAATTTTTCTCTTTCTAATTTCTTTGTATGTGCCCAACTATATTTTATAGCAGGACAACAGGAAACAAGGAAACCAATAAACTCTGCAAATTCGCGAATCTTACATAATCTCTTAGACAAAAATTTATACGTTGTTGGCGATCCAACGCCTCAAACAGAGGAGACGCTGACGTCATCACGCCTTATAAGGCAATATACGGCTCGAGCAAGAGCGCAGCCAATCAGCGCTCTCCACGCGGTCCTCTCTCACCGCCCCTCATTCAACAAAGACACGCCGACGGCACTTCGTAGCGCCGGCCGGCTCCTCAGTTCACGCGCGACGGCCGAGAGAGACAGCAGCAACTCAACATTGTACGCCGCGAGGCACGACGGACAGCTTTAATAAAGCTACCAGATCTCTCTCCACACGAAACGCTGTCAATTATTGAACCAGCCCACTCCACGATCCATCCACATTCATTCATACAAAAACATACGTTAACTCTCTAATTTTATCTTTCTTACTTAAAGGAAGATCAATTGTCATATTTTTTGTATTAAAAATAAAACCTAAATATTTACACTTAGTGTCTGGAATTAGCATACTCTTTTTGTAATTTATTAAAAACCCCAATTTACATAGTAAATTACAAGTAAAGGATGCTGCCTCTTGGCAAGCTTGAAATTTTTTTGCTATGATAAAAAAATCATCCAAATAAATAACACAGTGTATACCTCTACTTCTCAAAAAATTGCTTACCGGTTTCAAAAGTTTTGTATATACAAAAGGAGCCGTGCTAAGTCCAAACGGAAGGCAATTAAATTGATACAATATGCTATCAAATACAAATCTTAAATATCTTTTATCACTTTCCCTTATGGGTAATAAATAGTATGTATCTTTTAGGTCGATTGTACACATATAAAAACCTGGGTTCATTAATTTAGAAGCTGTACGCCAATCATCAATCTTAAAATGTTGTGTGGAAACAAATTCATTTAAATGTTTTAAATTTAATATTAATCTGAACCCGCCATTAGATTTAGGTATTAAAAAAATATCCGAAACAAATTGATTGCAGGACCATGCGCATTGAGAAATCGCTCCTTTTTTAATTAGTTCTTTAATCATATTAGAGGCTATTCCAAATTCTTGAGGTAACCATACTCTTTCATTTGGCATAACTGTTTGAGATACAGTAGTATGGAAAGGTATTGCATAACCTCCAATCCAAGCTAAAATCTTAGCGTCCGTTGTCAATCGCGTCCATTCTCTAATGAAAAATTTTAATCTGCCCGAAATTACACTCACTGTTCACGTGCGACTCTTCTTCTTGGGATGCAATGCTGATGTCGCATACCCGCCCACTGGCATCGCTCTGTTTCTGGTTGATCGAGGCGGATATTTCGCGTTTTTTGAGCTGTTCCTCGTTGCAGGGGTTTTGAGCGGAAGTTTCAATTTCTTAGCTGTGCGCTCAATTAGTTCTCGAGCTCTCATCCGCTCCTCGAGATCCTTACCGAATAGCTGCTCATCAGGAGTGGCATCTTTTAAGATTTCCTTAAATGTGTTATTAAGGTTAGATAAGATCAGATGCTTTCGAGTATTTGTCTCATCATGTTGCAAATCTGTAAAAATACTTCCGACATCACTAACTACGAGGGGGGTTCAAAAAGTAAGTTTTCCTGCTCCGGGAAGAAAGCAAAACACAATTTTTAGGTTAAAGTAACATATGTATTTATTGTTTGACTTATAAACTATTTTTCTACATAGTCCTCTTGGACTTGAATACATTTTTTATATCTGTTCTCAAGCTTTGACAAACCTTGTTTATAAAAATCCGTGCCCTGTTTTTTAAAGAATAATTTAACGATGTCTTTCACTTCATCATTTGAATTGACGTGATGGCCACCCAAACTTTCCTTTAATTTAGGAAAAAGAAAAAAGTCACTTGGTGCGAGATCTGGAGAGTAGGGTGGGTGATCAAAAATTTCCCATTTGAATTTTTCCAGTAAGGTTTGTGTTTTTTTTGCTGAATGAGGCCGTGCATTGTGGTGAAAAAGCAACACTTTTCTCGATAATTTTCCAGGACGCTTTCGTTTAACGGCACTTTTAAGTTTATTTAGCACTTCACAATAACGATGTGCATTTATCGTGGTACCGGATATGCACTAATTCAGTGTGAATTTCATTGCCATTAAGCCCTTTTGCAGTTAAAAAGCGAATAACTGCACGCAACTCACAGGTGGACACGTTTTTCACAGGTAGCTCCATGGTTTCCGAGCCGGTACTGATGAAAAAAATTTTTTCGGAAGCTAAGACCGGTTCCGCTCTTATCGGTATATCCTAAACTAAAACTATGTTCGGTCTCAGCTCGCTAGATGGCGCTGGGAAACTTTGAACACCCCTCGTATCTTTAATAAATTTACATTCACTGGTTTCTGGTTTAATAATTCATTAAAAATAAGTTCGACTGCACCTATACCAGCAGTTATCTTCTGTTGTTTTTCTACTATCCTCTCATCTCTCTTACAAACAGACTGCTGCAGTGAGATTTTAACATCCAGGTTAAGTTTAGGAGGATCAATAAAAATGCAATTTTTTGGTGGAGGATATCTCTTCAAAATATTTTCTTTGTCCTGCTGAGGAAGGCCTTGCTTCAAGATATCTTCCCATCTGAGAGCGATCTCGTCACATACTGCATCAGACATTTGTCTCTCTTGTAGGTAACGCTGACCAATTGCTTCTTTGATCTCCGCACTTAAAAAGCCATCGGCAACTACTGTAGAAGCAGGTGAGTTCGCCGTGTTTTGGTTGACTGCTGAGATATCGGGTAGAACTTTATTGATATCATTCGCCGCAGCTGTTGGAACCGTATTGACCACTGGTGTAGTGTCATTGTTGCGCACATCTCGCGGGCTTACATCGTCGTCATTAGGTTCCTTACTCTGCCGCGAGTCTTCTCTCTCCTTCGACCGTTCGTTACCGCGGCTGTCGCCGCGTTCGTAGCGCTGGCGTCGACTTTCGTGCGTTTGTGGGCTGTAGGTGCACCCGCGCCGTCGCCAGTGCCGACGACTATGCATGTGAGCTGCTGAGACATCGTTGTGCTCGCGATCTTCGTCGCGTATGAGATGTCTTGATCTAGATCGGCTTCGATGTTCCCGTGACATGTTTGAACGAGAAGAACTCGAGCTGCTCGATGACGACGAGCTGTAGCCTCCTATAAGATCAAAAAACTTTAGTATCTAAGCCAAGAAGAATCATTTATTTATGATTTTTATGAAGGTTATAACCTTCATAAAGATAAAGAGCACATCTTTCTATAAGTTGAAAAATCAGAGGCATCTTATATGAAAAGTGATAACTTTTCGTTCTTGTTAAAAGTAATAACTTTTAAGAGAACACTATACTTTCAAGGTTAAGCGACAGGCGCATAATAGAAGTAATAACCTCTGTAAAATGCAAAAAATGAGGAAAAAACTCTCAATAATAAAGTAATAACTTTATTTCGAGGTATATCAACTCGAAGACAGAGAAGTAGTAATAACTACATATTCTCTAAGAAGTATACATGACCATTACTTTAATCATAAAGGTGGTCCTTGTCTTTGGAAACAGGAGATCCAAAAAAAGATAAACTTTTGAGGTTAACTCACTGTATCGACGTCTATTTTTCTTCTCATTATCTTCCTTGCATAAGTGTCTGATCTCGCTTCTTATTAAGCGTCGCAACCGATACTTAAAATCGTCCTCGCTGTTGGAATCCGATGAAAAGTCCTTCTTCTTCTTTCTCCCCATTCTTCGAAACACATGTGGTTTGTACGACACAAAGAAAAGGAATGAGTCAAGCGGCGCGTCGCAACAGGAGCGTGAGGCGCTGTTTTAGCTTTAAATGTGTGGTAGAATTGACGCAGAGAGGGGGGCCTACCATTTGATCACGAGGAAGAGGCGCGAAATACAATAGACAAATATTCGGGTCTCCAATGGGTAGTCCCATTAGTCCTACCTTTGCAGACATAGTGATGGTTGATTTAGAAGAAGAATGTTTAAAAAAACTTGATTTTGTTCCAATTTTTTATTATAGATATGTAGATGACATTATTGTTTGTCTACCCAAAGATAAGATCTCACATATATTGGAAACCTTCAATAGTTACCAAGAAAAATTGAAATTTACACACGAAATTGAAAAGAACAGCACAATCAGCTTCTTAGAGGTAAATCTCATAAAAGAAAAAAAACAAAATTATTACAGATTGGTATAAAAACCTACCTTTTCAGGTAGATTCTTAAACTTCAAATCACACCATCCTACGTCTCAAAAGAGGGCAATGGTCTACAATTTAGTTGACAGAGCATTATTATTATCACATAAAAAATTTTGGGAAAAAAACATCTGTCTGGTAAAAGAATATCTAAATAATAATAACTACCCTGCTAACTTTATTGAATATCATGTGAAAAATAGAGTCAATAAAATTAAATATGACAATTCTAATAACAATAACAGTAATAGTGATCACACAAAAGTTATTCTAAGTTTACCGTAAATACCAGACACCTTTGAAGAAGTCTCCAATAATTTAAGGAAATTTGGTATAAAAACTGTTCCAACAATAAATAATAATCTCAGCAAAGTCATAAAAAGAAAGAAAGATACACAGGAGAAAGACGAGAAAACGAACATTGTTTACAAAATCGAATGTAAGGATTGTAATGCTAGTTACGTAGGAGAGAGTAAACGCATGTTAAATACTAGATTAAAAGAACACATTGCGAATACTAAAAAAGATGATGACAAAAAATTTGTAATTAATAGTTACATCAACAATTATAAACATAAGTGTAACTTTGATAATGCTGATATAATGATAAGATACTGGATACTGAAAGTTGTTGGAAAAAACGATTAATTTCCGAAATGATTTACATCAAATTACAAGATAATCCTATAATATAAAAGAAGACACTCAGAAATTAAGTAAACATTATTCCCAATTATTGAACAAATTGAAAAGAATCAAATAAATTGAATACAACTGTTATTTTTATTGGTACAATTTAAGTTCACATAACTTCAAAATATTCGAATTGCCCGCGTGGTTACCTCATTGGTGTATGAATGCAGTAGTGTATTACTGCCATTCGTGGTGCTTCGTATCTGCGTAACCACCATACTCCGTTGTGTTCAATACGCAAGGACGAGGCGCCTAAGATCTAGGGAGAGATTTGAATTTTGATGGGTTTTCTTTAATGATAAAGGTTAATTTTTACTTTGTGGTTGTGACAAATTGATTTTTAGGACATTAACAATAAAGTTTTAACTAAACTGACCTTATCTACCTGTTTAGGTAATGATTATAAATTAATTAGATTTTAATATCGTCATTGATATACTGTGAATTACTATGTCATATACGTAGTTAATTGACGTAGGTATTGATCACTTGACTATATTCAAATTTATCAGTGGTCTGTTTACATCTTCTTAACGTAGTCTGACTGCCTTGGCTTTCCCTTGTGTTAATTTATTATTGTTTGTTTATTATATGTTAATTTATTCAGTTACTGTCCTAACTTAATGTGAGTTAAAAAGTGTGCAAAACTCTTAATACAATTGACGATGTTTATATTGTTTTTACCAAGAAAGCAAGGTAACAGTTGTAATCAATTTGACTTCTCAACTTTTGTGAAAAAAAAAAAAATATTTTCCATCTGATTTTTCACTATTGTTTCTATATTTTTTAAATAAACCAAAACACAATTTAATAAAATTGACGATGTTTTAACATTATAATGAATGTAATTTTAGGTAAGAATGACGAACAAATTGTTTATTTGTATGTATTTTAATTATTGACTTGTATTTATCTCCATATGTTAATAAATTCTAGTGCTTGATAAGGATAACAAAATAGTTATCGAAACGTTGCACAAACAGTAACTCAATGTACTCATTAACATCGAACCTTTCAAAAAAAAAAAAAAATAAAAAAATAAATATTGTATTTATACTGTATATTTATACTAATATACAGAAAATTGTATAGATAACTCTGTATACGGAAAATTGTATAATAATAATTGCTTTAAAAAGAGTAAATAAAAATAAAAAATATCAAACCATTTAACATAGTCTTACCGAACAAAATACAATAATAAATTTTAAATATTGAAAATAAAAATTAATTAAAGGAATCAATAATCTAATTTTTTTTTTGTAAAATATAAAATTGTATAATAATAATTGCTTTTTAATGATAAAAAATAGAAAGAGTAAAAATAGAAAGTCACAAACCATTTAACATAGTCTCACAGTACAAAATAAAGTATTAAATTTTAAATATTGGAATTAAAAATAAATTAAAGGAATCAATAAATTAAGTTTGAGGAAGCTACGTGCCAGTGAATTGGCAGCGGTTTTTAATATTATAATAGATAGATAGATAATAGATAATAGATTTTATAGTTAAATTAAATAGATGTCGATTAATTTTATTATGAAATTAATAGTTTTCTTACTTAAAGAGTTACCTTATTTAGTAATTAATAGAACACGTTTTTTGTATTACCGAGCAACGTGGGAGCGAGGTATAAATAGCGAGGTATAATGTTTATACAAATTTTATTTCGTGGTCCTAATAATACAGGACATTGGATATGCATTTGGTACGATACGATAGTTATGAGTCTATGATAGTGCGAGGATTTGATTTTCCCCTCGTGTGACTGTTTGCACCCGAGCGAAGCGAGGGTGAAAAGGTCACACGAGGAGAAAATCAACTTCTCACACAAGTGTCGAACCGTATTTTTTGACACGACGTGCGAGAAGTGAGATTTTTGCACGCATCGTTTAACGCAGCGTGCGAGAAATCGAACTTCTCGCACGGAGTTTCAAAAAATATATAAATAGATTATTTCCAATCATCAGTCATTAAATGTCATTTATGAAACAGTTCAATTACAACAACAACCATATAATTTTGGTTTGTTTTCAATTGCATTTGCAATATCAATTTCCAATGGAATTTGTCCTTGTAATCTTATTTTTGATGAAACAAAAATGAGAGATCATTTAATAAATATATTCAAAAGAAAAGAAATACAAATGTTTCCAATAGTTTATAACAAAATACATATTAGCAGAATTAATAATTATTCAAATGAAAACTTTCGTAGTCATGAGATGTCGCAATTTTATCACTTAGGAAACCAATTAGAAATGTCAATAAATATGAATAATTATAGTAAATTGTATGAATTACAATCACAAAATTATAGTAATAAAAAAATAGAGTAGTTGAAATTGTTGATTTGCATTAAAAAACCAATAATAGAAATTTTGATAAAAATATAAAATTAATTTCTAATTATAAAGAATTACATGATAAAAATGATAAGAACGAAAATATTGAAAATAGTGTCGATAAAGAATTGCATGAAAAGAAATCTAGTCGAAAACATAAAATTCAAAAAGATATTACTGCAGAATTGAAAGTGACTGAAACAACTACTATAATAGAATCACAAAAAAATTCTAGCACAGAACAAAAATGATTTGAAGAGAGTAGAATAAAAAACGACGTGAAAATTCAAATAAAGAAAATGAATCTATTAGAAAAAGGAACTTTAGAAAAAATGCCACTGCTGAGCAGAAGGAAAAAGAAGCATTACGAAAAAAAGAATCACGAAAAAATGCCACTGTCGAGTAGAAGAAAAAAGAAGCATTGCGAAGAAAAGAATCACGACAAAATGTCATTGCCGAGCAGAATGGAAAAGAAGCATTTCGAAAAAAAGAATCACGAAAAAACGTCACCACTGAAAAGAAAGAAAAAGAAGCATTGCTAAAAAAAGAATCACGAAAAAATGATACTTCCGGGCATAAGGAAAAAGTAGCATTGCTGAAAAAAGAATCACGAAAAAATGTTACCACTGAACAGAAGGAAAAAGAAGCATTGATGAAAAAAGAATTTCGAAAAAATGCTACTACCGAGCATATGGAAAAAGAAACATTGATGAAAAAAAATCTCGAAAAAATGCCACTACCGAACAGAAGGAAAAAGAAGAATTTCGGAAAAAATAATCACGAAAAAATGCCTCTATCGAGCAGAAGGAAAAAGAAGCATTGAGGAAAAAAGAAATGCGTAAAAATAGTAATAAAATAATATAGTAGAAGAATCGAATAAAAGTAAAAAAGAAACTGTCACAATAAAAAGAATCGCTGCCAATTCATTGGCCCGTGGCTTCCTCAAACTTAATTTGCTGATTCTTTTAATTAAGTTTTATAACAATATTTATAATTTTTGCAACAATTTATGACATAATTGTAATTAAATTCATTTATGAAGATTATCAAAAGTATTAATTTTTAAATTATGTGTGAAAAATAAATAAAATCCTTTGGAATTTATAAATAAACATATTGAAAAACGATTAATACAGATTATGAATAATTCTAGCAAGAATAATTCTAAAAATATAAATCTTAATAGCATTATAGTTTTTCCTTTTGTTAAATATATCAATCGTTTGCTAAAAAACATTTGTTATGTAACGCGTGCGCGAGTTAGGTAATTCGAGATTCGAATTACCCGCGCCGAGCAGGCATGCTCACTGGGGGGGCGCGAGCGCGCGAGCATTCTGACCGGATTAGAACGGTCTCGTGACGCGTAATATGCCCGTCGCGTACCCGCGAAGCTGCTACGGCTTTATGCGAGTCACGGCAGCCATCCTCATGTCTGCCATCGTGCCGAGAACTTCTCTCCAGCGTGTCTCTCAAAAGTTACCTCGTCCGCGCCGTCCTCGCTTTTTATAGTTACCGCGAGTGTAGTGGAGGCGCCGAGCAGAGTGTATGCGTGTGAAAGAGAGACAGACAGAGAGAGCGATCCCGAGCTGCGTGAGTCACACGAGACAGCGAGCGAGGAGCCGGCAGCGAGCCCGTCTGCCGACCCAATACAGCGAGTAAGAGAGAGAGAGAGAGAGAGAGAGAAAGAGAGCGCAACTGCTGTGCGAGCGACAGAGAGCGAGAGAGAGCCGAGTGCACCGGCTGCTCCTTTCTAACGTAAGTTTTCTACTCTCCTCTCGCGGGTTTATTGTAAAGGCTCGCACGAAAATCGCCCCGTGCAAGCTTTCTGTGCCGTGTACGTGCGGGTGTGTGTCAGCCCGCCGTACTTTAACACCGCGTGCGAGATTAGCAGCTTCGCCGCGCGCCGTGTTGTTCGGACGTTTGAATATTAACTGTCGCGCGCGAACTAACAGTTTGTTTTAATAAGCACGTGCGTTGTGCATGTAATTGTTATTGGTTTTAATATACTGTGATATCTAGTTACTCGTCGCGTTGTTCATTACAACCTGTCCTTCGCCCGGATACCGCCGCCTCCGTGGGAAAACGACTCCGCCGGTCATTTTCATATCTGAGCATAGCGGCCGCGCGCTTTACTCTTTGAGCGCGCGCTTTTCACTCAGCGATCCAATTAGTTGGAAAGCGAAGTTCGTGTGCGATCTTCGCGTTGTTTTCGGGATTCCAGGAGCAGATCCCCGGGCAAGTCACTTTAGTCTGACACCCACGGCACCGTGTTCTAGGGCATCGCTGGCCTGTGGCCTGTTGGGATTTTCCCCCACTAGATATCCCGTTACAGTAATAAAAATAATTTAGTGTTAATTAGCTCGATTTCTAACAAATTTAGTCATCTTATCAGGCTAGGAAAAGATAAATCTAAAAAAACGAAAAAACTAATGTTGTGTACAAGATAAATTGTAAGCAATGCGACGCGTCGTATGTAGGTCAAACTTCGCGTAAGTTATTAAAACGATGTAAAGAACATGAGAGTGATTGTAGATTTAAAAGAGACAAATCAGCGATTTATGAACATATTTTACAAACCAATCATCAAATTGATTCCAATAATATTAAAATATTAGATCAAGAACAAAATTAAAAAAAACGGTTATTATCCGAGATGTTGCATTGTGACGGGCGCCGATATATGGTAAGTGGATCACGTACACTGCGTCGCGAGACTTGAATCTCGCGCGCTTGCACGTATCGTGATCGGCAGAGCGCCACGCGGAACAAGCGCCAAGTAGACGGAGATGAAGACGAAGCCGCCGTGCCGCTGTGAGCGGGAACGAGAGTCCATGTTGTAGACCACCGTGACACGCAACAAGTCGCCGAAAGTGACCTCCGCGCCTTGTTTTGACTTCGCGAGAGTGTGTGCGTTCCTCGTGCCTCCACAGCCGCAGCCAACCACGTGACTACGCCGCCACCACTGGGAGGAGTGGGAGCGAGAGAGAAAGAGAGAGTAACAGCGATAAAAAGGCCGGGGATAGGAGGCACGTCCATCCCCGCCCCGATAAGCAGCAAGCGAGAGAGCGAGAGAGAGCAAGCTGCCGTTGCGCCGAGGAACTGCGATGGCGGCCAGCCCCGAGTAAGTCGTGTTTGACTTTTGAGTCGTCGCGAGCGAACCTTGTCGCCGCTGCGACTCGGCGGCCGCGTGCGTGCGTGCGTAACTTAAAGTCTCGGCCTGTTAGTGAATACTTCTTGAATATATTGTCCGGGTTCGCGCCCCTTAGCGGGATTATCTTTTATTCAGTAGAACTTTAATTTTATCTTAAATAGTCGAGTCACGAGTAATTATTGAGCGCGCCTTAACCTATGCATGATTTCCCGAATACCGCCCTCTACCCTTTTCAGCAGCTGCAGCTAGTCGCAGGCATCGCCTCCTAGAGGAACATCGGTAGCGGGAGTAAGTATCTCAATAGCCGCTCGAGAGGTTAGACCGAGCGGCGTTGTACGCGGGAAAAGCCGGCTGCGCTGGTAACGCTAGGTCTTAGCGAGCAGCCGGTAGTTCGCGGGTAGAAGTTGGCAGCAGCGGCAGAGCGCAGCGCCGGTTCTAGGGTAAGGCGGCCTAGGCTTTCTACAATAGAAGCCGAGCTCGCATGTTCGGAACCTGTGCCGAGGCGCTTCTGCCGGACTACAGGTGATTCTATAACGGTCAGTTGCCCGGGCGTAGAATACACCCGTATATTACCCCGCGAACCCCTGAGAGGGATTAATACCCTCTCCGTAACTCGACCCCGTTACAACTGGCGCCCTCGACGTGTTGGAAAGCATAGGTTAGGGAATAATTCGATTGTTTAAACAGGTCGAGACTAGCGTGCGAATAATTAATTATCGAGAGGGATAATTAATTATTATAAAAGTATATAGTGTGTGCAAGGGTAACCAACTGGTGGTTCCTAACCTTGCTTGGAGGGAATAACCCGGCCTGTACGTACTTAGCGAGGACATTGCTTGTGAAGGCTGAGCATTGTTGAAGTATTTAGTGAGGTTAACAAAGAGACTAATTAACAATTATTTATTTATTATTTATTACGCTATTTATTGACATTTTTTTATCAATAATAGGTTTTTAGGGTTCCATCTCTTTGTTAGGCAACTCACGTGCACGCCGGGGCGTAAAGTAGCAGATTACGCACCCAATTCGCATTTAAGGGTTATTAGCGGAAATTTCCGCATTTTTGGGGAAATACGCGTGAGCGCGGACGCGGGGGACAGCCTACAGTGCGCGCGCAGTAATTTTGAGGCCGCGCATGCGCAGAAACCGAAAAAAAAAGTGGAAAATCACTATCGCGGAATCGTTAGCGCATCTCACTGGGAGGTGCGCGCATCCACTAATTTCGAGTTTGCGCATGCGCAAAGGGTCGAAAAATTAAAATTTTGATTTAGCACGCGGATTCGGTAGCGCAGTTCACTGGGAGGCGCGCGCATCACTAATTTTGAGTTTGCGCATGCGCAAAGGGCCGAAAAATTAAAATTTTAATTTAGCACGCAGATTCGGTAGCGCAGCTCACTGGGAGGTGCGCGCATCACTAATTTCGAGTTTGCGCATGCGCAAAGGGTCAAAAAGTCGAAATTTTGATTTAGCACGCGGAATCGTTTGCGCATGCGCTGGAGGACATTTTGTATATAGTGACTTGAGTTCCGCGCACGCGCAGTACGCGGAAAAACGCAAATTTCGATTTTTCGGCGCGGAATCGTTTGCCCGCGTGCCGAATAGATTTGCGCAGGAAGTAGACCCCGTGAAAGCGCTTACGTATCCGCGAGATCGCGAGTACACCGATTTTGACGTGTGCGCATACGCGGAATCGTTTGCGCACGCGATAAAAACGTCGGCACACTGCGCAAACAAGCGAATTACGTTTGCGCAATAACCATAAAGCGACATAACCTCCAAGCAAGCAGGTGTAAAAGCGAATTACCCGGGTCTAGCGATTAGAGACCGAACCACCAGTTGGGAAAATTCGTGTTTTCCTTAGTCAATAGTAGTCCGGTAGGTACCTTGTGAAGGATACCGCTGACAGTGCCAAAGCACCCTAAAGTTCGTGGGATTGACAGCAATCCCCTTGCACTCACACAACCGGCGACTGTAGCGTCATGGGTTACGATATTGAGGCAGCCGTGGAAGAGTGGTTACAGTCGATCTCGCGGAGTGAGATCGACGAATACGTGTCATGGCTCGAATTGAAGCAACAGGGCTCGGTATTCCGCCTTTCGGAGCGGTTGCACAAGTGGGTGTTGGGGATCTACGTGCCGGAAGATTTCGGAGAGTCAGCAGGCACGGATGATGCTATAGCTCGGAGGATACAACTCCGAGAGGAGCTCATCCGTAGAATCGCCACTGAACAGGATGGCACCTTCGTGGAAATGTCCACTTGGGACAAACACCCACTGGAGGTGATCATCAAGAGTGAGGCAATCCTACAGATTGTCCTCAAGACAACGAGAGAGGGCAAGACTAGCCCAACACCTACAAATACCTCAGAATACGGATGACGGCGGGCGTAACCCAGACGTCGGGAACGCGGACCAGTCACCGACGAGAAATGACAGCGCGAACAACGCAGAAGAGGAACACGCCAACGACCTCAACGACGGGGAGACGACAGAAGACGGACAGGAGTCACAGCCCGAAGAGATGCTGCGTCTCCGGTCTACAAACGGAACAGAATTCCGGGTGCCTAGGGACGTCGGAGCGTTATTAGCAGAGCTAATAACCAAAGTCCGGTCGCTGGAGGACAGGCTAAGCAACCACCAGCGACAGGCGGCGTCCAGCATCAAGATTAACGATTTTAGGCCAGGACCGAACGTGCACTTCGAGGACACCTTCAACACAGCGGATGATCCAGGAGCATGGGACGAACGGCAACGTCCGCCCCCGCCAGCTCGATCCAGGGATCAGGCTGGTTTCCGGGACGGAAATACAGCCTGGGAGGGGGGTGACCACCGGTATCCGGCAAGAAGTACGAGCTGGCAACACCATACCATACAGGACACAGCGGCAAATCTCTCGAGGTCGGGGTTTTACCACTCGAGAGATATAGGCCAGGTCGTGCGAAAGTGGCAGTTACGATTCTCTGGTGCGAAGAGCCAGAGCATCGAGGTGGTCCTGGCTAGGGTAGAAGACTGCAGAGTCCTGGCCAACCTCACCGAAGAAGAGGTGCTCTCGTCGTTATCGGAGCTGTTCACGGACACGGCGGCCACGTGGTATCGCAATCAGAAGGCGAAGTGGGCCACGTGGCAAGACTTCGTATCAGCGGCGAGGCGCTGGTACAGAACGTCAAAAGGTTTCCAGCAGCGGCTAATAGCGGAGGCTAATAACCGTACGCAGGGGGAAGACGAGGCCGTGAGGGACTAGATCACGTGCCTCACCGCGATTAACCTCAAGATATCGCCTCCCCCGAAGATGGAGCAGCAGCTGGACCAGCTTCACCGGAACCTCCGACCACAGCTTCAAGCCACGGTTCGGAGGTCAGACTTTAGCTCGGTGGAGGTCCTGCTAGATATAGCCGTGAAGGCGGAGCAAACGCTGGAGAATTCCAGAACATTCAGGCCCCCTTCACCGCCGGCAGCAACCCTCCTGCCAGAGATGGCTTACAAGCCATCCCCCAAGTCCGACTCGCAGAAGAAGCCCAAAGCAGATGCTAAAGAGGGTAAAGTGGCTGCTTCGGTCGGCGTGACGGGACCCAAATTGGAGGATTTTGAGGACATGCTTCGGCGGGTGCTAAAGCAGAGCCTTGCTGAGCTGGTAAGCCCTCGAGCGGAGCACCCATCGAGGCATGCGCCTGGTGGCCCGCGTAGAGGGCGCGGTCATCAGCCGCCTGGGCGAACGGGAGCGCAGAGGCCCCCGGAGCCAACTCCGGCCGTTCAAGACGCGAGTTCGGGAGGGGACTCTGCGCCGCCTGCCAAACCCCGGGGTGGAACCCCAGGAGAACCGAGGCCGCCGCTGAGTTGTTACTCATGCGGCAAGATCGGCTATATATCCAAGTATTGCCCTAATTGCTCGGGAAACGGGAAGGGGGGCGATTAGAGAGAATCGGCCCCGCCCCAAGTCTCCGGGGAGCTCGAGCAGTGGTAGTAGACCCACTCGAGCTAACCCCGGCGGCACTCCGAGTGCTGAGCCCGAACACGACTCCAGTGTGCGAGGACACTGCGGCCGCGTGCGATCTTCGCCCGGCCTCCGGGGAGTCAGATGCTCACCCGTCTCCCGACCGAGGAGAAGCTTCCGTCGGCCAACCAACCAACGCAAAGACGCGCTGGTGGGTTCGAATTGAGGTAGGTGAGTTCAACCTCCGAGCGTTGTTGGATCCGGGAGCATCCACTACGGTGATGGGCACCGTCGGGCTCCAACTGGCCACAGCACTCGGGAACGATTTCGTAGCGTCCGAGAAGCAAGGTGTTAGGCTTGCGGATGGTAGCCGCAGCCCCTTGCTAGGCAACGTGTTCCTTCCGATCACCGTGGATGGGCTTACTCGCGAAATTCGGGTCACCATTATGCCCCAGCTCGATGCAGACTGCTACTTAGGGGTCAACTTTGTACGTGCGTTTAGGGCCGTACTTGACCAGGATACGGACAGGCTCTTCTGTAAGGACTCAGAAGCCTATGTCGAGCTGGAAGTAGCTAGCTTGACCACCGATCCAAGTACAGTGTCGGCCATCGGGCTCGAGGACGCTACGGACCTTCAGCGGGCGGAGCTGAAGGAAATGGTAGACGCTATCCTAAGCAAGCTTCCGCCAGGCTTAGGATGCGTAAGGGGCGTGGAGCATGAGATCACTCTGCGGGACACTCGACCAATCAAGCAAAAGCAATATCCAGTCTCGGACAAGGTGCAAGAAGAGATGCACCGCCAAGTAAAGGAGATGCTCGAAAAGTGCGTGATCGAGCCCTCTCCAAGTGGTTGGTCGAGCCCCATTGTGATGATCCGGAAGAGTGACGGAACACGGCGGTTCTGAGAAGACCTGCGTAAGGTGAACGCAGTCACGGAACCAGACGCCTATCCCCTTCCGAATATGCAGGATATTCTACGGAAGTTGAGGAAGGCGAAGTTCATCTCCACGCTCGATCACTAGAGTGCGTACCACCAAATACCTCTGGCGGCGGAAGCGCTACCCATAACAGCCTTTACGGTCCCCGGGATGGGGTTATACCAATTCCGGCGGATGCCGTACGGGCTTACAAATGCGCCCGCCACCTTCCAGCGGCTCATAGACCAGGTGGTCGGACCCGAGCTAGAGCCGTACGTCTATGCCTACCTCGACGACATTATAATTGTCGCCGAGACATTCGAGAAGCATAAGGAGTGCCTTCGGATGGTGCGAGAACGGCTAGTAGCCGCTGGATTGACGCTTAATGCAGATAAGTGCGTTTTCTGCAAGCCAGATGTAGCATACCTGGATTTCTTGGTTAACCTTGACGGCACGAGGCCGAACCCGGCCAAGATCGAACCAATTAGGGATTACCCGGTGCCCCAGAACCTGAAGGCACTGCGGAGGTTCCTAGGCACCACCTCGTGGTATCGGAAGTTCATACCGAACTACGCCACCATCGCTGAGCCGCTCACGAATCTGACTAAGAAAAACCAAAAGTATGAGTGGCTCGAAGAGCAGCAGCACGCTTTCGATCTCCTGAGAGCGATGGTGATGACCGCTCCGATGCTGCACCGACCTCATCCCGAGGGGTTCTACATTGTGCAGACGGATGCGAGTGATGTGGGCCTAGGCGCAGTGCTACTTCAAGAGTTAGAAGGGCAGGAGAGGGTGATTGAGTTCGCGTGCCGTGTGCTCACATCGGCGGAACGGAATTATAGCGTGACCGAGCGAGAGTGCCTCGCGGTAGTGTGGGCCATCCAAAAGTTTAGTCCATACATCGAGTGCTACGAGTTTAAGATCGTGACAGACCACAGCAGCTTGCGGTGGCTCTGCCAACTGAAAAACCCCATGAGCAGGTTGGCTCGTTGGGCATTGGAGCTGCAAGGCCAGAAGTTCACCGTCGAACACCGCAAAGGCGCCTTGAACCACGTGGCAGACGCCCTCTCTCGTATGTATGAGGATGAGGATGGGCTAGAAGTGGCCGCGGTGTCGTGGTTCACACCGTGGACACGTGGTATCAGGAGTGGTGCGCCAAGGTCAAAGAGCAGCCCAATGACTACCCCACCTACAAACTCGTAGCAGGCAGTCTCTATCGGTACCGCCCCAACTCAGAAGTAGACTCAACCCTCGGCGACGATGACGATGCCTGGCAGCTGGTAGTACCAGAAGAATATCGTCGCGAGGTGTTGCAGGAATGCCACGACGACGCCACCGCTGAACACCTCGGCAGAGAGAAGACGTTCGCCAGAGTCGCGCTGCGCTATTACTGGCCGCGCTACTATGCGGATACGCAGGAGTACGTGCGAAACTGCGAGACGTGCCAGCGCTTCAAGGTGGAGCAAAGGGCTCCAGCCGGCCTCATGGGGCGCCGAGTAATCAACAAACCCTGGCAGGTCGTAGCTGAAGACATTATCGGACCGTTGCCTCGAAGCTCCAAAGGTTGCGAGTATATCCTGGTGTTCCAGGACCTCTTTACCAGGTGGGTAGAGGCATTCCCCATAGGCAAAGCAAACGCCAAGACTGTGATAGCGGAACTGAGACGGAAGATCTTTATTCGATTCGGTTGCCCGGAAGTCTTCCTGTCTGACAACGGCACAGAGTTTAAGAACCATGCCGTGGAAGACTTCCTCCGGGAGCGCGGTGTGCATCACACCCACACTCCCCCCTATCACCCTCAGGCTAACCCGGTAGAACGAGCCAACCGTACCCTAAAGACGATGGTCGCGTCCTATCTTAAGGAGCGGCATAGTACATGGGACGAGAAGCTTCCGGAACTTCTCTTCGCCATGAATACAGCGGAGCAAAGTTCTACCGGGATGAGCCCGGCCCTAATGCTCTATGGGAGACAGCCAGAACCTCCTGGCACGCAACGGAGGATGCAAGCGGTAGCAGCAGACGCCCCGGCTCAAGAAGAAAGGTTGGCTCACTGGAAGAAGCGAATGGAGGCCCTTCCAGAGTTGCACGCGCGCGCTGCTTCGAGAGCGCGCGCGGCTCAAGAACGCCAAGCCGGCTATTATAACGCAGCCAACTTTCAAACCAGGTAACAGAGTGTGGAAGCGCAACCATCCCCTATCCTCAGCCGCCAAGGGCATTGCGGCGAAGCTAGCGCCGAAGTTCGAAGGTCCTTATTGGATTACGGATGCCCTTGGACCTAACACCTACAGATTGGTAGGCGCCGGCGGTGAGGTAGAAGAGGTGGTGGCCGCGGAACAGCTGAAAAGTTACCACTCGGCTCCGCCAGAACCCGATGAGCCGGAAGGGCCGGTCGACACGGAGGCCGCGCCAATGAGCGAGCCCTCCGGCGACGCCCTG
Source organism: Torymus aiolomorphi (assembly GCA_036365515.1). Lineage (NCBI taxonomy): Eukaryota > Metazoa > Arthropoda > Insecta > Hymenoptera > Torymidae > Torymus > Torymus aiolomorphi. The sequence continues at coordinate 83,710,154 of CM070875.1, forward strand.
TTGGACGAAACTCTTCTGAGGAGACGCGGGAGGCCTCCAGATGCTCGAGCAGTGGTAGTAGACCCACTCGAGCAGACACCGGTGGTACCACCCGTCTCATCTCTTCCACGGAGGGGACGCGGAAGACCTGCGAGAGCCCGAGCAGTGGTAGTAGACCCACTCGGGCCAAATCCGTCGGTCCCATCCGTCCCCAATCGGCTGGCCCGCCGAGAGAACGCGGAAGGCCTCCGGGAGCCCGAGCAGTGGTAGAAGGCCCACTCTGGCCCGCTCCGGTGGCCCTATCCATCCCATCTCAACCGCAGCGAGGACGCGGGCGCCCTCGGAAAGTCACCTGACCTTTCCGCCTTCCTACGTCGCGGCCGGTGGGAAACCACAGCGAGCCTGCGACGTCCAAAGCACCAACACCCCAACCTGACCAGATTTCCTCTTTCTCTGTTCCAGATGTTGGAAATCCCAGAGGAGACCTTTGGAGAGGTCCTCGCCGCCCTCATGCGTATGGACCTGGGGGCCACGGCCCATGGGATGATCGAGGCCGCCCTGCACGTCCTGCGCGAGAAGCAGCTCGCGCAGGAGCGGGAGCGCGAAGAGGAGGCGGGCTGGGAGCGCCCCGTGATGGAGGAGTGGGACGATGGACAAGCGGAAGCTGGTCGCGCAAGCCCGGGGGTCCCAATCTCCTCGCCCCGGGACGAGCTCCGTCGCCCTCCCGCGGATCCCATCCCGCTCGGCTGGCCGCGAGTGGCTACCTGCGAGCGCACCACCCAGACGGGCGAGGACGACGCCCGCCCCCCAACCATATGGGCAGAGATGGAGACGACCCTGGAGCGAGCCCGTGACCGCGATCAGGCCGCCCAAAGTGCCCGCGACGCCACCTTCGCCGACTTTGAGGGGTAGTGCAACGCCCACCTCGCCCTGCCGAAGCAGGCCACCAGGTGGTGGCGCATGGTCGAGGCCAAGAAAGCGGAGCTGGAGCACACCGCCACCTGGCGGGCGGAGCTCCGGGAGGCCCAGCGTCGGCGAGCCGCGGAGGAGCTACGGCAGGCGGCCCAAAGCCGGCGCCTGGCCGAGGAGCTGCAGTCGGCCCAGGCTCAGCGTCTGGCCGAGGAGCAGGCCTTCACGGAGGTCCGGACACGTCTGGAGGAGGCACACCGCCGGGAGGAACAGCTGGCCGGAGCCATGGGTGGTCCGGTCGATCAGCCGCCACTGCCACCTCCCTGGTACTGCTCGGTCTGCGGCAGGGCCACCCCGAGAGGGGTGCGAAGGTGCCCAGGCCGGGCCAACCACCCTCCTAAGAGGAAGTGAATGTATGACACCTCGCCATGATATAGTAGGTCCAATAAAGACACTCACCCAAAACCAGTTGTCCGCGTTTCATTTCATCCATCAGCGCCCTATCTCCTTCCTGATCGATGCAGCGTCCAGAGTACGCCGAATCTAGGTGGGGGGTGTGACGGGCCCCGATATATGTTAAGTGGATCACGTACACTGTGTCGCGAGACTTGAATCTCGCGCGCTTGCACGTATCGTGATCGGCAGAGCGCCACGCGGAACAAGCGCCAAGTAGACGGAGAAGAAGACGAAGCCGCCGCTCCGTTGTGAGCGGGAACGAGAGGCCATGTTGTAGACCGCCGTGACACGCAACAAGTCGCCGAAAGTGACCTCCGTGCCTTGTTTTGACTTCGCGAGAGTGCGTGCGTTCCTCGTGCCTCCACAGCCGCAGCCAACCACGTGACTACGCCGCCACCACTGGGAGGAGTGGGAGCGAGAGAGAGAGAGAGAGAGAGAGCAACAGCGATAAAAAGGCCGGGGATAGGAGGCACGTCCATCCCCGCCCCGATAAGCAGAAAGCGAGAGAGCGAGAGAGAGCAAGCTGCCGTTGCGCTGAGGAACTGCGATGGCTGGCCAGCCCCGAGTAAGTCGTGTTTGACTTTTGAGTCGTCGCGAGCGAGCCTTGTCGCTGCTGCGTCTCGGCGGCCGCGTGCGTGCGTACGTAACTTAAAGTCTCGGCCTGTTGGTGAATACTTGTTGAATATATTGTCCGGGTTCGCGCCCCTTAGCGCGATTATCTTTTATTCAGTAGAACTTTAATTTTATCTTAAATAGTCGAGTCACGAGTAATTATTGAGCGCGCCTTAACCTATGCATGATTTCCCGAATACCGCCCTCTACCCTTTTCAGCAGCTGCAGCTAGTCGCAGGCATCGCCTCCTAGAGGAACATCGGTAGCGGGAGTAAGTATCTCAATAGCCGCTCGAGAGGTTAGACCGAGCGGCGTTGTACGCGGGAAAAGCCGGCTGCGCTGGTAACGCTAGGTCTTAGCGAGCAGCCGGTAGTTCGCGGGTAGAAGTTGGCAGCAGCGGCAGAGCGCAGCGCCGGTTCTAGGGGAACGCGGCCTAGGCTTTCTACAATAGAAGCCGGGCTCGCATGTTCGGAACCTGTGCCGTGGCGCTTCTGCCGGACTACAGGTGATTCTACAACGGTGAGTTGCCCGGACGTAGAATACACCCGTATATTACCCGGCGAACCCCTGAGAGGGATTAATACCCTCTCCGTAACTCGACCCCGTTACAGCATATACATTCGCAACATAATAGACAATTTGACATACAATTTAAAATCTGATTACAAAGCATTCATTAATAATAATAAGATTTTATGCTCTTAAATAAGAAAATTGTTACTATGATAAATTACAGTTTGCACTAATAGTTTCTTTATAAAGAGTTTCCCCACTCTACGTGCTCTCTATCTACATCACTCAGACATTCTCGCCTGCGGGTATAAATACGTAAAATGGTGTACAATAGTCTTATTGACTAATGGCTTTAATTATATGTAACTTGTGTTTTTTAGAACCTTGAGAAGGGGTGATAATAAATCACCCGAAACGTTGGAATTGATAATTTTGTGTTATTATTATTCCATTACCTTGTTGGGCAGTAGAACCATTCGCTTCCACTCGAGAAATTATAATTATTCATCGCTGCCATTTGCGTCATTTATGCGATTAGTGCTGTCGTTGGGATTTCAACACGACTTGTAGGATACATTGCTTCCTACATTCAACAGTGTCGTCCACTGGTAACCACTGTTATTAATATTTTGGATTTTTCTACTGGAATCTACAGGAAACTGCTGGACTAATATTGAAAGATTACGTGTTTTTCGCCAGGAAACGTTACATCAACGGACCAACTACGCAAGTTTTTACTTAATTTAAGGTTTTCAATAGTTTTGGTAATTATGGATAGGATAGAAACGGTTTTAACAAAAAGAATAGATTTTAAACTTAGTTATGTGTTATTTTTGATTTTTAAAAAATGTAGTTTTCATATTAAAAAAGTCTTTTATAAGTTCGGTACATTATTATATGAGTACACAAAAGCTTGTTGTCATTGTAAATTTTTAATCAATTGTAGATTTTACGATATTGTTCCTTCTCATATGGCCGAATCCATCTCAAATCAGACAGCCCGCGTATGCCTATTTCACCTATCATGTTGAAATAAAAATATTTATGTTCTACTCGAAAAAATATTTTACACGTGTTTTTTTATTTTTTTGTTTCATCAAAATTTCATGCGTTCAGCGATACCGAATAATTCCGAGAAAATTCTTTCATTGAGAAAAAAAATTTTCAATGTGATTTTCAGACTGCTATTGTTTCAGCAGTTTTTCAAGCTTTTAAACGTGTAACACATAATTTCACTCAGTTTTGAGCCCTCTTTAACGGCCTTAATGTCATTTTCAAAAAAAATAAAAAATCCACGAGCTATGCACTTTTTACTGAAAAATTCATTTTTTAGAGAAGTGCCTTTTTCTCGAAAACCCCATGTTTTTTTTTGCACAATTTTTGTTGTCGTGATAGAGGACGGTAATGCCTAGCTAGACGTATTTGTGAGATTCGGTACTTTTTCCCTGGGATAGCGATCACTAATGAGATAACACACAAACAAATTTTTCACGCTTAACGCTTATATATAGTCAATGATATTAGAGTCAATGTAAAGGTATTTATCTTTGTGCGTATGTAATATACATGTACGTACGCCTACTTATAGGAGTATATGTACTAGTACATTTGTCCGCTAGATGGATATGGTTTGACTTAACATTTACAAAGAAAAGTTCGGTTTCTGCTATATATCACACATCTCGTCTTATTTAAAACCATCATCTTTTGGAAAATTATTACATATTTACACCTTATCAACTCAACTACGATGTCTCAATATTACTCAACAGAGAGAATCAAATGTGCAGACTTTTTAGACAAACACAAACAAATTATTTACAAATCTAGTTCCGTACGTTTAAAACAACTTGAGAATCTTGCTCATCCATTGAAGCACCTCTATCCTCATTTACCTTTGACGCCTTCTACATATCTGTGTCAACATTGTTACAATCGTGCTTTAGAATTGGTGAGTAGTACTGACAATGAATTTATAACGGATAATGAAGTTACCGATAACGTAGTTGATAGAGATGAAGATTTTTTACCAAGTACTCCAGAACGCATTGAAGAATTTAATAATGAAATAAGTACATCTTTCTTAGGTTCTGTATCGCCTCTTAAAAGAAAAAATCTTATACATGAAAAATCATTGAACAATGTTTATGACGTTTCTATAACAGCAAATGAATCAACTGTATGCCATTGTACAGAATGGATACAAAATCTTGGTCTAGCCTTGCAAAAGTGTTCTATGGTATCAGAAAAAATAAAAATTCTGACTTTGCTACCTTCATCCTTTACAAAACATGAAATTTTATCTTTATTTCCAGAAATAACAATGTATATGATCAACAAATCGAGAAATCTTGTTAAAGAAAAAGGAATTTATTCAGAACCAGATGCATATTCAGGCCATCCGATTGATGAAAACATGGAAAAAATTGTTATGGAATATTATTTAAATGATGATTTTAATTGTTCAAGACAAAGTCCTAATAAATGTGACGTTGTTACAATTAAAGTTAACAATAAAAAGAGAAAGAAGTTAAGCGTTTTCTTACTCGAAGTTTAAAAGAGACGTATAAAGTATTTAAAAATGATTATCCAGAATTGAGAATTGGAAAATAGAAATTTTATAGTTTGCGACCAAAGTATGTCTTACTTAGCCCCATCAAAGAAGTTTGTCTCTGTATCTATTGCGCAAATTATGATTTATTTCTTACGAGCTTAATTAATTTTAGAGGGAGTAACGTCACAGAGTTGGATGAAAGTCGGTCACAAATAATAAATGCAACAATGTGTTCTGAGCCATCTGATTTATGTTATTTACAAGAATGTAAACTATGTCCAGGGATTAAGGGAATTACGTTTCATGTTTTAAAACTGCAAGATGTAGAAGGCACAGAAGAAATTACATATGCTTTGTGGGATAATGGAAACCTGATTAAAAAGACACTATCAATTTCTGCTTTTAAAGATGAACTTTCGGTTTGGACCATGAGGGTTAGTACTCACATGTATGTAAAAATATACAACGCAAAGCTATAAAAACAGAAAGAGAAAGTGCTAAAAAAGACTCACATCATTTAGTTCTTCAAATAGACTTCGCTGAAAACTGGGCTGTGATTCATAATAAAGCTGTTCAAGGAAATCATTGGGTTAATGATCAAATTTCTATTTTCACAGCAGTCTCTTATCAAGGGGATTCGACACAAAGTTTCGCAGTTATAAGTGATGACCGAAAACATGATTCAGCGTATGCTTTGCTAGCAGTACAAAAAATTATAAAATTCTTGAAAGAAAATTGTTGTGATTCAATTTAAAAAATTACCATCGTATCAGACGGCGCTGCGAGTCACTTTAAAAATCGCTTTCAATTAGATGAACTAAAACGAGCACCGTGTGATATAAAATGGTTGTTCTCTGCTACTGGGCACGGCAAAGGAGCTGTAGATGGTGTGGGTGGACTTATAAAGCATTATGCTACTTCGCATAATCTTCGAGAGCCCCTTGAAGAAGCTATTCAAAACGCAAATGATTTTGCAATACATGTTCAAAAATATACTGATGCTATTAAAATAATACATTTACAAGATGCTGAAATAGAACAATTCAGAAAAGAAAAAAATATTGATTGGCTTACAACTCCAAAGTATCCTGGAATTCAAAAACTCATATATGGGTTAAAAAACATGTGACGATAAAATACATTGTTTGACAGCAAAGACCGCTGATCGTCCGCTTACTGAATTAAGAACAATGAAGCAGAAAAACAAAGGTAGTAAAATAGGTATACAAATGAAAAAAGGTATAAAAATAAAAAATCAAAAAGACGCAAATAACAAATAAATACATAGTTATGTGTACCTGTATATTACATACACACAAAGACAAATACCTTTACATTGACTCTAATATCATTGACTATATATAAGCATTAGGCGTGAAAAATTTGTTTGTGTGTTATCTCATTAGTGATCGCTATCCCAGGGAAAAAGTACCGAATCTCACAAATACGTCTAGCTAGGCATTACCGTCCTCTATCACGACAACAAAAATTGTGCAAAAAAAACATGGGGTTTTCGAGAAAAAGGCACTTCCCTAAAAAATGAATTTTTCAGTAAAAAGTGCATAGCTCGTGGATTTTTTATTTTTTTTGAAAATGACATTAAGGGCGTTAAAGAGGGCTCAAAACTGAGTGAAATTGTGTGTTACACGTTTAAAAGCTCGAAAAACTGCTGAAACAATAGCAGTCTGAAAATCACATTGAAAATTTTTTTTTCACAATGAAAGAATTTTCTCGGAATTTTCGGCATCGCTGAACGCATGAAAATTTTGATGAAACAAAAAAATAAAAAAACACGTGTAAAATATTTTTTCGAGTAGAACGTAAATATTTTTATTTCAACATGATAGGTGAAATAGGCATACGCGGGCTGTCTGATTTGAGATGGATTCGGCCATATACAAAATAGTGTAAAAAATTTATCTCATTTGTTGATGCATTCTAATAAGGAACGACGTAATTTGAAAAAAATGGTCAGAAAGACTGGAAAAAGAGAATTTTAAATATGGAAATCTCAGATATTAATGTTCATAAGATATTTCTTTTAAACAAAATTAAAGGTCAAAAGAGCTTATTAAGTTCCATGACTAATACTAACTTAACAGTTGGTTTATACATTTTTACAATAGTAAATTATCGTTTATATTAAAAAAATTGGAAAGAAAACTGGATAATAAAATTGAGATGCTTTACGCAAAAAAATATAAAGTCAAAATGGTTAAAAACGCATACATTTCTAATAATACTAGTAATACACAGGACATTGTACTAAACCAAAACAATAGCTCTGTCAACGATCCCTTGATCGTCGTGTCGAAGAATAAGTGGTTAGTGAACCTTTCGAAAGTTTATTTACCCCAGTTTGTTATTGACACGTTACAGCTTGGGGAAAAATTTAATTTTGCGTATAATCTCAATGAAAAAAATAATTTGGCGATTATAAAAAATTTGGAATATTTCTTAAATGAAAAAACTAATGTCGATTCTGAATTTGCGATGAATTTACAAAATAACATTATGAATTGTAATGGGATGGCAAGTGGGGGAAAATCCCAACAAGCCACAGGCCAGCGATGCCCTAGAACACGGTGCCGCGGGTGTCAGACTAAAATGACTTGCCCGGGGATCGGCTCCTGGAATCCCGAAAACAACGCGAAGATCGCACACGAACTTCGCTTTCCAACTAATTGGATCGCTGATTGAAAAGCGCGAGCTCGACGAGTAAAGCACGCGGCCGCTATGCTCAGATATGAAAACGACCGGCGGAGTCGTTTTCCCGCGGAGGCGGTGGTATTCGGGAGAAGGACAGGTTGTAATGAACAACGCGACGAGTAAATAGATATCACAGTATATTCCAATCACTAATAAGTACAAGCACGACGCATGTGCTGATTAAAACAGTGAGTTAGTTCGCGCGCGACAGTTAGTATTCAAATGCGCGAACGATACGGCGCGCGGCGAAGCTGCTACTCTCGCGCGCGGTGTTAAAGTACGGCGGGCTGACACACACCCGCACGTACACGGTACAGAAAGCTTGCACGGGGCGATTTCCATGCGAGCCTTTACAATAAACCCGCGAGAGGAGAGTAGAAAACTTAAGTTAAGAAGGAGCAACCGGTGCACTCGGCTTTGTCACGCTCGCGCCGTCGTTGCGCTCTATACCTCTCTCTCTCGCTCCTACTCGCTGGCAACGGATCGGCAGGCCGGCGGGCTGGCTGCCGGCTCCTCGCTCGCTGTCTCTTGTGCTGCTTGTAGCGGCGCAGTATCGCTCTCTCTCCTCTCTCTCCCTCACTCATATGCTAGTCCGCGCCTCCACTTCACTCGCGGTAAAGCTATAGATACAAAACTATACGGTGCGAACGCGGTAACTTTCCAGAGACACAGGGGAGATGCTCACGGTGCGATGGCAGACACGAAGATGGCTGCCGTGACTAGCATAAAGCCGTAGCAGCTTCGCGGGTACGCGACGGGCATATTACGCATCACGAGACCGTTCTAATCCGGTCAGAATGCTCGCCCGCTCGCGCCCCCAGTGAGCATGCCTGCTCGGCGCGGGTAATTCGAATCTCGAATTACCTAACTCGCACACGCGTTACACCCCTCCGCTAGACGCTGCTTAGGGAACCTGTGAGCAGCTCTGCCATCCATGGCCGTCGTCGTACCTATACATAGGGTGGTAAAGGCTTATGTAGAAGGAGGTTCTAAAAGGAATTAGGAAGAATTGGAGTCACTGGATTTTCTTTTTTCTTTTAATTTTTAGTAAAAAAAAAACAAAAAAACTTCGGGGCTTAGCCCTCTTCAGCTGGCCCGGGAGTAAGTCCGGCGCCCCTTGTGGAGAGTTTGGTTGGGGCAGTGCTTCGACTTCTTTACCCCAAGCTCAGCACACATGAAATACCGGGGGAGCGCCTGCACGTCTAATGCCCCTCGGGCAGCCTTCTTAGCGCCAGTTAGCGCTTTTTGGACGCTCAAGTTCGACGGGGGCTAATTGGCCCGACAGCAGTAGGTGCAGGCTGCTTCTTCGAGCCCTTTGGCCTCCCCGGGCCTCGCTTGGACTCTGTTGGACCGACCACACGCGTAGTTTGGCCGTCGCTCGCACGCTTTCCTAGCCTAACTAATAGAGCGGTCTTACGAGGTGGACCGCGCCTCTTAGCCGTCGCTCGAGGCTGTACATTCCCCTGGCTAGCTCTGTTGCCCGCTGGCACGTTACGTTCGGCTGAAGAGTCCCTCGGTGGTAGCGACTGGGCTACTTCTTGACTACTTTTGTCCAAGTAGTCCTTGGGCTCTTCTGCAGAGACGTATCGCTTGAGTTGCTGCGCATGGGCGGGACGTATCGTTCGACCATCCTCACCTTGGATCTCGTAGGTGTTTTCGCCTAGAATATTCACAATCGTGTAGGGCCCCGCGTACTTCGGGGTTAATTTGGCAGAAATCCCCTCAGCTGCTGAGGATAGTACCTTATTCTCTCTCCATACACGATCGCCTAGACAGAATTCTGGAGGACGACGATGAGCGTCATAATATTTGGCTTGTCTCACCTGCTCCACTTGCGCGTCGACCGCCGCCCGAACGTGCAATTCGCGGAGCTTGCCCATGCGCGCCACCCAATTATTTATCGCCTCTTGCTGCCCTTGCTCTTAGGCTAACCTGTCTTCCTCCCGCCTTAGTGTCTTCGGTGGGTCAGGCTGTCGGCCGTAAATGAGCATGGCAGGACTTATCTTGGTAGAGCTGTGTTCTGCCGTATTATACGCGAACGCCAGCTCGTTCAGATGCTCATCCCAGGACCGGCGATTCTCCTCAGAGTAAGACATGATCATGATCTTCACCGTTCGGTTCACACGCTCGACGGAATTGGCTTGAGGGTGATATGGTGGTGTAAACGTGTGATGCACGTTTCTCTCCTTTAAGAATGCCTCTAAGGGTACATTCTTAAATTCAGTCTCATTATCGGAGAGAAACACCTCGTGGACTCCGAACCGCAGATATACTCGTTCGTTGAGCCCTTCTATCACCGATTTGCCGTCTCCCCTTTTTATCTGAATTACTTCGATCCAGCGTGTGAACAGGTCCTGGAAGATGAGAATGTATTCGTGGCCGTGCTTGATTTTAGGGAGGGGTCCCATAAGGTCGCTGACCACGATTTGCCATGGACGTCCTGTAATGCGACGTCCCATGAATCCTGCTGGAGCGCGCTGTTCGACTTTGCACTGCTGGCAAATTTAGCACTGGTTCACATATCTGGCCACATCTCGTGACATGTGTGGCCAATAATACTTCCGCCTTACTCTCTCGAGTTATATCGCGGCCCAAGTGCTCAGCAGTTGGAAAGTCATGGCATTCTCTCAGTACTTCGCGTCGCTTTTCGTGAGGGACTGCTAACTTCCATGCATCGTCGTCTCCGAGAGATTCGTCTATGACTTCATTAGGGTTGTACTTGTACAGTCTCCCCCCCCGCCAGCTTGAACGTGGGGAAGTCTCGCGGCTTCTGTTGAACCTCTTTCACGATCATTAGGTACCAGTGGTCGTTTGTATCGCGCTCGAGCTCTATCGCGGCGACCGCTGGCTCCTCTTCCTCGAACATCCTTGAAAGGGCATCTGGGACATTGTTCAACGAGCCCTTTCGATGTTCGACCGTGAAACTATGGTTCTGCAGCTCCAAAGCCCACCTAGCTAACCTGCCGGTCGGGTTTTGGAGATCACGGAGCCACTTCAAGCTGCTATGGTTTGTGATAAACTTGAAGTCGTAGGCCTCTATATACGGACGGCACTTTTTAATTGCCCGGAGAATTGCTAGGCATTCTCGTTCCGTCACGCTATAATTCCTCTCGGTTACGCTCAGAGTTCAACTAGCGAACTCTAGGACTCTTTCATCGCCGTCAATTATTTGGTATAGCACCACTCCCAGACCTGTATCGCTCGCGTCAGTTTGCACCACGAACTGCGCGTTAGATATCGATCTCTGTAGAATCGGTGCAGAAGCTACTAGCGCTTTTAGCTTTTGGAAGGCCTCTGCTTGTGCCGTTGACCACTCATATTTCCGATTTCGTTAGTTCGGTCAGTGGTTCAGCAATTGTGGCGAAGTTCGATAAAAACTTTCTATACCACGAGGCCATTCCTAAGGAGCGTCTCAGCTGACGGAGGTTTTTCGGTACCGCATATTCCATGATTGGCTTTATTTTCTCGGGGTCTGGCTTAAAACCATCTCTATTTACTACGACCCCGAGATATTGGAACTCATAGTGACAGAAGACGCTCTTCTCGCGATTTATTGTGAGGCCCGCGTCCTGTATCCTGTCTAGAACTCTTTTTAGAACCTCTTTATGCTCCTCGAATGTCTCTGTGACTATTATTATATCGTCGAGATACGAGTAAGCAAAAGGTTTGAGTCCGGGGCCGATGACTTTGTCAATCAGCCTCTGGAAGGACGCTCCGGCATACGAAAGACCGTAGGGCATTCTCGTAAATTGGAAAAACCCTTTGCCTGGCACGGTGAAGGCCGTAGTCTCTTTGGTCTCCGGACTAAGCGGTATCTGGTGGTACGCACTGTTTAAATCCAAAGTGGAGATGTATCGCGCTTTCTGCAGTTTGCGCAAGATACTTTCCGTGTATGGTAACGGGTACGCGTCTGGCCTTGACGCTACGTTCACTTTTCTGAAGTCCACGCAGAAACGGAACTTCCCGTTTGACTTGCGTACCATTACCACTGGACTTGACCAGCCACTTGTCGAGGGTTCTATTATTCCCGCGACTAGCATTTCCTCCACCTGTTTGTGCATCTCTTCCTCGAGTTTCTGAGATACACGGTAGTACTTCTGTTTAATGGGTCTTGTAGATCCGACGTCTATTGCATGCTCGATCCACGAAGTAGACCCTAGTGGTGCCAGACTGCTACCGATCAGCTGAGCTACTAATGTGTCTACCTCTTTGCGCTGTTCTTCTGCTGGGTCTGCCAACCCTATAGCTGATACGGACATGGTATTGTTTGGGGTTATGGCGGCTACTTCTAACTTTACGCTTGCATCGTGATCCTTGACATGCAGCGTGTTATCTGTGGGGTCTAAGACAGCGCCACGCTTGGATTCTGCTTTTTGCGCTGATCCGTGGGCGGCTCAGTCGGCCCGTAGGCAAATTCTGGCATGTACGTGCGCTCGGGCGGTGGTGGCGAGTGATACACCTTATCTGCCGCGAGCGCCAATTGGGCTTCCCGGGCCAGGTCCAGGAGCCCTCAGTAATCCGTAATTTGATTTCGCATTACCATCTTTTGCAGTTCTGGCCGCATGTTCCGGTGCAACATGTCTAACTGTTGAGCGATGCTAGGCACCGGAACCAACTTTAGGATCATGGCTTGTACTATTTACTACGTAATCACGCGTAAGTTCATTTCTGCCTTGAGTCCTCGCGTTTATTTCCGCCATGACGCGCTGCAGATGTCCCCTGTCCCCGCCATACACGTGCGTTATGGCCTCTACGAAATCTCGCTACGATCGCCATGAGTGGCGGTTACTCTGTTACCAGGTGGTTGCTACCCCAGTTAGGAGCTCTGACAACGACGAAAGCACCTCGTCGTGTGTCAGATTAGCTAGAGTTCTGCATTCCTCTATTCTTGTGAGGAATAACTCGACGCTCTGCTCCTTTGATGACCCTGAGAACCTGATGTGCCATTTTCGGACTATCTGGCCCACATCACGGATCGTCTGCTGAGGCAAATACGTATGCCTCTCAGACGGGTCCTGGGTCGCACCATTCCTAGTCTGGCGCTGGGAAGAATTTCTGATATTATTCCTCCCAGCCTCTGTTCGGGACTGGAGACTCGGGCTGCTGCTGTTATATTCCGCATACGTGAACGTGTCTTGGAAGTTCACATGCGGTGATCCTCGTCTACGGCCCGTGCTTGGGGGTTGAACTCCCTCCTAATGCGTACTTGAGGTTGGATGTCGAGCTCCTTGAAGTATTCGTACATTCTCTTTAAGCTCTTCAACCTCTTCGGCGAGTGTTTTGATCACCGCCAGTAGCTGCTCCGATACTATATTGTCTCCGACTGCTATCCCAGCTGTTCGCGACTCACGTTGTCGCGGCCACTCCAGTTTTGCGGCTGTTGCGGATTTCGCGATTGCTGCCAGAACCCTTGCTGCCCATTTCGTGCTAACAGCGACTCTTCTTCGTAGTTGCGCTGGTATTATCATTGCCTGCGCTGCTCTTCCAGGAGCACTTGCTGCTGCTGCTGCTGCTCCTGCTGTTGTTGCTGTTGCTGCCTTCGCTGCTGCTGTCGTCGCTGCTACTCCATCTGCTGTTGCTGTCTTTGCTGCTGCTGCATTTGCTGCTACTGCAGTTGCAGCTGCTGCATTTGCTGTTGCTGCAGTTGTTGCTGTTGGAGCTGTTGCTGTTGAAGCTGTCCCTCGGCTTCGGCTGGAGATGTCCCGGTGGGTGCTGCAGAGCTCAATATCTCTGTCCCGGAAACCTCCTGGCCGTTTGCCTCTTCCGCCGGCTCCACCACTGCATTATGTGCTTGTTGTGGAGCGTTCATCCTCCGAGGCTGCGAGAGTTTGTGTATCACTATCGGGTCATCAAGGAGCGTTATGAACGGGTGCGGGTGGTCTGGGTCAGTATTGGGATCCACAATAGTCGACCCAGATTTGTTCATCAACGTTAAGTCGATGAACGCCCTTCGGGACTGCTCGCGTTTAGCAAACGCTTGCTGCTCCGACAGCTCCGGCTCTGGCACGAAATCGGCGACACTATAATCGCCCATAAGCCACTTGATCGCTTTCAGCATATTTACTGACTGCAGATCTGACTGCTGTAGACCAAGGGGTTGCATGGCCTCGATAATTTCCTCTTCAAGCTGTGTATACGCCCAATTGAGTACCGCAGATTCCGCAAACTGCGATGATCGGGCCATGGTGTCAATTGGCTGTGCGCTTCGCTACGAACTTACTTTACTAGCGCGAGTAGTATCCGGATTGATGGCAGAGAGAGTTTGCCTTTTCAATCCGTAAGCTAGCTTTTTCAACGCGAACCCGGATTATTTTCTAAGAGCTGCGGCGGTTGCTCTTAACCTCGATAACGCACGAGGATTTCCTGTATGTGGCTCTAAAAAAAATAAAAGCTATTTCTGTAAGTAATTACGATTTGTAATTAATTACGCTCCACTACTCGCACTTGTAATTTTAAAATAAATATATGTTAAAAAAAAATATATATATGTGTCAAAACGGACAATATCACCAAAAAACACAAAAAAAAATAAACACAATTTTCACTTAAAAAAATTAAAAAACAATTTTAAAGTTCGAGGGGATTTTTACGCTCGAGTTTTTACTCAGGCGCACAGTCAACTTTTTGTTTCGAGAGTGCTTGCCGACTTTCTCTCGATTTTCCACTAACTGCACGAGCAAAGAAAGAGCACGGCTGTGTCACGGACACGCACACACGCGCCTACGAGCTGCGGCATGAAGAGCCTTTCTTTGCAGCTTACGTTCAGTTACGCTGCTGAGCTTCTTCGCGCCAAGCTTCGCCGCGAATCACGTACGCGCCGCGGGTCCTTCTCCACCCCTAAAACGTTGTGGCGCCAGTTGTAACGGGATGGATTGTGGGGGAAAATCCCAACAAGCCGCAGGCCAGCGATGCCCTAGAACACGGTACCGCCGGTGTCAGACTAAAATGACTTGCCCGGGGATCTGCTCCTGGAATCCCAAAAACAATGCGAAGATCGCATACGAACTTCGCTTTCCAACTAATTGGATCGCTGAGTGAAAAGCGCGAGTTATGTAGCAAGCCCCGGTGGATCACCAAGGAAAGGTAACACACACACAGGTAACACTCGCCAAAGTAAGTAATTGAACAAAGGGTGTTGATTAGAATAATGATTTATTAAAATGTCGTTACAGGTTGGATGCCCGACAGAGACTGGCGATCGTCGATGCAAAGTACAGTAAGAGAGTATAAAAAGAATATATGTATAAAGTATATATGAAAAGTATATATTGCATCTTCATTGTCTTCTGGATTCTCTTTTTCCATGCAGATTCCATTCGGAGCATAACGAGGCTGGCTGGCCGATGCGTCTAAGTACCTATGTGGTGACTCATATAACTCCTCCATGGCCAAGTTCAATGACGTCCTCGTCTTTGATATCCTTATCTTTGGACTTTTTGGTAAGTTGCGGCCGTTGTTTCTTGACTTTTATTTTGTATATTAAGTAAATCGATGTAATCGTTATGAACAGCAATACTAATATAATTGAACTTGTAGACAGGACGAATTCGGTTCTAATTTGATTAGAAACTGGCATATTTAGTGTAGGTGATGTCAAAGTTTTTAGAGGTTCGAAATTCAACTGATGGTCTTTGATAACTAAAGGTGAAATTAGGCTGGATTGTTCCATTTCACCAAGATTTTCGTCAAGTCGGTATCCCTGTACTTGTACATCATTTCCTTGTATTTCATATGTCCCTCGGATCATCAATTGGTCATTATCATGTTTAACCTTGATCGGATAATTACTCGATACTAGCGTTAAATATTCAGATAATTTGTATGTCAGTATTAAAGGTGGACTAATTGAAATGATAATCGGTTTGACTCTTTCCGTTATAATTTGTTGACATAAAAAATTTTGTTCATACATCTGTCGGCACTTATTAGCAAATAGTTTTATAGATGTCGCGGTCAAACTCCATGGCGTGGTGATAACTTCTGTCTGATTGTTGTAATTGATTATAGCAAGTCTTTGATAGAGTGAAAATTCGATAGGATTAAGGATAGGGATTTTGATGGTGTATACAATAAGATTTTGTGTGAATGCAATTGATCCCTGAGCAAAGCGAAAATCTAGCAAATTATGGTAGTGTAATATTAACTCTTTCTGAGAGTAGATTGCCAATAAATGTACACGTATATCCGATATTTGGTCATATGTTAACAATTCTAAGTCGAATATTTGTTCATTGAACATAAATGATCTTTTAATTTTATTAAGTAATCCGAGAAAATGTTGCTCCTGGGTTATGAGAGTCATGATCGCTTCAAATAGATTTGATTGCAAAGTTTGGTCATTTACAGTTTTCCACATGTCTTTTAAATTTTTATTAATTATATTCGTGTTGTTATTTTGTTTACTTATCGTATTTATTATGCTTATTGACTTATTTAAAGTAAATATATTTTCCTGTTCTTGATTTTGTAGAGAATTTAAGTAGTTGTTTATCTTTTCTAAATCGTTTGCATCTGGGTTCCCAAAAATGTATTTTATAGCTGTGCCTAATCCGTTTATTAACCGTCTCTTCGTTCTCATGTTTGATGGCATTATTATTTGTAGATTCTGGTGTATTTCATTACATAGAATTTCGGCTTGCTTTAATGAACTTGATTCTCTTAATTCGCCTTGGTTAGATAAAATTGTATAGCTAGCTTTTATATGTTTGAAAGTTTTCAAAAGCGTAGTAACGTCGATGTTGAAATGTAGGTAATGATAACTTCCAACTATTCTTCCAGTTCCTTGTTGGTAGTCGTAATGCGTCTGATTTTGGTTGATTTCGCTACTCTCCACGAGTAGAGCTATGAGCATCAAGATTAGTGCCGTCTTCATTGTCCTGTAAAGAAGAAGTTTTTCTTATTCTTTTGGCACTTCTTAAATTGTATCGGCGTTCTTGTCCATGTATATAGCAACCTAACGAGGGGCCTTGTTGTGTCTCTACAAGTAATTTTTGATATCGTGGTGCGGTTTTGTCGCGTTGTTGTTGATGTGTTTTCATGTAAATTTCTTTATTTTCTAACGATTTGTCAGGACTATTAGGTAACTTTTGTTGCTCTTTTTGGTTTCTATATAGCGTGTCATAAAAAGCTAAAATTTCATTTTTTCTGATTTCATTATATCTTTCTATGGTATCGGCATCGGGCTCGATAATGTGTTTCTGTAGTTCGTCATAAGGTCCATATAACAGTGTAAAAGGCGTATAGTTAGTTGTAGAGTGTATACTCTGATTGTATATTAAGAGAGCGGTGATCATAAGATTTTTCACTGTTTCTTTCGGATTTTGATTGGATAAAATACTTAATTTTTCCTTTAGGGTTGAGTGCAGTCTTTCTATGGGTCCATTCCATGTGTGTCTGTTTATCGTTGTTTGATGATATTGAATTTTATGTATGCGGCAAAACTCCTTAAATACTGTTGAGTTGAATTCACTTCCGTTGTCTGTCGTAATTTTATCCGGAAAGTTATGGTGAGAGGCAAAGTGTCTCAATTTGTTTATCATGGTCGTGGCATTTCCATCTGGTAGATAATAGGCTTGAGCATATTTGGAAAAAATATCTATAATTGTTAAAAATTTATCCTTGTTGAAATGAAATACGTCCATGTGTATATGTTCGAGCGGTCTTCTAGCTATAATAGGGCCGTATGTTTCTGTTTCATATGAGTTTCTCTCATACTTATGCTCTAAGCATATCTCACATTTATTTATAAAATTTTGAATAAGTCGATCCATATTAAGTGTATAGAGTTTTCTCTTAAAGTGTAATAAGGTCTCTCGAATACCGTTATGATTTTGATTATGATATGTCTCGAGTTCTTTTATGAAATTATTTTTATCAATCGTAGGGGTATACGTGGTTGCTTTGATTAGTTTTAATTTTTCATTGAAATGATCCTTCAATATTCTATACGTAATTCTTTCCATTTCTTCGGTCGTAAAGTAGATACCATATTGCTTATCGGGTTTAATATTTTCCTTGAAAAATTTAAGTAAATGTTTTTCTGCGTTTGATTTATTAATTTTCACCGTGTATTGTACTTTAAGTTTATCTTTGTTTACTTTTAAGTTGTAATCATTTCCTCCTTTTATGATAATGCTGTAATTAAAAACGTGAACATTTTTGTCTGTTATAGGTAGTGAAAAGGTCGGATTTTCTTCAGCTGTGTGGACTGTTGCCATGTCGTCGTCAAATATTTCGTCCATTTCTTCAGGTGTGACAGGTGCATCGTCAGGTGTTTGAGGCGCCATTGAGAGTGAGTCTTCTTCTATTGTTTTATTAGCATTAATTTTAATTCGACTCAGTGCGTCGGCGACATAATTTTCAGAACCCTTTTTGTATTTTATTATGTAATTATATTCTTCTAATCTTAGTCTCCATCTAATCAGTCTAGCGTTAGGCGTTTTTAAAGAATAGAGCCAGGTTAATGGCTTATGATCTGTTTCAATCGTAAATTTCTTACCATAGATATATGGTCTAAATTGTCTACATGCTTCCACTATTGCCAGTAATTCTTTCTCTATCGCCGGATAGCTTTGTTCTGCTGAGTTTAATGTTCGTGAATAACACGAGATAAGATGTTGTTCTTGGGATAAAACTGCACCTATTGCTAAGTTTAAGTCGTCGGTTGTGATAGTAAATGGTTTGGTGAAGTCTGGGTAGACGAGCACTGGTGCGTTAGTGATCAATTCTTTGAGTTTCTCGAACGCTTCTTTATAGTCTTTATCTTCTGGATCTATTTTTTCTTTTTTCTTGAGTGCTTTTGTCATTGGTTTCGCTATTTTTGCGTAATTTTGTATGAACTTTCTGTAAAAGCCGGTTAGTCCTAAAAATATTCTAACTTCGTTTTGGGTTTTAGGTATCGGATATTTTAGAATTGCTTTGATCTTATCAGGATTTGGTTTGATTCCGTCTGCTGTTATTATATGGCCTAAAAATGGAACTTCTTTCTTTAGAAATTCACTCTTATCTAATTGAATTTTTAAACCATATTTCTCTAGTTCTTCGAATATTAGCTTCAGATGTTGTAAATGTTCTTGGAGTGATTTCGAAAATATTACTATATCATCCATGTAAACGAAGCAGAATTTATGTAGATATTTCATTAAAATTCTATCCATCAGACGTTGAAAAGTAGCCAGAGCGTTTTTTAAACCAAAAGGCATTCTGACATATTCATAGTGTCCGTTTTCTACGGTAAACGCTGTCTTTTTAATTGAATCTTTGTTAACGGATATTTGGTGGAAACCTTGTGCTAAATCTAATGTACTAAAGTAAGAACATTTGCCCAGATTTTCTAGAATGTCGTCCATTCTAGGTAATGGATATTTGTCTTCGATGGTGTTGTCGTTTAATTTACGATAATCTATTACCATTCTCCATTTTTTTCTTCCATTTGCATCTTCTTTCTTCGGAACTATCCATACGGGGGATGAGTAGGGCGAGTTGCTTGGTTGAATAATTTCTTCGTCTAACAGTTTTCTGATTTGAGTTTGAATTTCTTCTTTTAGATGGTATGGGTAAAACTCTTTACATAGATAGGGTGATCGTCCTTTGTTCTTATATTGTGTGAAACCGCAGAAGTTGCTGATAATTTTTTATTTTCATTGTAGAAACAGTCTTTGTACTTCTGGCATAGTGATGTAATTTTATATCTTTCTTCTTCGTTCATGTGATCAGTTCTTATCGGTAATTCTACTCCTTGATGATGATTCACTTTAACATTCTGATGATCGTCGGGTATATTTTTAAAGTAATTTATTTCAAACTTAGATGTGCTAAAAATTTGAGTTTTGTAATTAATATTCGCTTCCAAATTCTGCAAATCCTTATGTCCGATTAAATAATTGTACGTATAGTGCCATGTTGCTATTAAGAAAGTTATAGGTGTGTCGTCACCGTATTCACGTAATATAGGAAAGGTAAGCGCATGTGTACCTTTCGTCGTTTTGTGCACCGATTTAATTTCGAATTCGTAAGGAAATATGAATTTTGAAAATAGTTTATACGCAATTTCTTGATTGATAATGGATGATGAGGCTCCAGAATCGATGAGAATTTTAAGAGGTGGATTTGTCGTTATTAAGTGTGGTAATTCGGGTGAATTGCTAATCGAATTTAAATTTATCACGTCGGTTCTGTCGTATCGGGAGCTTGTTGAAAATTTTGGCAGTTGTCACTCTCGTCATTTTCTTGATTAAATTCTTCATGGTCTGGTCAGGTGAGTCATTTTGATAATTGATTGCTTCCTCTTCTCCTTGTTCTTGTTGATGATGCAACTCTTCAGCGATAAAGTTTGCTGGTCCTGTGCTCTTAAAGAAGTTCGTTCTTGGTTTAAAGTTATTTTATGCTGGTAAATTATTTGATCTATTTGTTCGATTAACGCCTTGTTTGTTAGTACTTCTTGTACTGACTGACATTGGTGTTGGTTGGTAATTTTGTTGTCTTGGCAGATTATTATTATTTTGACCAAAATTGTTATTACGATAATTTGTGGGGATAAATCCAGGTTGTGTTTGTGCAAATGCGGGTGTCGGTTGAAAATAAAATGGATTTACATTTCTTGAAGTACGTGGTAAATTATTTGAAGGGTGAATAATTTTTGGATTACCATTAGTCGCAAATGGGTTTGTACTTTTAGCATTGATTGTACCGAATACGTTGGGCTTAGGTTTGTTATCACGTTGTCATGCGAAATTGAGGAAAACACTTCGTTGTTCATGGTTGTCGTATTTACGGCATTTTATGATACATGCCTCAACGTCGTCTAAATCAAAATGTAGCAAGTAAGAATGGTACGGCTCTTTAATACCAGTTATAAAAGTACTTTTGGCTACGTTTTCATAAAATGTATTTTTAATACTTATAACATTAGCATCTCGATTATTTAACTGTATGTGTTCCTTCAATTTATTTAGCCTGCTTGTGATTTCGTCCGCGTATTTTTCGTAAGACTGATTTATCAATTGATAACATACACTTAGTCTGTTAAATAGTAACTCCTCCGAACTTGGGTCACTAAATCTATTAACTACGAGCGTTTTACATGCGGCATATGTAGCCGGGTTATCTGCCACTATTAGGTCTAGTGCTTCACCGCGAATCTTTGATTTGATTAATGCGAATAATGCCTCGTTTATTGCATTATCTGCAGTCGCCACATTTTCGACGAATTTGTCGCACGTTTGTATAAAGTGCGAAAGGAGTCTTGTACCTCCTTCATATATGGGGATCGCGTCGCGCCATATCGTAAGTCGCAATTTAAATTGTTCTACCGTAAGATTTTGTTGATTATCTCCGTTATTTGCCATTTTGCTTTATTTTTGATTACGCTTCACGTAAAATCAATTGCACTTAAAAGGATATGGTTGGGTATAGGAAATTTCAAAGACTTACTAGTTTGTCTTTAATGATTTCGGGTGAATCTCTGCTTGCAGGTGGACTCCAATCTTGACGTCGTAGGTTCCGTGATGATGGACGTTGAAACGCCAACTGCTTCCTCGCTGAAGATTTCCGTCACCAGGTTGAGGGAGAATCTGAGTTTTTGCAGCTTCACGATCCTGTCTCCGCAGCGCCAGTTATGTAGCAAGCCCCGGTGGATCACCAAGGAAAGGTAACACACACACAGGTAACACTCGCCAAAGTAACTAATCGAACAAAGGGTGTTGATTAGAATAATGATTTATTAAAACGTCGTTACAGGTTGGATGCCCGACAGAGACTGGCGATCGTCGATGCGAAGTGCCGTAAGAGAGTATAAAGAGAGTATATGTATAAAGTATATATGAAAAGTATATATTGCATCTTCATTGTCTTCTGGCTTCCCTTTGTCCATGCAGATTCCATTCGGAGCGATAAGGAGGCTGGCTGGCCGATGCGTCTAAGTACCTATGTGGTGACTCATATAACTCGCGCGCTCGAAGAGTAAAGCGCGCCGCCGCTATGCTCAGATATGAAAACGACCGGCGGAGTCGTTTTCCCGCGGAGGCGGCGGTATCCGGGAGAAGGACAGGTTGTAATGAACAACGCGACGAGTAACTAGATATTACAGTATATTCCAATCACTAATAAGTACAAGCACGACGCACGCGCTAATTAAAACAGTGAGTTAGTTCGCGCGCGACAGTTAAGATTCAAACGCGCGAACGATACGGCGCGCGGCGAAGCTGCTACTGTCGCGCGCGGTGTTAAAGTACGGCGGGCTGACACACACCCGCACGGTACAGAAAGCTTGCACGGGACGATTTCCGTGCGAGCCTTTACAATAAACCTGCGAGAGGAGAGTAGAAAATTTACGTTAAGAAGGAGCAACCGGTGCACTCGGCTCTCTCTCGCTCGCTCTCGCTCGCGCAGTCGTTGCGCTCTATATCTCTCTCTCTCGCTCCTACTCGCTGGCAACGGATCGGCAGGCTGGCGGGCTGGCTGCCGGCTCCTCGCTCGCTCTCTCTCGTGCTGCTTGTAGCGGCGCAGTATCATCGCTCTCTCTCTCTCTCTCTCTCTCTCTCTCTCTCTCTCTCTCTCTCTCTCTCTCTCTCTCTCTCTCTCTCTCTCTCTCTCTCTCTCTCTCTCTCTCTCTCTCTCTCTCTCTCTCTCTCTCTCTCTCTCTCTCTCTCTCTCTCTCTCTCTCTCTCTCTCTCTCTCTCTCTCTCTCTCTCTCTCTCTCTCTCTCTCTCTCTCTCTCTCTCTCTCTCTCTCTCTCTCTCTCTCTCTCTCTCTCTCTCTCTCTCTCTCTCTCTCTCTCTCTCTCTCTCTCTCTCTCTCTCTCTCTCTCTCTCTCTCTCTCTCTCTCTCCCTTACTCGCACGCTAGTCCGCGCCTCCATTTCACTCACGGTAAAGCTATAGATACAAAACTATACGGCGCGAATGCGGTAACTTGCCAGAGACACGGGGGAGATGCTCACGGCGCGATGGCAGACACGAAGATAGCTGCCGTGACTCGTATGAAGCCGTAGCAGCTTCGCGGGTACGCAACAGGCATATTACGCGTCGCGAGACCGTTCTAATCCGGTCAGAATGCTCACGCGCTCGCGCCCCCAGTGAGCATGCCTGCTCGGCGCGGATATTTCGAATCTCGAATTATCTAACTCGCGCACGCGTTACAGAATATTAAACAGAAATATCACAATAAAAAATTCAATTTGACTTATTTTGATAAAAAGATTAGAATAGATTTGATGAAAACTAAAGAGTTTTTAAAACATAATACTGATCTTTTAGTTAC
The DNA here is from genome assembly GCA_036365515.1 of Torymus aiolomorphi. Classification (NCBI taxonomy): domain Eukaryota; kingdom Metazoa; phylum Arthropoda; class Insecta; order Hymenoptera; family Torymidae; genus Torymus; species Torymus aiolomorphi. The sequence continues at coordinate 83,733,143 of CM070875.1, forward strand.
TAGGTCCGATAAGGGGAACACTACTGTGGTTATCGAAAAACAGAAATACTTAGATAAAATATGTAATTTGTTTTCTGACTCGAAGTATTACAGCGTTCTTAAAAAGAATTCTCTTCCCTCTTTGGAGAAGAGTACGGAAATGATTATAAAAGAGCTTAATCTTAATAATTTTTCTGATAATGATGTTAAGTTACAATTTACATCAAATAAATCTATATTAGCTAGAGGTTATGGGCTTATAAAAATACATAAAGATAATTTCCCTGTTAGACCTATAATTTCAGCTATTAGTACTCCAACTTATTCTATTTCTAAATTTGTCGCCAAGTTCTTGTATAACAATCTTAAAAGACCAGCTTCTCATGTAAATAATAGCCTCGATTTTAGAAAGAAAATTTGTAACATTTTAATTCCTCCAGGATATGTAATTATTAGTCTTGATGTTGTGAGTTTATTACGAATGTTCCAGATTATCTTATTTATAATTCTATCGAAAAACGTTGGAATCAACTTTATAAATTTTGCAATTTTAATTTTAGTGAATTCATTAAAGTTATTCCATAGATTTTACACAATAATTATTTCTTGTTTAACAATGTGTATTATAAACAGATTTTTGATTTGGCTATGGGAAATCCGTCTAGTCCCATTTTGGAGGACATTGTAATGGAAGATCTAGAAAATTATGCGTTATCAAAGATTTGTTTTCCGGTACCTTTTTACTATCGTTATGTAGATGATATTATTGTTTGTGTGCCAGAACGTATGATTGATTATACAGTTAAGTTGTTTAATAGTTTTGATACTAACTTACAAATTACAATTGAGAAACCTAGCAATAATAAAATAAGTTTTTTAGATATTATGATTATACAGAATGAACGTAAGATATTAATTGATTGGTATAGAAAACCAACTTTTTCTGGTAGAGTTTTAAATTTTAATTCTCACCATCCTACTAGTAACAAAGTGGGTGTAATTTTTCTTTGGTCGACGAATGTATAAATCTTGCGGATGTTTATTTCCATGACAAAAATCTTAGTCTGATTAAGGACATTTTGTTAAAAAACAATTATCCTTTGGAATTTATAAAATAAACATATTGAAAAACGATTAATACAGATTATGAATAATAATAGCAAGAATAATTCTAAAAATATAAATCTTAATAGCATTATAGTTTTCCCTTTTGTTAAATATATCAATCCTTTGCTAAAAAACATTTGTAATAAAAATAATTTAGTGTTAATTAACTTGATTTCTAACAAATTTAGTCATCTTATCAGGCTAAGAAAAGATAAATGTAATAAAAACGAAAAAACTAATGTTGTGTACAAGATAAATTGTAAGCAATGCGACGAATCGTATGTAGGTGAAACTTCGCGGAAGTTATTAAAACGATGTAAAGAACATGAGAGTGATTGTAGATTTAAAAGAGACAAATCAGCGATTTATGAACATATTTTACAAACCAACCATCAAATTGATTTCAATAATATTAAAATATTAGATCAAGAACAAAATTTAAAAAAACGGTTATTATCCGAGATGTTGCATATACATTCGCAACATAATAGCCTTAATAGACAATTTGGTACATACAATTTAAAATCTGATTACAAAGCATTCATTAATAATAATAAGTTTTTATGCTTTTAAATAAGAAAATTGTTACTATGATAAATTACCGTTTGCACTAATAGTTTCTTTATAAAGAGTTTCCCCACACGAGCTCTCTATCTACATCACTCACACATTCTCGCCTGCGGGTATAAATACGTAAAATTGTGTACAATAGTCTTATTGACTAGTGGCAGCTTCTTGCGTCCACTTATATTAGTATAAGCTTAAGTATTATTGGTAAGATCTCAGTAGAAAATTGCGGCTACATTGTATTATAGTGTTTTAATTATATGGAACTTGTGTTTTTTAGAACCTTGAGAAGGGGTGATAATAAATCACCCGAAACGTTGGAATTGATAATTTTGTGTTATTATTATTCCATTAACTTGTTGGGCAGTAGAACCATTCGCTTCTACTCGAGAAAATAAAATAATTGATTGTAATATTATCGTCAAAACCTTTTAAAATTCCTAAATAACCTTTATTTCAAATTATATTTTCTTTGTGAAATTTCACACGTAGGGTACTTGTCTCTAGTAGTATGCCTATCGGTATTTGTGTGCTCTTTCTGGAATTTCCGATGTAAGAAAAAGGTTCTAACCTTAAAAATAATAACTGGCTATTAGAAAACAAAAGCAGATACACAACACGCGTGCATAGCGCATGTCATTTCCATTTTCTAGTACACATAAATGCGTTCCCGAATAATTACGATTTTAAAAGAGGGCTAAAATAGTTTTATCCGCAAATATCTCTGAAATTCATAAACGAATTCTTTTACCCTAGGAACTCTTCTAATAAATAATATACAAACTCTACATCTCCATCAAATATCAAAGAAATTTAAACAATTTTAATGTAGTTATATTGTGCGACAACAAAGAAAGTCATTTTCAAAAATACTAAATTTTAAATATCAAACATCTCAATAAATAACCATATAATCTGAATGAAATTTTACCTATATGGCATACAAAATAGTCTATAAATTTCAAGCTGATATATGAAGTCGTCATTGAGAAATAACGATTTTGAAAAAAACCGCAAAAAAATTTCAACCTTAAATATATCTAAAAATCATGAGACAATTCTTTTACCTAAAGGACTTATACGATAATATATAAACTCTACATCTCCACAAAATTTCAACATCATTAACCCTTTAATACCGTGTGGATCCTGTAGAATCCACTTTGTTCAACATGCTGTAGAAATCTGAAATTAAATAATTTTTTAAATCTATTCATTTAGTTGGGTTCTCTTATTCAAGGGGAAGCCCGTCTGGCCATTAAAATTAAATTTTTTTGTTTTTTTCCGTTTCGTTTAGTACATTAAAAAAGGGCTCGGTGATGCAAATTGGGATTTGACGAAAATTCAGATCTTGAATGGTTTATTTTAGAATAAAAAGGTGGTTAATGGTTATTTTTTTTTATTCTGAGTGGTGGATCTTGTTAATGAGACAACGTACTAAGAATTTATCACTATCCGAGTTCAATAAAATAATTCTATTGGCGGGTATGGGTTGTATGGTTCCTCCAGGACCCACTTGGAAAATAGTACTTATCGACACTTTTGGAAAAAAAAAATATCAATTGATCTAAGTTAAAGCCTTCACAATTATAGTATACAAAAAAAAGTCACTTTTCCCCGGGAAAGGGGTCTCGGTACGAAAGGGTTAAACCAATTTTTTTTTCTTAGGGTAAAAGAATTCGTTTATGAATTTCAGAGATATTTAAGATTAAAACTGTTTTAGCCCTCTTTTAAAATCGTAATTATTCGGGAATGCATTTATGTATACTATAGAAAATGGAAATGACATGCGCTATGCGCCGATGGGCGCGTGTTGTATACCTGCTTTTGTTTTGTAATAGCCATTTATTCTTTCTAAGGTTAGATCCTTTTTCTTACATCAGAAATTCCAGAAAGAGCACACAAATACAGACAGGCATACTACTAGAGATAAGTACCCCATGTGTGAAATTTCACAAAGAAAATATAATTTGAAGTAAAGGTTATTTAGGAATTTTAAAGTTTTGACAATAATATTACAATCAATTATTTTATTTATTTTTCGCACATAATTTAAAAATCATACCTATTATTTTATTCATATTTTATACATAATTTAAAAATTAATAATTTTTAATCTTCATAAATGAATTTAATTATAATTATGTCATAAATTGTTGCAAAAATTATAAATTTTGTTATTAAAAATTCATTAAAGGACTAAGCAAATTAAGTTTAAGGAAGCCACGGGCCAATGCTTTGGCAGCGGTTTGTATATGTTATGATGCGAATCATTTTCTTTGTGAAATGAATATTGAGAAATGAATATTGAGAAATATTTTAATAATGAAGACTTATATCCGGAACAACTAAAACAACTCATGATAAGTAACCCTAAGGATAGCAAAAATTTTATGAATAACATCAGAATATATAATAATTTGTTAGCATTTGCAAGTTTTGGAGCGAAATTATTAACATTCCCTACCGCAGGCCAGCAAGTTTTTCGTATTTGCGGACAAACTTATCATAATTCATATTCCTTAAATCCTGAAAGTGAAAAACTTCGTAAATACGGGCAACTATATGTAATAGATAACGAATTAGCAAATAACATTAGACTTAAAGATGAAAATAGTAAAAATTGTTCACTATCATTATTGACTGAATTAGATAATTTAATTCGTACTATTAATCCCTATTCTATGGTATATCAAATGATGCATGAGATAGAAAAGGAAGAATATAAAAAAGCAGAGAAATGTGGATTATTACCGAAAGAAGTTAAAATGTATAAGGTTAGAAACAATACTCTTGATAAGAAGAATAATGGTGCTGTTGCATGTAATGAAGTAGCAATAGTTTATGTTGGTGAATACGGTCTTTCTCAAAGCGAACGAGATGTTTGTATTTATTCTAGAAGTTCAGATGCATGTAGGATACCTATTACTAGTCAACATATTGATCCAATGATTTATCCGCAATTGTTTCCTCGAGGCGAATGCGGTTGGGATCCAAATTTGACATGTTTAGATAAAAATAGAAAAAAAAATTTACTACATTACAATATTATAGTTACAAGTTAAGTATTAGATAAAATTTGAAACCATGCTTAAGTACTAGAAAGCTTACTCAGCAATTTATTGTTGACGCTTGGATAAAAATTGAAAGTTGTAGCTTATATTATATTAGAAAAGAGCAAAATTCTTTCAGAACAGGGATGTATAAAGGTTTAATGGATTATATACACAATAAAGCAGCAAATTCAAATTCTGTAATTGGCAAAATCGTTATTTTACCTTCATCATTTACTGGAAGTCCTCGTGCTATCCAACAAAATTTTTTAGACTCGATGACTATGTCAAAATTTCGGCAAACCAGATTTATTTTTAACTATGACCTGCAATCCACATTGGAAAGAAATAGCAGAAAGTATCAATGAAAATGAAAATGCAATAGATAGACCTGATATTGTTACTCGCGTTATTCATGAGCAAATTAATATTATAAAAGATGAATATTGAAAAAGAATATTTTTGGGAAAGTTATAGCTTTTATATATGTCATTGAGTTTCAAAAACAAGGGTTACCACATATTCACATGCTGCTTTATTTACAGGATAATGATAAATTATTCAATACTGAATTAATTGATAGTGTAGTTACTGCTGAAATTCCAGATGAAAATTTGTATCCAGAGTTGTACAAATTAGTTAAACAACATATGATCCATGGTCCTCGTGGATATCAAATTCGCCCTGTATGAATGAAGATAAAAGTAAATGTACAACAAATTTTACAAAGCAATATAATGAGGAAACAATTTTTATCAACTGATAAGAATTTTTCCATCGGTCTTACAGTCTTACAAATTAAATTAAAATAATTAATATTTATGGCAGTCAGATTGCCCTTGTTTATAATCACCCCCGCAGAATCTGAAATAAAAACTTAATTAAAACCTGGAAAAAACTTTGTTAGCAAAGGACGATCTGACTGCCCACCACCACCACATTGTCCGACGTTTCGAGCCTGCTCCGGCTCCTCCTCAGGGACTGAAATAAAACCCGCGATACACCTCCTTATATACCATGCACCCATACCCCCTTCTTTTCTCTTACCCCACCACCCTCCACATTCCCCTCTCCAACTTGCCATTCTCACTTAAATTAATAAAGAATGATAAATGTTATCTAATTTACTTGACTCTATCATTAAATTTACATCAATATAGTTTACGCAGCTCAAGTTGTACATCGGGTTTGAAAGAACATTGTTTAAATAGTTTGCATTCTTTCGATTTTGGGAGTGTGGATATTTTGGAACAGGGGATTAAGAATAAATATAAGAGGGAAAGCCTTGAAAGTATTTACATTCTAAGAAATCGGAATAATGTAAATTTAATGATAGAGTCAAGTAAATTAGATAACATTTATCATTATTTATTAATTTAAGTGAGAATGGCAAGTTGGAGAGGGGAATGTGGAGGGTGGTGGGGTAAGAGAAAAGAAGGGGGTATGGGTGCATGGTATATAAGGAGGTGTATCGCGGGTTTTATTTCAGTCCCTGAGGAGGAGCCGGAGCAGGCTCGAAACGTCGGACAATGTGGTGGTGGTGGGCAGTCAGATCGTCCTTTGCTAACAAAGTTTTTTCCAGGTTTTAATTAAGTTTTTATTTCAGATTCTGCGGGGGTGATTATAAACAAGGGCAATCTGACTGCCATAAATATTAATTATTTTAATTTAATTTGTAAAACTGTAAGACCGATGGAAAAATTCTTATCAGTTGATATTAAATTGCAGTCGACATAAGTAATATTTTTAATGAGGAAACAATTTTTCTTAACATTGGAAGTTATCCAGTATACAAAAGACGGAATGATTGTAAAAAATAGTATATTACACACCTAGGGGGGAAGAGACTTGGACAATCCATAGCTCGTGTAAATTGACAAACACGAGCTATGGGCTGGCCAATTTTTCTCCCATGATGCGTATACTATTTTTTGTCATACCCGGGCCGAAAATACCGCATTTCCGTTTTTGCACCAAAAGGGAATGTGGTACTTTCGGCCAGGGTATGGCGAAAATTATATTTTCATCATAAAAAATTGCAGACAATTGTTTTGTTGTGCCATATAACCCGTATTTATTACTTAAACTTCGCTGCCATATCAATATTGAAGTTTGCAATACTATTAAGTCTATAAAATATTTATTCAAATACTTTTACAAAGGTCCTGATACAGCCATAATTTGTTTAAGTAATTAAGAAAATACAATTCAAGATCATGCAGATATTTCTGTAAGAACACTGAATTATAATGAAATAGAACAATATGTATCTACGAGGTATATATGTCCACCTGAAGCAATGTATCGGATTTATAAGTTTAAATTACACAATCAATCACATGTTATATATAGATTAGCTGTCAATCTTAAAGATGAGCAGTATGTATATTTCAAGCATGGTTCTGAGAAAGAAATGATCGATAAAAATCTTGGTACAACATTAACGGCATGGTATGACTTAAATAACACTGGCCATGCTGCAAAATAATATTTATATAACGAAATTCCTAATCATTATGTTTTCGATAAAAATTCAAAGACGTGGAATCCGAGAAAGAAAGTGTGGAAACTAGTTTTAAGTAGAATGTACTTTGGCAGTCCTAACGATCGAGAACGTTTTTATTTGAGATTACATTTGTTACACGTTCGTGGTTCGTGGCGCAACGTGTTTCGAAGATTTGAAAACTGTTGACAACAAAATTTTACCGACGTTTTATGAAGCCGCCATCGCTCGTAAATTAATAAAAACAGACGATAAATGGGATCATAGTTTACGAGAAACAATAAATTTTCAATTTCCAAATGCATTGTGTCAACTTTTTAGTTTCACTTTGATTTTTCACAATCCTATAAATGCACGAGAGTTATACGATAAATATAAATTGTATTTTATAAATCCAAAAATACATGAAATAATTGCTGAAAGAAATGCATTGAAATTGATTAACAATACATTATCACTTTATGGTTTTTTTATACAAGATTTCGGATTACCAGATATTTCTAATGAATTGATGAAATATAATGCTGACATAGAAGATGACATATGTACTCATACTCTTATTAATGAAGATGAACTTGTGAAAAAAATTCAATCGTTAAACGATTGTCAACATAAAATATTTACGGAAATAACAACAGCGGTTTCTGTCGATAATGAAAAAATAGTACATTGTGCAACAAGGGGAGAAAATTACCTATTTCAAGCGAGAGGAGGTGTTTAGCACGCGTGGAAGTTGAGTGCTGAAAATACCTCGCCCGATTCTGAAATAGCTTTTCTTCCCGTGTTACACACCGTATTTTTTTTAACGAAGGCATGACAGGGCCTTTCTTACGTGTGTGAGTCGCAGTTGAAAATCAAATTAATTCAAAATGAATACACAAAAAATATAGACTATTTGTAACGCGTGCGCGAGTTAGGTAATTCGAGATTCGAATTACCCGCGCCGAGCAGGCATGCTCACCGGGGGCGCGAGCGCGCGAGCGCGCGAGCATCCTGATCGGATTAGAACGGTTTCGCGACGCGTAATATGCCCGTCGCGTACCCGCGAAGCTGCTACGGCTTTATAGGAGTCACGGCAGCCATGTTCGTGTCTGCCATCGCGCGTGAAACATCTCCTCCATGTCTCTCGTGAGTTAACTTGTCCGCGCCGTCCTATCGTTTTTGTTAGACCCCGCGAGTGTAGTGGAGGCGCCGCAAATAGTGTATGCGCACGCAAGAGAGACAGAGAGAGAGCGATACCGCGTCGCGTGTGCCACGAGGAGAACGATACTGCGAGCGAGGAGCCGGCAGCCAGCCCGCCTGCCGACCCAATACAGCGAGCAAGAGAGAGAGAGAGAGAGAGCGCAACTGCTGTGCGAGCGACAGGGAGCGAGAGAGAGTCGAGCGTACCGGCTGCTCCTTCCTAACGTAAGTTTTCTACTCTCCTCTCGCGGGTTAATTGTAAAGGCTCGCACGAAAATCGCCCCGTGCAAGCTTTCTGTGACGTGTACGTGCGGGTGTGTGTCAGCCCGCCGTACTTTAACACCGCGCGCGAAATTAGCAGCTTCGCCGCGCACCGTATCGTTCGCGCGTTTGAATTAACGGTCGCGCGCGAACTAACTCATATTTGTTCTAATCAGCACGTGCGTTGTGCTTGTAGTTATTAGTGATTTTAATATACTGTGATATCTAGTTACTCGTCGCGTTGTTCATTACAACCTGTCCTTCTCCCGGATACCGCCACCTCCGCGGGAAAACGACTCCGCCGGTCGTTTTCATATCTGAGTATAGCGGCCGCGCGCTTTACTCTTCGAGCGCGCGCTTTTCACTCAGCGATCCAATTAGTTGGAAAGCGAAGTTCGTGTGCGATCTTCGCGTTGTTTTCGGGATTCCAGGAGCAGATCCCCGGGCAAGTCATTTTAGTCTGACACCCGCGGCACCGTGTTCTAGAGCATCGCTGGCCTGTGGCTTGTTAGGATTTTCCCCCACAAGCCATCCCGTTACAACTGGCGCCACAACATTTTGGGGGTGGAGAAGGACCCGCGACGCGTACGTGATTCGCGACGAAGCTTGGCGCGAAGAAGCTCAGCAGCGTAGCTGCAAAGAAAGGCTCTTTGTGCCGCAGCTCGTAGGCACGTGGGTGCGTGTGCGTGACACAGCCGTGCTGTTACGAGAGTGCGGTCGAGAGGTTAGGCGACGAGGAGAGATCTTGGTCGCGAAATTTTTGGTGCGTTAGGTAATTGTTTTTAACAATTAAAATTTTTTAATAAGAATTAATTTTTTTTAACGACAAAAATTTTTTTTTTAAGCCATAATTAATTTTTTTTAATTAATTTTTTTCTGACTCGAAAATTTTTTTTTTCTCCTCTCGTATTTTCGACACGAATTATTTTTTAGTGGACGAAAAATAAAATTTTTTTTTCTTTTCTCGTGCTGTTAGTAGAAAATCGAGAGAAAGTCGGCAGGCACTCTCGGAACAAAAAGTTGACTGTGCGCCCGAGTAAAAACTCGAGCGCAAAAATCCCCTCGAACTTTAAAATTGTTTTTTATTATTTTTAGGTGAAAATTGTATTTATTTTTTTGTGTTTTTTGTGATATTGTCCGTTTTGACACACACATATATATATATATATTTGCACATATATTTATTTTAAAACTACAAGTGCGAGTTGTTGAGCGTAATTAATTGCAAATAGTAATTAATTACAGAAACAGCTTTTATTTCTTTTAGAGCCGCATACCGGAAATCCTCGTGCGTTATCGAGGTTAAGAGCAACCGCCGTAGCTCTTAGAAAATAACGCGGTTTCGCGTTGAAAAAGGTAGCTCACGGGTTGAATAGGCAAACTCTCTCTGCCATCAATACAGATACTGTTGGAATATGTGAATATTTCAACATGCAGCGCGCTGTACGCGAGGATAGATACAATGGTATGCGTGTCTGTCAAGCGACGGCGGACGAAACACACGCATGAGTGTCTCCCCACTCCAGTATGTCTGTATGAGAGTGGCGTGAGATGCGAGAGCAGTGTAGCGCACTTAGAATGTTTATTACTCTCTCGCTATTCAACTGGGATGTAAGTCGGACGTGCCGACTGGCATTTTTGCCAGTAAAATAAAGTCTCTATATTTATCTCTCTCTATTAAATAATGGTTTCTTACTTTACCACAAACCTCAACACTATTAATTATCCAACCTCAACATGGTGACAGAGCGTGGTTGGTAAGTAAAAAAGAAAAAAGACTCTGACTCAATACAAGCCTCGGCGAGTATTGGGGCAGCCTTGCCGTAGAAATAAAAAGGCACATGGCTCGCGAAAAATTAACTGTGAAAAATATTGAAGGAAAAGTGCAAAAGTAAGAAAAATACAAGTGTGAATACATAGTGGAATATGTCTATAAGTGATAGAAGAAAGAATTTTGAAAAATTTATGAATAATTCAGGCCGATGCGAGCAGATTAGATTTCTTGTGTGAAGCACGCTGCACGGTGCAAGAATAGAGCATGTGGCAGAATTTGAGGTTATACATGTGGTAAATGGACACTAAAGGAAAAGTAAAAACCAAAGAAGAAGGAATACGAGATAACTTTGAAGATGAAAGCGAAGAAAGAATTGAGGAAAAGATTGCTGAAAAACGTTTTGTGAAAATAGTGCAGAAAGTAATTACGCTAAATAAAGTAATATAAGTGTACGAAGATATTAAATTAAAAGAAGTCGAGATGGCTAAGCAAGCAAAAATCGAAGATATAGTAATTCCCATTTTTGATGGTGCAAATTATACAAGTTGGAAATTTCACTTAATGACTCTATTAGAATATAAAGAGTGCAAAGAGCAAGCCGAAAGAGAACGGGCTGAGACAGATAAAGCAGATGAATGGAAGAAAAAGGATTTAAAGGCGAGAAATATATTAATTAGCACTATTTCAGATAAGCAATTAGAATATGTTTGTGAGTGCAAATCAGCCTATGAAATGATTGCGAATTTGGATAAATTATATGTGACGAAATCCACGTCATTACAAATAATATGCCGAGGAAAAATTGAAGATATTAAATTAAAGAATTATGAAAATGTTGAAGAATTCTTCGTAGAATTTGAGAAAGCGGTGAACGAATTTAAAGCAGCCGGAGGAAAGATAGATGAAACTGAGAAAATGCGATACTTAATCAAAGCATTACCAGCAAATTACAGTATTGGTGACTTTATCGACGTCATTCCAGAACGAGAAAGGACAGTAGATTACGTAAAATGAAAAATCAAAGAAAAGAATTTAGTTAAAACTAATTCAGAAAAGAAAAGTAATGCAAGCACGTTCTCAACAAAGACAAACGGACAGTGCTTTACTTGCGGCAAAGTCGGACATTATCAAAAGGATTGTTGGAAAGGCCAAGAAGGCGGCAGAGGCAGAGGTGCCCAATCATCGAGAGGACAACGTGGAAACCAACGAGGATACAATCGAGGCAGAGGACGGGGACGCAGTTCAAATCAAAACAAGTCAACGGAGGAGCAGCAGGGTTCATCATCCGAGACGTGGTCAACACAAGTATGCGGCCCAGAAGTAAAGGACATAACAGGTTATAGCGTAAATATAGAATGCGAAGGTAACGAAATAAATTGGTTATTAGACAGTGGTTCCACAGACCATATTATTAAAAGCGATAAATATTTTGAGAAGTATATAGTTTTAAAAGATCCGGTAAATGTAAAATTACCAGAGGGTAAAATGTTAAAATCGACGAAAATCGGTAATATAAAAATTAAAGTTAGAAATTATTAAAATGAAAAAAAAATTGATTTGAGTAATGTATATTATGTAGAAGGAATTAAGCAAAATTTGTTAAGCTTTTCCAGAATAACTAAAAATGCTACAATAACGGCACGAGACAGTAATGCTAAAATTTACAATAAATCGGGAGAATTAGTAGCTATTGCAAATAAAATTGATAATTTGTATTCTTTGAAAAGTTATGTACTAACGAATAAAAATAAAGATAAATATGTAAATTCAGTAAGATTATCAGATAAATAAAAATGGCATAGAGCACTTGGCGATGTAAATTTTAATTATTTGAATAAAATAGTAAATAATAAATTAGTTGAAGGTTTACCAGATAAATTGGAAAAAATAGATATGAAATGTGCAAATTGCATACAAAGTAAAATGGCAAATATACCGTTTGAAAATAATCGAACAAAAACGAAAGAAATCCTAGAGTTAATACACACTGATTTAAATGGTCCACATAGTACTACTGGCTATGGTGGAGAAAAATATTTTCTTACATTTATTGATGATTATAGTAAATGTACTAGAATCTTTTGCATTAAGAATAAGTCAGAAACTGCAAGTTGTTTTATTGAATTCGTAAATTTAGTAGAAAATAAATTTAATAAGAGAATTAAAAAGATGCAATGTGATAACGGTGGAGAATATTTAAATCGCGAAATTTTTGATTTTGTAAAATCAAAAGGAATAGAATTATTGACATGTCCACCCTACGTTCACGAATTAAATGGAGTAGCGGAGAGATATAATAGATCAGCAACGGATATAGGTAGATGCTTAATGAGGAAAGTAAAAATTCATAGAAGATATTGGTCGGAAATAATGAAAACGGTAGCTTATTTAAAAAATCGAACAATTGCAAACACATCAGACAATAAAACTCCTTATGAAATATTTTTTGGGATAAAGCCGAATGTCAAAAATTTAATTCCGGAACTCTTACGAAGACTCTACTTCCGTAAATTTTTAAATTTACGGAAGTAGAGTCTTCGTAAGAGTTCCGGAAGCTCTAAGGAAAAGTAAGTGGGATAATAAGGCACAACTTGGTGTATTAGTAGGATACGTTGAAAACGGTTATAAAGTCTTAGTTAATAATAAAGTAATTACTGCAAGGCATGTTGATGTAATAGAAGATAGTATAAAGTTAATCTGTTTAGAAAACGAAAATAGAGATTCTGGAATTAACGTAGAATTAAATGAAACAAACAACAGCGGCTCTGAATATCCTTCTCACTCTACTGCGACCTTCGGGGAAAGTAGAGGAGAGCAAACTGAATTAATCGATGCGAATAATGTAAACGATAACGAATCTGATAACGAAGACAACGAAAATAGAGATAGACTAACAATACCGCGAAAATCTCAAAGAAAGAAAAGTCCAGTAAATAGATACGGAAATCCAGTTACTCATTTTATTTATGTAAATTATATTGATTCCAATGTACCAAATACATTCGAGGAGGCGATAAACTCCAGCGAATATAAACAATGGCAAATAGCAATGGATTCCGAAATAAACAGTTTAAAGAAAAATCACACATAGCAAATTGTCGAAAGGCCAAAAGATAAAAAGGTCATTGATGTTAAATGGGTTTATAAAAAGAAAAATAACGATACTTATAAAGCGAGATTAGTTGTAAGAGGATTTCAACAAAAAGAATATGTTCAAAATGTTTATTCACCTGTAGGTAAAATGCAAACGTTGAAAATTTTATTGTCTTACAGTTGTAAAAATAATTTGTTTATAGAACAAATGGATGTTGAAACGGCATTTTTAAATGGCAATGTAAAATCAGAAGTATACATTAATGAACGAAAAGGTTATGAAACTGGAGACAATAAAGTTTGCAAATTGCAAAAGGCTCTGTATGGTCTCAGAGAAAGTTCTAGAGCATGGTATGATTATTTCAGCGAATATGTCGAGAAATTAAATTTTGTAAGAAGTAACTATGATTACTGTCTATATGTAAATAATACAAGCAAAGATTCAATATATATACTAGTTTTTGTAGATGATCTCTTGATTTGTTGCAAAGACAAAAATAAAATAAACAAAGTAAAAGCAAGTTTAATGGAAAGATTTATAATGAAAGATTTGGGCAAAATTAACCAATATATTGGCATCGATATTGAATATAGTGAAGACAGAAGTAAAATGACTTTAAGTCAAACGAAATATACCGAATCTTTGGCTATAAAATACAACCTTGAAAATGCAAAATTATACGATACTCCAATGGAGAGCAATCTAAAATTAGAACAAGCAAATTAAATAGATGAAAGAATAAAATACAGAACTTTAATCGGCGAATTATTATATATCAGTACAGGCACAAGGCCAGATATAACATATAGCGTTAATTATTTAAGTCGTTACCCAAGTTGTTATGACCAAAGACACTTTAAATATGCATTGAGAATTTTGAAATACTTATTTCAGACTAAAGATTTAAAGCTAACGTACTATGATAATGTTAACAGCGAAGTATTAGATTGTATGGTAGATTCTCACTATGCAGGAGATAATGTAGATATAAAATCTACAACAGGTTTTGTAATTAGATTATATGGAAATTTAATTTTTTGAAAACGCATAAACAAAGTACAGTAACAAAATGTTCTACTTTTGCAAAATATACTGCTATGTCCGAAGCAGTGACAGAAATCTTGTTCATTAAAAATTTATTATGCGAATTATTTAACGTAAAATTTGATAAACCAATTAAAATGTATGAAGATAACTCAGGCGCAATTGCAATCGCAAAATTTGGCAATTTTACAAAAAATTCAAAGCACATTGAAGTGCAGTATCACTACGTTACTGAAAACTACGAAAATGGAATAATTGACATTGTAAAAATAGACTCAGAATTGAATCTAGCAGATATGTTAATAAAGAGTTTAGATAAGACGAAGTTTTTGAAAAATAGAAAAGCGTTGAGAGTAATTTGAAATAAAAGAAATCTATTAACGATGTGATACTTAAAATTACTGTATGAATGAATGAAAGAATGAATATTTAATTATAATGTTGAAAATTCAAGGAGGCGTGTTGGAATATGTGAATGTTTCAACATGCAGCGCGCTGTACGCGAGGATAGGTACAATGGTATGTGCGTCTGCCAAGCGACGGCGGACGAAACACACACATGAGTGTCTCCCCACTCCAGTATGTCTGTATGAGAGTTGCGTGAAACGTGAGAGCAGTATAGCGCACTTAGAATGTTTCTTACTCTCTCGCTATTCAACTGGGATGTAAGTCGGACGTGCCGACTGGCATTTTTGCCACTAAACTAAAGTCTCTATATTTATCTCTCTCTATTAAATAATGGTTTCTTATTTTACCACAAACCTCAACACTATTAATTATCCAACCTCAACAGATACTACTCGCGCTAGTAAAATAGGTTCGTGGGGAAGCGCACAGCCAATTGACACCATGGCCCGATCATCGCAATTTACGGAATCTGCGATACTCAATTGGGCCTATACACAACTTGAAGTGGACATAAACGCGGCCATGCAAGCCCTTGGTCTACAGCAGTCAGATCTGTAGTCAGTAAATTTGCTGACAGCGATCAAGTGGCTTATGGGCGATTATAGTGCCGCCGATTTCGTGCCAGAGCCGGAGCTGTCGGAGCGGCAAGCGTTTGCTAAACGGGAGCAGTCCCGAAGGGCGTTCATCGACTTAAAGTTGATGAACAAATCTGTGTCGACTATTGTGGATCCCAATACTGACCCCGACCACCCGCACCCGTTCATAACGCTCCTTGATGACCCGATAGTGATGCAGAAACTCTCGGAGTCTCGGAGGATGAACGCTCCACAACAAGCACATAATGCAGTGGTGGAGCCAGCGGCAGAGGCAAACGGCCAGGAGGGTTCCGGGACAGAGATATTGAGCTCTGCAGCACCCACCGGGAAATCTCCAGCCGAAGCCGAGGGACAGCTTCAACAGCAACAGCTCCAACAGCAACAACTGCAGCAGCAGCAAATGCAGCAGCAGCAACTGCAGCAGCAGCAAATGCAGTTGCAGCAAAGGCAGCAACAGCAGATGGAGCAGCAGCGACGGGAGCAACAACAGCAGGAGCAGCAGCAGCGGCAGCAAGTGCCCCTGGAAGAGCAGCGCAGGTAACGACAATACCAGAGCAACTACGAAGAAGAGTCGTCATTGGCACGAAGTGGGCAGCACGGGTTCTGGCAGCAATCGCGAAACCCGCCGCAGTCGCAAAACCTAGAGGGGCCGCGACAGCGTGAATCGCGAACCGCCGGGATAGCAGTCGGAGACAATATATTATCGGAGCAGCTACTGGCGGTGATCAAAACACTCGTCGAAGAGGTTGAAGAGCTTAAAGAGAATGTACGAATACTTCAAGGAGCTCGACATCCAACCTCAAATACGCACTTGGAAGGAGTTCAACCCCCAAGCACGGGCCGTAGACGAGGATCACCTCATGTGAACTTCCAAGACACGTTCAGGTATGCGGAGTTTAACAGCAGCAGCCCGAGTCTCCAGTTCCCAACAGAGGCTGGGAGGAATAATACCAGAAATTCTTCCCAGCGCCAGACTAGGAATGGTGAGACCCAAGACCCGTTTGAGAGGCATACGTATTTGCCCCAGCAGACGAACCGTGATGTGGGCCAGATAATCTGAAAATGGCACATCAGGTTCTCAGGGTCCTCAAAGGAGCAGAACGTCGAGTTATTCCTCACAAGAATAGAGGAATGCAGAACTCTAGCTAATCTGACACACGACGAGGAGCTTTCGTCGTTGTCAGAACTCCTAACTGGGGTAGCAGCCACCTGGTACCGGAGTAACCGCCAAACATGGAGATCGTGGCCAGATTTCGTAGAGGCCATAATGCACATGTATGGTGGGGACAGGGGACATCAGCAGCGCGTCATGGCGGAAATAAACGCGAGGACTCAAGGCAGAAATGAACTTACGCGTGATTATGTGGTAAATCTACAAGCCATGATCCTAAAGTTGGTCCCGGTGCCTAGCATAGCTCAACAGTTAGACATGTTGCACGGGAACATGCGGCCAGAACTGCAAAAGATGGTAATGCGAAATCAAATTACGGATTACCGAAGGCTCCTGGACCTGGCCCGGGAAGCCGAATTAGCGCTCGCGGCAGATAAGGTGTTTCACTCGCCACCACCGCCCGAGCGCACGTACATGCCAGAATTTACCTACGTGCCAACTGAGCCGCCCACGGATCATCGGAAAAAGCAGAATCCAAGCGTGGCGGCGGTGGGGCACCAACAGCACGAGCCTCGGGAGAGCCTCGAGGCTATGTTCCGTCGGGTCATGACCGGTTGCTTATCGGCCTTGACAAAGAAAGGAACCGACGAGAACAAGGGGCAAAAGCCTAGCCCGCCGCCAACCAAAAAACCTAAGAAGAACGGTAACTGGAAAAATTGGCGGCTGGAGGGCGGGCAAATTACAAACCAGCCTAGTGGGGGTAGTAGCTCGAGCCACCAGGCTAGGCCGCAAAGTCCAAGAAATGACGGACCTCCACAAAGGCAAGAGTACTGAAGAGGACCCGGATTTGAGCAAAAGGGAGGCAACAAACCCAATGCTGCCGGAAACCAACAGGGAAACGGCCACGGGGGCAGGTAAACACGACCACATACCCGCCCCCAGCTCTCTCACCAGAGACCGAGGGTAACTCGGTCCAATCGTCTGGAGTGAAGAGCGAAGAAGTGCCCGTGATCCAATCGAATGAAGTCAACCAAGAAACTTGCTCGCGATGATGGCTTCAAGTAGGTGTAGCCGGTTACAGGCTACGAGCACTCTTCGATACAGGAGCTTCCTGGACTGGGATGAATTCTATAGGCCTACAGCTCGCTACGGCCTGTGGAAAAGAGTTAATCCCAGCCAGCGGCATAACGGCACGGGTGGCAAACGGGCAAAGCATAGCAGTGGTTGGCTATGTGTATCTGCCCATGGTCGTCGCTGGCGTGTGCAAAGAAGTGCGCGTCGCAATAATGCCAAATCTAGATATGGAGTGCTACTTGGGGATAAACTTCATTAAGAAGTTTAGCGCTGTCTTAGACCCCACAGATAACACGCTGCATCTTAAGGATGACGATGCAAGCGTAAAGTTAGAAGTAGCCGCCATAACCGCAAACAACACCGTGTCCGTATCACCTATAGGGTTGGCGGACCCAACAGAAGAAAAGCGCAAAGAGGTAGAAGCTTTAGTAGCTCAGCTGATGGGTAGCAGCCTGCGTGGACTTCAGAATAGTGAACGCAGCGTCAAGGCCAGACGCGTACCCCTTACCATACATGGAAAGTATCTTGCGCAAACTGCAGAAAGCGCGATACATCTCCACGTTGGATTTAAGCGTTGCCTACCACCAGATACCACTTAGTCCGGAGTCCAAAGAGACTACGGCCTTCACCGTGCCAGGCAAAGGGCTTTTCCAATTTACTAGAATGCCCTACGGTCTTTCGTATGCCGGAGCTTCCTTCCAGAGGCTGATTGACAAAGTCATCGGCACCGAACTCGAACCTTTTCTTTACTCGTATCTCGATGATATAATAATAGTCACAGAGACATTCGTGGAGCATAAAGAGGTTTTAAAAATAGTTCTGGACAGGATACAGGATGCAGGCCTCACAATAAATCGCGAGGAGAGCGTCTTCTGTCGCGATGAGGTCCAATATCTCGGGGTCATAGTAAATAGAGATCGTTTTAAGCCTGACCCCGAGAAAATAAAGCCCATTATGGAGTATCCGGTACCGAAAAACCTCCGTCAGCCGAGACGCTTCTTAGGAATGGCCTCGTGGTATAGAAAGTTTTTATCGAACTTTCCCAAAATTGCTGAACCACTGACCGAATTAACGAAAAAGGATCGGATATATGAGTGGTCAACGGCACAAGCAGAGGCCTTCCAAAAGCTGAAAGCGCTAATAGCTTCTGCACCGATTCTACACAGACCGGTATCTAACTCGCAGTTCGTGATGCAAACTGACGCGAGCGATACAGGTCTGGGAGCGGTGCTATACCAAATAATTGACGGCGATGAAAGATTCCTAGAGTTTGCTAGTAGAACTCTGAGCGCAGCCGAGAGGAATTATAGCGTGACGGTACGAGAATGTCTAGCAATTAAAAAGTTCCGTCCGTATATAGAGGTCTACGACTTCAAGGTTATCACGGACCATAGCAGCTTGAAGTGGCTTCGTGACCTCCAAAACCCGACCGGCAGGTTAGCTAGGTAGGCTTTGGAGCTGCAGAACCACAGTTTCACGGTCGAACATAGAAAGGGCTCGTTGAACAATGTCCCAGATGCCCTTTCACGGATGTTCGACGAAGGAGAGCCAGCGGTCGCCGCGTTAGAGCTCGAGCGCGATACAAACGACCACTGGTACCTCAAGATCGTGAAAGAGGTTCAAGAGCAGCCGCGAGACTTCCCCACGGGCAAGCTGGCGAGGGGGAGACTGTACAAGTACAACCCTAATGAAGTCATAGACGAATATCTCGGCGACGACGATGCATGGAAGTTAGCAGTCCCTCACGAAAAGCGACGCGAAGTACTGAGAGAATGCCATGAGTTTCTAACTGCTGGGCACTTGAGCCGCGAGAAAACTCTAGTAAGAGTAAGGCGGAATTATTATTGGCCAAACATGTCTCGAGATGTGGCCAGATATGTGAACCAGTGCCAAATTTGCCAGCAGTGCAAAGTCGAACAGCGCGCTCCAGCAGGATTCATGGGACGTCGCATTACTGATCGTCCATGGCCAATCGTGGCCAGCGACATTATGGGAGCCCTCCCTAAAATCAAGCACGGCCACGAATACATTCTTATCTTCCAGGATCTGTTCATACGCTGGATTGAAGTAATTCCGATAAAAAGGGCAGATGGAAAATCGGTGATAAATGGGCTCAACGAACGAGTATGTCTGCGGTCCGGAGCCCCCGAGGTGTTTCTCTCCGATAATGGGACTGAATTTAAGAATGCACCCTTAGAGGCATTCTTAAGGGAGAGAAACGTGCACGTCACACGTTTACACCACCATATCACGCTCAAGCCAATCCCGTCGAGCGTGTGAACCGAACGGTGAAGACCATGAACATGTCTTACGCTGAGGAGAATCACCTGTCCTGGGATGAGCATCTGAACGAGCTGGTGTTCGCGTATAATGCGGCAGAACATAGCTCTAGCAAGGTAAGTCCTGTCATGCTCATTTACGGCCGACAGCCTGACCCACCGAAGACACTAAGGCGGGAGGAAGACAGGTTAGCCGAAGAGCAAGGGCAGCAAGAGGCGATAAATAATTGGGTGGCGCGCATGGACAAGCTCCGCGAATTGCACGTTCGGGCGGCGGCCGATGCGCAAGCGGAGCAGGCAAGACAAGCCAAATATTATGACGCTCATCGTCGACCTCCAGAATTCTGTCTAGGCAATCGTGTATGGAGAGAGAATAAGGTACTATCCTCAGCAGCTGAGGGGATTTCTGCCAAATTAGCCCTTAAGTACGAGGGGCCCTACACGATTGTGAATATTCTAGGCGAAAACATCTATGAAATCCAAGGTGAGGATGGTCGAACGATACGTCCCGTCCATGCGCAGCAACTCAAGCGATACGTTTCCGCAGAAGAGCCCAAGGACTACTTGGACAAAAGTGGTCAAGAAGTAGCCCAGTCGCTACCATCGAGGAACTCTTCAGCCGAATATAATCTGCCAGCGGGAAACAGAGTTAGCCAGGGGAATGTACAGCCTCGGATGACGGCTAAGAGGCACGGTCCACCTCGTAAGACGGCGCTATTAGTTAGGCCTGGAAAGCGTGCGAGCGACGGACGACCTACGCGTGTCGTCGGTCCAACAGAGCCCAAGCGAGGCCCAGGGAGGCCAAAGGGCTCGAAGAAGAAGCCTGCACCTACTGCTGTCGTGCCAATTACCCCCCGTCGAACCCGAGCGTCCAAAAAGCGCTAACTGTGTCGTCCAGAAATTGTGCCGTCCGTACTATCCCGTATTCGTCCTTGTTTTCCGATCATCATTCTCACCTCTTTCCGGGATCTATTTTCCTGTTGCAGGACATGCCAGGCCTGACTCCAGAGGTAGCGTAGACGGCGAAGCGGGTGATCGCTGGATTAATCCAGTGTCAACCTGACCCCGCTGTCATCGACTTCCTGGAGTAGGTAGTGGAGGGGATAGATGCGATGACGCTGAAACCTCCACCAGTGGAAGAACCCTCCACCCTAGTCATTGAGGAGATAGAGGCACCGGAGCCCAGAATGGGACCTTCAAGGCCGGCCGACACAGACGCCGGTCAGTCCCCGCTCCGGCGACCTCATCCCCCGAAGGAGCAGCGGGAGGAGAGCGGGACCCGGCCTCAAGAAGAGGCACCAGCCGAGTCAAGTGGTGCTGGCCGAGTCCCCGAAGAGGGGGCGGCCCGAGCCCATCATTGTGCGCCGGAAGTTGACGCCGGCGCGGCTCGGGCCGCAAAAGGAAAAAAAGGAGATGCTCCGACCCAGGCCCCAAAAGGAGCACCGACCGATGAAGTCGGTGCGGCCTGGGTCACGGTGGAGCAGGCTCTAGAGGAGGCGCGGCGCCTCAGCAAGTCCTCGCGCGTTGCGGAGGACGTTACCCTGGCTGCACTGGAGGATTTTCTCCAGTGCCACGGTGAGGCCGCACAGTGGGCCCAAAGGAACATGTCTGGACAAAATAAAATATCTTCTTTTGGAACTGACCGATTGGGATGGGGATACTCTTAAAATGAAGTTTATAATAAGTGCTTTGAGGGAAAATTGTAGATAAAATGTTTAAAAAATTTTCAAGGTCAGACCAAGATCAACATATAAAAATTTACTTTTTTTTAATGATCAGAAGAAGCTGGGCTATTACCCAAACAAGCTGAATAGATTTGTATGGGGTTTTCGGATCGCTGATAGCAAATCAGATGACAGAATTGTAAAATTCATTTGTTTAAGCAATAATTTTCAAATTGTTCTTCTATGAAATGTTTAATTAAAATAATAATAAGTTAAAACACGAATCATATATAAAAATAAAAAAATAATTATTTTGATTCAAATTAATCTAAATAATTTTTTGTTATTGTAATATTCCCTTTAATTACCATAATAAAGCGTACAACTTTATGAAAAAATTAGTACAGAATACAACTTGTACATTACATACAAGTTGTATCCATTTTATATTACAATTATATTGGAATAATAATCCATTTTCATTACATAAGTGAAAAGATTCCTGCGAAAAAATAATTCGTATATAGTTATATATACTTATATATGTTTATATATCCTTATTTATGTCTTTTATCGGTTTTGGAGAGTTTTTCGAGATATTATATACCGGTTTTGAAGAGCCTCTTCAAACGGGAAAAGGTATATATGACTGGTTTTGGAGAATTTTCGGCCATTTTCTAGAGTCTATAACCCCAGGGTCCATATTTCTTTAGTAACGTTAACATAGGCAACTCTGAAAAAAGAAGTATACCTCTTCGAAACCGGTTCACCCACATACTTATATATGCAGAACACTATATATATATATATATATATATATATATATATATATATATATATATATATATATATATATTATGTCTCTATGTCACTATGTATAAATAAGTATATAAGTATATACGACTAAATATCATTTTACACGGGGTCTACAAGAAATTCAACTAAAAAGATAATCCTAGGACAAATTAATAATTATGCATGGCGATACATGTTCATGTATTATGGTATACAATTTTATATATCAATATATAATTATGCATAACTTTATATGATTACGTATTGTATATAAACCTTTTAGTGATTGTATTATTCATACAATTATATATTGATATATAAAAATGTATACCATAATACATGAACATGTATCGCCATGCATAATTATTAATTTGACCTAAGATTATCTTTTTAGTAGAGTTTCTTGTAGACCTCGTGCAAAATGATATTCAGTCGCATATACTAATATACTTAATTATACATAGCGACATAGACATAATACACACACACACACACACACACACACACACACACACACACACACACACACACACACACACACACACACACACACACACACACACACACACACACACACACACACACACACACACACACACACACACACACACACACACACACACACACACACACACACACACACACACACACACACACACACACACACACCCACACTCACACCCACACCCACGCACGCACGCACGCAAGCACGCACGCACGCACACACACACACACACACACATTTATCGGGGTTTATGTAGCCCAAAACTGTATATTAGTACCTATAGCCCAGAGTGCCCTATGGCAAGTGACTAATGAAATAATGGACCATGGGGTTATAGACTCTACGTCGGGCCACATAACCCCCTATATTGAGAAATATTATGAAGCCCGGGCTGCATAATCAAAATCGGGCTCGATAAACCCCTATATATAGAAAAACGGGCTTTATAAACCCCTTTCGAGAAATGTATATAAACATATATAAGTATATATAACTATATACGAATTATTTTTTCGCAGGAATTTCTTTTCACTAACGTAATGAAAATGGATTATTATTCCAATATAATTGTAATATATAAAATGGATACAACTTGTATGTAATGTACAAGTTGTATTCTGTACTATTTTTTTCATAAAGTTGTACGCTTTATTATGGTAATTAACGGGAATATTACAATAAAAAAAATTATTTAGATTAATTTGAATAAAAATAATTATTTTTTTATTTTTATATATGATTCGTGTTTTAACTTATTATTATTTTAATTTAACATTTGATAGAAGAAAACTTTGAAAATTATTGTTTAAACAAATGAATTTTACAATTCTGTCAGCTGATTTGCTATCAGCGATCCGAAAACCCCATACAAATCTATTCAGCTTGTTTAGGTAACAGCCCAGCTTCTTCTGATCATTAAAAAAAAGTAAATTTTTATATATTGATCTTGGTCTGACCTTGAAAATTTTTTAAACATTTTATCTACAATTTTCCCTCAAAGTACTTATTATAACCTTCATTTTAAGAGTATCCCCATCCCAATCGGTCAGTTCCAAAAGAAGATATTTTATTTTGTCCAGACATGTTCATTTGGGCCCACTGTGGGCCGGCGAGCGGCAAGCCGGCAAATGGGTCGGAATGGTCCAAGGCCGGCGAGAAGAGCTCGCGGCCGCCGCAGAGGCCAGGGCCGCCAGGCTGCGCCGCGCCGCCTTGCAGAAGGAGGAGGAGCCTCGTCTGGCACGTGCGCAGGAGCGCATGGAAGAGGTCAGGCGAGCCTGGTAAAAGGCGGAGGAGATGGCGCGTCGGGCCAAAGAGGAGGCCCAGCGTCGTCTCCTACGAGAAGATCAGCGCCTCCAAAAGGCACTCGAAGAGGAGCAGGCGGCCCAGGAGGCGTTAAATGCACAGGCGCTTCCACGGTGCTTCATGTGTGGCGAGCTTGGGGTAAAGAAGTCTAAGCACTGCCCCTCCGAAGCTCGCCACAAGGGGCGCCGGACTTACTCCCGGGCCAGCTGAAGAGGGCTAAGCCCCGAAGAGTTTTTTTTTGTTTTTTTTTTTAATAAAAATTAAAAAAAGAAAATCCAGTGACTCCAATTCGTCCTAATTCCCTTTTAGAACCTCCTTCTACTGAAGCCTTACCACCCTACGTATAGGTACGACGACGGCCATGGATGGCAGAGCTGCTCGCGGTCCCCTAAGCAGCGTCTGACGAGAGTGTGTAACGCGTGCGCGAGTTAGGTAATTCGAGATTCGAATTACCCGCGCTGAGCAGGCATGCTCACCGGGGGCGTGAGCGCGCGAGCATCCTGACCGGATTAGAACAGTCTCGCGACACGTAATATGCCCGTCGCGTACCCGCGAAGCTGCTACGGCTTTATAGGAGTCACGGCAGCCATCTTCGTGTCTGCCATCGCGCGTGAGACATCTCCTCCATGTCTCTCGTGAGTTAACTTGTCCGCGCCGTCCTATCGTTTTTGTTAGACCCCGCGAGTGTAGTGGACGCGTCGCAAATAGTGTATGCGCACGCAAGAGAGACAGAGAGAGAGCGATACCGCGTCGCGTGTGCCACGAGGAGAACGAGACTGCGAGCGAGGAGCCAGCAGCCAGCCCGCCGTCCCAATACAGCGCGTAAGAGAGAGAGAGAGAGAGAGAGAGAGAGAGAGAGAGAGCGCAACTGCTGTGCGAGCGACAGGGAGCGAGAGAGAGTCGAGTGCACCGTCTGCTCTTTCCTAATGTAAGTTTTCTACTCTCCTCTCGCGGGTTTATTGTAAAGGCTCGCACAGAAATCGCCCCGTGCAAGCTTTCTGTGCCGTGTACGTGCGGGTGTGTGTCAGCCCGCCGTACTTTAACACCGCGCGCGAAATTAGCAGCTTCTCCGCGCGCCGTATCGTTTGCGCGTTTGAATCTTAACGGTTGCGCGCGAACTAACTCATATTTGTTCTAATCAGCACGTGCGTTGTGCTTGTAGTTATTAGTGATTTTAATATACTGTGACATCTAGTTACTCGTCGCGTTGTTCATTACAACCTGTCCTTCTCCCGGATACCGCCGCCTCCGCGGGAAAACGACTCCGCCGGTCGTTTTCATATCTGAGTATAGCGGCCGCGCGCTTTACTCTTCGAGCGCGCGCTTTTCGCTCAGCGATCCAATTAGTTGGAAAGCGAAGTTCGTGTGCGATCTTCGCGTTGTTTCCGGGATTTCAGGAGCAGATCCCCGGGCAAGTCATTTTAGTCTGATACCCGCGGCACCGTGTTCTAGGGCATCGCTGGCCTGTGGCTTGTTGGGATTTTCCCTCACTAGCCATCCCGTTACATATTAAACATATAATTAAATCTCAATTACATTTATTTAACCGAAAATACATATTAAATAACAAAAAATCGATATTTTGTTTAATAACGTAAAATCAAATTACATAAATAATATACCATATTTAATTTAATGATTATACTTAAACTAATTATATCCCCTAAAGAAAGGCAAACATTTTCATTTCTCACTAGTTTTTCATTTCTCACCTGTTTAGAAATAGATATTTCTTACTACTTTCATAAAATATGCTTGAAATGCGAAATTTTCTCTCCTACTTTCACACGTTAAAAAGGCCCAATTTCATGCCTGCGTTAAGAAAAACTTTTCTTTATTGACGGTCCTTGTGGAACTGGAAAAAGTTATTTATTAAATACTTTGATCATATTTTTAAATAATAAAAATTATCAAGGATTAGCAGTTGCTTGGACTGGTATTGCTGCTAATTTGTTAATCAATGGAAAAACGGCTCATACTGCATTTAAATTACCTCTTAATATAAATGAACGATCAACATGTAATGTATCGCAAAATTCAACGTATGCAAATTAAATTAAAAGTATTGATGTATTGATCTGGGATGAAATTTCTAAGACTAACAAATATGCGTTTGATACTGTAGATAGATTGTTTAAAGATTTATTTCAAAAAAAGCTAACCATTTGGTGGTAAAGTAATAATTGTTTCTGGAGATTTTAGGCAAACATTACCAATTGTGCGTCATGGTAGCCGAGCTCAAATAGTAGAATCTTCCGTAAAAAGTTATAAAATATGATAACAATTTAATTATTTAAAGCTACAAAAGAATATGAGAATATCTAACGATGACATTTTTTTTACAAAATGGCTTTTAAATGTTGGAGAAGAACAATAATCTACAAAATTTGAAAGAAATAAAATACTTTTAAAAATACTAAAATTTTTTATCTAATGGTGATTTAATTACTGAAATGTTTGGAAATGAAATTAATCCGTCTGACATTTCTATAAAAAATAAAGTAATTTTATGCCAAACAAATAACAATGTAGTTAAGGTAATGTGAAATACCGACATAATTTTGGAATGTCTACATATTTTTCTAATATTAATAGAATCACTAAAAAAAAATTTGAGCATAGTATTTACATATGTGAAGCGCCTGACGTTGTTGTTTTTTCAAATAAACGTTCCAATGTTAATTTATTAAATAATGAAATTGGGTTGATTTTGAATTTCACATCGCCTTAAAATGAATAATGAAATTTTATGTCGACTTAATGGTGACAGCAAAGAATATTTAAGTATCAATACTATTGTAGATGATAAAAATGAATGTTTGCAAAACTCTATACCAATTGAATTTGTCAATTCGATAACTCCAAACGACCTACGACCACATAAACTAATATTAAAGATAGGTGCTATTATAATTTTATTAAGAAATTTAAATATGGAAGATGATCTCTGTAATGGAACGAGATTAATTGTGAGATCTTTAGGTGAATATGTAATAAAAGCTGACATAATTACTGGAAATAAGTAATTGGAGTAAGCAGCGCATAAAATAATTGGTTATTATGGGAAAAAGAAAAATTTAAATGAAAAAAAATGAAAATTGCAGAAACTACACGCAACAGTGAGCAAGTAACGCATAAATTATAGTTGCTGATTGACGCTGATGGTAGATTTTATAGTAAATTGGAAAATTTAGAAGCTGATGGACATTTACTACCATGGGATTGGGATCTTTTGTTAAATTGCTTTAACAATAAAATACCATAATTAAGTTCAACGTTTCGGAGATTTTATTCTATCTCCCTCTTCAGGAATAATTTACATTCTTATCGTCAGTTAAATGCGCGGGCAATAATCCGCTCGTCAAAAATATTGCCCACGCATTTAACTGACGATAAGAATGTAAATTATTCCTGAAGAGGGAGATAGAATAAAATCTCCGAAACGTTGAACTTAATTATGGAATTTTATTGTTAAAGCAATTTAACAAAAGATCCCAATCCCCATGGTAGTAGATGTCCATCAGCTTCTAAATTTTCCAATTAACGCATAAAGTAATTAGTTATTATAAATATATTTAATAAGGTACATATTTAAAAATAAAAATAAACATTGCATATGATAACAAATTTTAATAATAAAAAGTAAAATTGCAGCAACTACACGCAAAAGCGAGTAAGTAGCGTATAAAATAATTGATTATTATAAATATATATAAATAGTAGATTTAATAAGTATATATTTATTGTTTAAAGAAAATTCAAAACATTTTAATGCGAACAATGTGAGAGTCTCAACTCTGTGTAAACACAGAGAGAAATTTTTTGGTAAACATTGATATACTATAAAGTATAGTCTTAATTATAACAACCTTCTTTTAACTTTATAATTTTAACGCCATTTTTCCCTTTTTAAAACCCCTTTTTAACCTTTTTTTAACCCCCTTTTTAACACCCTTTTTAACCCCCTTTTTAAACCCTTTTTTAACCGTTTTTCAACTCTTTTTTAACCCTTTTATAAACCCTTTTTTAACCATCTTTAACCCTTTTTTTTAACACTTTTTTGACCCTTTTTGAGCTCTTTATACACATGAACTACTGGATAAAAGGCAGGGGGGCTGGCCAGACGGACGGACATTTTGGCTTTTTAATATTATAATAGATAAGTATTAGTTTAATTTTTTTGAATGCAAAAATAGCAGCTGCACTAACAACAATAACCTCTATATTTTATCCACAATATAGTAGACCAAAATTTTATATTTACTTTATTTCATATAATTCAAGCTGCCCCTACTCAGCGTGACGTGGGCTGTGCCGCGGGCCGCGCTAAAAAATCGTTGCCCGAAATCTAGCGTACTCGTGATGCATGAGAGAAGTTCAACATGTTAAATTACTGCCATGGATCACGAGTATTCTAGATTTTGGACAACGATTGTTTTAGCGAGGTTTACGGCATAACTCATGGCACACCGTGTAGAGGCAGCTTTAGTTCAATTTAATAGTGGAGTTACTATATAATTATGAATTAGATGTTAATTTTGCGAAACAAACTGATAGGCCTTTTAGTCGAATTTGTATAATTAATAACTTTTACACAAAATTTTGGTGTAAGTATTTTTTGAACCGACTTATAAAAGTATAAACAGTTCGGATACTTCTTTGTTAAAAAAAGATGATTCCATTTTTGTTGTAATGAATGTAATAGCGCACTCCTAATTTTTGATTCTATATTTGGTATGATCAATAGGATTCCAATTAATAAAGTTCTTTTGACTCTTGAATAAGCGACGTAAATAAACACGCAAATAAGCCCTTAGTATTTGAAAATCCAATTGAAAACGATTAAACCCGATTAATCTAATCTATGTGTATCCAATATTATACAATATATCCTACAGACGATTATAACAATTTTTTTTGTGCAAATTATTAGACATGGATAAATACGTATTTAAATTAATTACGATTAAAAGAAATTACGCTCCATTTATACATAACTTTGATAAAAACGATTTAATCTTCTTACGGCTGGATTTCCCGGATTATCCTAGATCTAATCGGTCATACATGAATTTTGACGAATTACGAAATATGTGAAATAGGCCAACTACGAATTCGTACCCACTATGATTACAACTGATTAATCCGATTAAGAAACTTATTAAGAAATAATTGGTTTAATCGATTTAATAGATTTTAATAGATTTTTCATTCATTTCAATCGATTTTAAGCTATTTTATTCTATTTTAATCGGTTGTAATCGATCTTAATCGGTTTTAATCGACAAAAAATGCACAAGATTTATTTTATATCTTTATTGTTTTTCTTTTCTAATTTTATCTTTATGAACTCCATTATATACATAGTGTAAGGGGGGGGGGGGGTGTATACAGTTTGATTTTACCTAAATGATTAGAGTTTTTGTTGTTTATAAATCGTATAACGTAATTGATATCTTCGCTGATCCAATTGCATTTAAAAAACGTAGATTCAATTTCGTTAAGCGTTACTTCTTATTTATGGTATTAAAATTAATAGAACTAACAAGGACGATACCCCAAGTGTCAGTCGCCGATTTTGATAATATTGCAATATGTTATAGTACTTAGAAAAATAAGAATATACGTATTTTTTTATCGGCCGATATTCACTTTTGGGGGGTAAAATTTACCCCTAAAGTTCACCCCCGAAAATCGTTTGTTTGGAATATTTCATAAACGAATAAAGATATCTTCATAAAACCAACGCCAAAATATTTAGAATAAAGAAGAGTATGAAACTGTACCATTTTCAATTTTAAGGGTTGCAACCCCTATTTTAAAAAGAGCAAAATCTTAATTTTTTAAGCGATTTTCAGCTACAAAAATATTAGTACGTTGTATATTTTTTAATAATGTATTCTATTTAAAAGAATATTGAAAAATAAAGTTGAAATATCGAGGTTTTTGAAGAAATAATATTTTTAGGAGTAAGTATCCTTCATTACATTTTTTTCATTAAGTTTTCATGAGTTATATGACCTTAACATTTACTTAAATAAAGTGAGATTGATTAATAAAAGGAATATTTAGAAATTTACTTTTTATAATAAAGATAATATCCCCTACTCATCATCCATGAACATGACATTATCTGAAAAATGTTTCAGACAATGTTTTTGTTTGTTTTAACAAAATTTTTCCATACGCGGAATCCGTAAACATCTAATGGTTGGATACTTCTAGTCGTTCCTGTAGGTATTAATATTCAAATATTTTGCTATTTTCACTCCATTACGTTAACAAAAATCTAAAGGCAAATGAGTCTTTTATCAAGTTGTTTATTTAGTTCGTAGTTTTTAATCCTTAAAATAGTAGATATTCATACAAGGCGAGAAATGGAACTTCCGCAGGTATGTGACATGATGGCCTTGGCTTCGCTTCGACCGCCATGTTACGAACGTACCGAGTTCCATTTTCCTTTCGTGTGAAATAGTATTTTTCTCTATCACAGAGCGAAAGTACGTTCACTATTTAGTCGGAAAAAGTTGAAATCACCGTTGCTATAACCTTCCAGCTGGCAGTTGCGTTGCGCGGCTATGTTGTTACTTTCGCCGTAAGGCCGGCTGGTAGCATCGCTGCGCTCTTGTGCCCATTCCACGCAGTGCTTGCAGGTTATATGATTCGTCGGATCTGCTTGCCTGCTCTTTCCCGTTGTGTGTATTTATGCGTGTTCGATGCCCGCCCAACATTTGCAGCACGAGCTAGTGAGCGCGAGTTAGTGAGTGCTGCTGGTTGGAGCGGGTATCGAAAATACATGAACAAGCAGATTGTTACGTATACATGTGAGTCAAGAAAAGAGGGATAGAGAGGATATTTCCAAACAAATAAACATGAATTTATTAATAAACAGTTCAGTTTTCAGTCTCTATTTTTATAAAAACATTTATCCAATTTCATGTCAATAAAATAGTCACTTATATTTATTTTAGTTTTTTAGCTTTTTCTATAATCAAGAAGTATCTTATGACTATTTATTGCAATTTGCACACGAATATCTTGATAAAAGCATGCGCGGTGTATCCGGTGTAAAAATTCAACGGAACCATTTAGCTAGAGAGAGGTTTCTTTCGTGAATGTCTCTCTTGCTCTCACGAACTTCAAACGTTCCGTTTAATTTTTCGGAACGCCATGGGATAGCACCCTCACAGGCTTAAATGCGTTCCGCCTAATTTTTCTTATACACATTATTCCTTGGCTGATTCTACTTGCACCACAGATTTCTATAAATAGGTATATTGTTTTGCTTTGACCTTTGACTAAAGAAAGTATAGTTAGTAATATACAGAATCCATTCAATACACAATCTGTCATACGAATGGCAGAGGCGATTATTCTTTTCACTCATAGATTTATTCTAACCTGTCACATTAATTCCCTGTTTCTATTAATAAAATTAATTTATGTTATAAAAATAAACTATAGAAACAACTTGATCCATATGCACTCAAATTTTCTGTCCACATTTCCATATGTAAACTTTATAAGAGTGCTCTTGAAAAAAACAGCCGATTAATATTTCAATTATTTATATGTTTGGGATTCAGCGTACATAAGCTAGACGGCATTTCTCCTCCTCTAGCCATCGAATACACGCGTGAGAGAGCCGCGTCACTCAGCGCTCTCCCCGCACCGCTTTACCGCCCCTCCAACTATCCAGGCACGCCGCCGACACATCGTAACGCCGGCCGGCGTCAGTTCACGCGCGACGGCCAGAGAGACAGCAACGATCTCAATACGCGCAACACTCTGTATAACTACGGCCACTTCAATAAAACCTACTTTCCGCTACACGGACGATGTTAATTCATTGAACCCCTCCAGTCCACGATCCCAACAACACATTAAAACAAAAAACATTTGGTCCTTCGAGCCGGATCGTGAGAGGACATCGCCATGGCCACAGCGCAGAAGAAAACTTTTTCTATCCTCTACGTCTATTTTCGAGTGGCGTAGAGATAGCCGTCTTTTTCACAGGTACGCATCCAAGTATTCGTGGTCGTGAGTGCCGTAAAAATCGCATGTCGACTTCGCGCGTTTGTTGCTGTCTCTCTCTCTCTCGTTTGCCTCGCCGTCGTGTGAATTTGGAAGCCACCTTCTAAGACTTCCGAGGGGAAATAGCACATCAATTGCTATCCTCCCCATTTCTGAAAACGTCTTGGAATGCGCGTATCTAGCGACTTCAAGACGTTGCCAAGAGCGTGCGCTGTAAAGCCAGCTCTAGAGTCACCGCGTTTACGGTGATCGGCAGCCATCTTGTTGTAGGCAAGAGCAACAAGTGGCAAATTCTGTCTAAAGAGCGTACGTTGTAAAGCCAGCTCTCGAGTCATCGCGTGTACGATGATTATTTAATCGTTACCTGCTAGTGCAACGAGTCGAAACGGGGTTCACGCCTCTCAATTCAAGGACCACCCGCGTGGAGCCTACACGCTACGGGGTTCACACCTCACAATTCAAGGAGTACCCACGTGGCGCCTACGCGCTACGGGGTCCACGATAGTTCGTCCACGTAGTACCCGCGTGGACATCCCTCGGTACAGCAACGCGGTGCGAGACGCTCGCCGTGTATATTGCGAGCTTTCCACAAGAAAAGAAGAATTGGCAACAAGAAATCGACGTTCAGGACGCCGAGTACGTCGTCGCCAAGCATAATTGGAGGAGGACGAGTCCATTTTCATTGACCAGGGGGCGCACCTTCGGAACAGAGCTGTACCCGGACGAGTCTATCTGCTTCGCTCTCGCTGCAGCCGGTCGAGCCCACCTGCGTCGATCCGATTGCGTTCGGATGCTTCGTCCTAATACTTGGACACACGTATCGTTCCAATTTTATTTAAATTTATTTGTGCGACTTTTCGTCTAGTCATTCTAGTCTCTTCATGCAATACTAAGAGAATTTAATGATCTCTATTTAATGTCAAGCTACTTTAATTAAAATTGAGTACATTTAATTTGAGATTAGAACTATTCAATTTGAGTTGAGTTATTATAAATTAAATTTACGTCTTTCAAGCTAGTTTTGAAAAAATTGAATGCAATTATTTGCCTTAGCAAATACTTATGTTATTGGACCTTGCAGTTTTATTGTCGCCTGCTGATATATCATCCTGACTACACATACGACTGCTGGCCCTCATCTGGATGCATTGCTGATTCAGTTGCTGACTACGCGGCAGGGATAGCTGGATATATCGTCGGCAGTAACTTCACTTCGTGCAGTCAACGCTGTGGTTCATCAGCTAATTCACCGTGGGATCGTTAGCAGACGCGCTCAATGTTGCATCTTCAAGCGCATCTTTACGTTCATACTAGCATAAGTATGATAACCTAAGTTAAGACTTAGATGTAATAACTCTCAGTATTTCTTGTTCTACTATCGAGTGGGCAAGAATAGTTAACTCAATACCAAAGTTAAATAGTCAAATTTGTTGTTAATCTAATTACGTTTGATCTCAAAATGGAGGAATTACATCATAAGCAGATGTCGCTCCAAGCTAAAATTACAAATTCTTTTCAAAATTTCAAATCTAAGGGTAAAGATAACTTGACGAAAGGTTATGCAAAATCATGTCTAGCCGGACTTGAAGGAAATTATACGACTTTTCGGTTAAATCGCGAGAAAATCCTGCTCACTAAGGATCTTGATAAAAGGCATGTCTATTTTACAACTAAACTCTGTGCTCTGGTTGAGGATAGCTTTTATGTCCGCAGAGGAGATTTTCTTGATTTCTTAGAAACTATTGAAACTAGAGATGCTGCTCAAGGTTCTTCTAACTCGAATGCTGTGCCAGTGCTTCCAAGCACTGCTCAATCCACTAACGTTTCATTTCAATCACTGCCTAAGATAGATTTACCAAAATTTTCAGGTAAATTCTCTGATTGGGAAAATTTTAGGGACGTCTTTCGCTCCGTCATTCATCGTCGCGAGGACTTATCGCCTGTTATGAAATTGCATTATCTTGGCACTTACAGGTGAGGCACTTGAGAAAATTAAATCTCTTCCCATTTCGGGTGATAATTATGAACGAGCCTGGACAACTTTAATTGAATATTACGAAAATCAACGTCGTATTGTTAGCTCTCATATTTTAGAAATCATCTCAGTCAAACCCATCAAGTCAGACATCTCGTCAAAAATTAGACGCATCTACAGGGAACTTTTTACCCAATAGCTAGTCTAACATTCCTTAATAGAGCGGCTTTTTTAGGAAGTGACCTAGTGGTACATTTTTCACTTAAGCAGCTCGAATTAAATACACGTAAAGAATGGGAAAGACACCTAGGTGATAGTGTCGATCCACCCACAATGGAACAACTTCAATCTTTTCTTCGAAGTCAAACCCTCACTCTAGAGGCCATCGAAGCAGGAAATAAATGTTCTTTGAAAAATAACACTAAAACTCAATCTAACAATCCAAAATCTCGGAAGCCAGAACATAACAATGCTCATACGGCTTATTCTCATCAAGCTTCGCCCCAAAACGCGAAAACCAATCAGAAAAGGAAATGTTCGCTATGTAATGAACCTCATTACATAAATCGATGTGAACAATTTCTCAATAAGTCAATTCCCGAGCGGAAAGATTTTCTTAAATCTTCTAATCTTTGTTTTAATTGTTTTGGGAAGCACCACACAAAAAATTGTACTTCCCCGTATCGATGCTTTCTTTGCAAAACTAAGCATCAACCTTTAGTTCACGTTGATGGCTATTCGTATAATCAATCGAATAATTCATCCACGCCTGATCAATTAGCCCCAGTTATAAACTCATCAAACCCAAACTGTGGTAACGTTGTCGTTTCAAATGACTTTCAATCTGCTCATCAAGCAGTCTCCCTTAATAGTGGAGTAAGTACTAAATGTACAGGAGTACTTTTATCTACCGCTAGGGTTAACGCCCTTGGTCCTAACGGAACCAAAATTCAAGTTCGTGCGCTGATCGATCCTGGATCTCAAATCTCACTTGTTACACAAGCTTTGTGTAACTTGCTTTCTCTAAATTGTAGAACCAGTCACACACATATTCAAGGTATAGGAGAAAAGACAGCTGCCGCGTCTTCTAAGGTAGCTTGTCTTACTATTCCCCATTTTGATTCAACTTATTCTCTAGGAGTTGATACTATAGTCTTGCCAAGATTATCCTCGTATAAACCTCCCGTTGCAGGTGGTATTTCTAACCTCGAATACTTAAGAGGGCTGCAACTAGCAGACCCCGCGTATTTCGAACCTTCACGCATCGATATTCTTCTCGGTGCAAGCGCTTATACGCAATTCATTCAAGGCCAAATCGTTAAGGGTCAAAGTCTTCAAGCGATAGCGTTAAGCACTAAACTCGGTTAGCTCTTAACAGGCAATATTTCCACTTCACCCCCAGAGATCGGGCCAGATCCTTTGTCTCTTCATTATTCAAGCAAATGTGAGCATGAAGCCAAACTTTTGGAGCTCGTACAAGATTTTTGGAGGGCGGAGGAAATAACAGTCGACAAAACATCTTACTCGCCTGACGAACAAGCATGCGAGGAGTTTTATCAGAGAACAACTCGTCAAGATGAAACAGGGCAATATATAGTAAGTCTACCCTGGAAAAGTCGAGACCAGTTGAGTTCTGCTCATCTTAAAAGCTCTCATTCTTCCGCATTACGCGCACTCAATCGTCTCGAAGCAAACTTCGCTAATGACGAAAAATTGAAAATAGCTTATGCTGACTTCATAAAAGAGTACATTGACTTAGATCATATGTCACTCTTTTCGAATTTTGATTCATTATTTAATAAATCTCAAGCCTTCTTACCACATCATGGTGTGTGGAAGGAAACTAGTACGACAACCCAATTACGTACTGTGTTTAATGGCTCGAGTAAAACCAAGGCAGGAGTCTCGGTTAACGACCTTCTACACATTGGTCCCAATCTTCTTCAGAATCCCGTCGCTTTGATCTGTGCCTGGCGAAGGTACAAGATCGCCCTTTCCGCTGACGTGGAGAAAATGTTCCGGCAAATTGGAGTCGAATAAGTTGATCAACCCTTTCAATCGATTTTATGGCGTTTTAACAAGAGTGAACCCATTCAGGTTTATCATTTGACAACAGTAACGTACGGTTTGGCCTGTTCGCCTTTTCTAGCCATACGCACGCTTCTGAAATTAGCCGAGGACTATGGCAACTCTGATCCAATCGCAGCTGAAGCTGTGAGATCTGAAATGTACTCAGATAACGTGATTTCTGGAGCACATTCGTTAGAAGAAGCTTTGCAGGAATAAGACGAGTTAATCCAACTCTTTAAACAAGGTCACCTCAATCTGCGAAGGTGGACTTCAAATACTGTTGAAGTACTCTCTTGTCTGCCCTCGAATTTGTTAGCTGCAGATTTCATTACTTTATTTGCCTCAGAAACATCTGTACCAATTTTAGGTATAGATTGGCAACCTGACACTGACTATTCTAGTTTTCACCTTGAGGATACCCCCTTTGACTTGCCATTTACCAAATGTTCAGTTCTTTCAAGAATTGCTCGTATCTTCGATCCTATGGAATGGTTAGCTCCTGTTGTGATCACTGCAAAAACTATTATGCAGTCTCTGTGGATTCTTAAGGTTGGTTAGGATGAGGAGCTTCCTCATGAAATTTCTGATCGTTGGCAAAACTGTTTGCAAGATCTTCGCTCTATTTCTGAGAACAAAATCCCTCGCTGAAGTGGATACACACCATATTGCGGACTTATTGAAGTTCATGGATCTGCAGATGCTTCCAAGTTTACATATGGTGCAGTAATATATCTGCGCTTAATTCAAAAACAAATGGTTCTAGTCATACTTCAAATGCGTTTCAGCAATGGGTAAAAGTGCTACTTCTTCTAGCCTAAGCGAACGGCGGAAACACGTACTTTCGGCCAAGGGATAGAGAAAATATTTTTTTTTGGCTTATTCTAAAACACTTAACTGTGATTATTACTTACAGAAACCATTTTCTCAAATTATTTTATTTGACTTTCATTTTTATAAATATGGTAATAGATGAAAGTAGGGGGATATTACCCTCATAAAAAGTTGTTTCATAAAAATTTTCGAAATACATAAAGTTTATTTATGATATTCTTTCAACTAGAGTTAGGTTACACTCGATCAAAATCAATACTTAAATTACTTATTGAATGCTATTCGTATTGAAGTTTATTCAATCCATAGCGGAAATTGAAAGTGTTAAAAAAGTATAATAAACTATTAAAAAAACGTAAAAAAAGAATGGAAAGATGTAATAAAATGTAAGAAAGTGTAACACTTGTAACGCGGCAAATTGTCCGTTACCTTACGGACGCGAGAAGAACGTGCACGGCAGCCACGGCGGGCGACGCCTCGACGCGCGACGTCGTACACACACACACACACACACACACACTGATGCGCACCCGCCTTGCCGATATCTTTCCTTGTTTACAACTGTTCCCCAGGCCCCCCTTTTCCCCACGATGCGGACAGCTGGAGCACAGCCGAGACGCAGCAGAAGCAGTAGCTGTAGCAAGGGAAGGCTATAGCGGCAAAAAGGGTCGAGCCTCGCCGCCGTTTCGGCAGGAGAGCAACAGCAGCAGCCGACGCCTGAAGGAGTGAGAGAGAGAGATTAGATTAGATTAAGTCTTTTTATTGACACCATGAGGTAAGACCCCCTCTGGCGCTTTAAGCAAAATACATAGTGCGATAAATTCTATGAAGAGCACAGTGATGAGGGGTTTGAAACAAAATAGTGAATAAACTAATGAACAAAAATAGTATAATTAAAATAACGTAGAAAATAAGAATAAAAATAAAATAAAATACACTAAGTAAGAGTACGCAATCGCAGGTGAACGAATGAGATGAGATGAGATGGAATGAGACGCTAGCGGTATATACATAAGTGGCACTGACTGAATAGATATGGGGTATGTGATGAGTGATGAGTGATGCACCAACCGCAGCTCGCTCCAGAGAATGAAGGCCCTACAAACGGGCACGAGGGACAGCTGTTGGTGGCGGTAGGCGGTAGAGCAAGCACGCAGGCAAGCTTCCGTTACTAACGCGAAGGTTCCAATCTGCCACATCACGTGCAAAGAGAGCTTCTCGGAATGAAACCTTGAACGAGTTAAGACTGGCAGGGGAAAAGTCGGTGACATGCACCGAGTTGAGCAAATCACTTGCTTCGAGAGTGAGTGAGTGTTTAAATGCCTCTGTTCGACGCGGAGGCGGCTCAAACGGTCGTGGCGGGTGGCGTTCAGAACGGCGCAGGTCCAGGTCGACACTATGCCGACAGTTGAATCTCTCAACGAGGTACAGTGGATAACTGTTGGCCACAACCTTGTATGCCTGGACACCGATGAGGTATTGACGCCTTCGGCGAGCGGACACCCAGCCAAGTGCGAGCCTGTGGGGCGTGATGTGCTCACGATGCAGTATATTGCCGATAACAAACCGCACGCAGAATTTAAGAGCTTTCTCGAGCTTCTCTACACGCTCCATATCAAGCTGGTTATACACCGGGGCGGCATAGTCGAGGTGGAGGAAGACAAGGGTCTCAGCGAGGTTTTTCCTAATGTCTCGCGATAGTGCGTGGCGAAAAAAGCGCAGAGTATAAAGCGAGCCAAAGACTTTGCGCGTTACATGTCTAACATGCGCCTGCCAGTTTAGGGTGTTAGAAAAGGAGACTCCGAGGCTCCGTGCTTCCGTCGCGTAAGGGAGGCTGACGCCGTCGATAGTAATACGAGGCAGGGAATCAAGGTCGAGCTCCCGAGTGTAGGCATCACTGCCCAGAATCAAGACCTTAGTTTTGCCAGTGTTCAGAGCAAGGCCGCTTGCACGGGTCCAGTCCGTGACTGCTTGGGCATCCCGAGTGACACGATCGAGGGCGAGATGGAAATTCGAAGGCAAAAAGTAATGGTAGAGTTGCGTGTCATCGGCAAAGATCATGATTCTGGAGAAACGAACGACGGCCGGCAGGTCGTTTATGTAGATGGCGAAAAGCAGAGGGCCAACAACGCTTCCTTGCGGGACTCCAGACGCCGCACAGAGCCAGTCAGAAATTTTGCCATCAGAATCGATTACGGTCTGAAGCCTGTCGGCCAGGTATGAGAAGAACCAGGGCAGAGCATGGTTAAAGAAATTGATGGATCTGAGTTTAGCAAGTAGGGCAGCATGAGGTATCGAGTCAAAGGCTTTTGAAAAATCGAAGAGAATGAGGAAGGTAAGCATGCGCTCATCGATGGCATGACGTATATCGTCGAAAACTCCCAGGAGAGCAGCTTGGGTACTGTGCCCACGGCAGAAGCCTGCTTGACGTTGGTGGAGTATGCGGTTGGCTTCATGGTAGCCTTGCAGCTGAGCATGCACCAGCCGCTCAAGCACCTTGCAGAGTTTTGGGAGCAGAGCTATCGACCGTGTATCGGACGGTGAAGACATAACTTTTGACTTGGCGAGCGGTCTTAGAATTGTTTTCTTCCAGTTGGCGGGGAAAGATGCTGAGACGACAGAGATATTAAAGAGGTTAGTGAGGTGAGGGATGGAGTGAGGGAGGGTAAGCTTGAGCAGAGAGACTGAGAGGTCATCTAGTCCCATGGCCTTCGAGGCTGATTTTAAAATGGCGGTGAGGGATGGTGAGAGAGGCTGGTTGGCTATGTGATCGAAATCGGATTCAGAAAGGGGTGGGCGACGATTGACAGTCATGGAGTAGTGAGCATTGAGGTCGTCAGCAGCGAACTTAGTGAGCGGTGACGGCAGGCTGGGGCTTGCGACACGGAGTCGTCGTAGCTCGCGCCACTTTGCATCCGTG
This sequence comes from Torymus aiolomorphi, assembly GCA_036365515.1. Classification (NCBI taxonomy): domain Eukaryota; kingdom Metazoa; phylum Arthropoda; class Insecta; order Hymenoptera; family Torymidae; genus Torymus; species Torymus aiolomorphi. Next base: position 83,773,271 of record CM070875.1, read on the forward strand.
GACGGGGCACTTGCAAGGCGAGAGGCAACGTGTTTATTTTTAGCACTATCAAGAGCATTGGAGGTTAGTGCGCGAAGCGAGCGGTACCGAGCAAGGTCGGCGACTAATCCCGAGCTGCGCGCAAGACGGTAGGCGCGATGACGGGTCATCATCAGGGCCCGGATGTGGGGATTCACCCATGGTTTGCGGCGCGAGGCAAGGGCAATTTTGCGCAGTGGGGTGACGTCGTCGAAGGCGCTCGTGAGCGCATGACTCACTGAGCGCTCAGCCACATCAGCATCGGCGGAGGACGGGCCTAGGACAAGCTCCGGCGAACTCGTCGTAGCGATGAAAGTGTGAGATGAAAAGGGGGCGTAAGAACCGTGGGGGGAGAGGTGGTGAAGAAGGGCTAGGCGGAGAAACCCTGGATCGACTCTTTTTAACTCAACTCTCTCAGAGAGAGAGAGAGGGAGAGAGAGAGAGAGAGAGAGAGAGAGAGAGAGAGAGAGAGAGAGAGAGAGAGAGAGAGAGAGAGAGAGAGAGAGAGAGAGAGAGAGAGAGAGAGAGAGAGAGAGAGAGAGAGAGATTGCGTTGCAGCGCTGATTCGGCCAGCTCCTAGAAGTTGGCACCCAATGCAAAAAAAGCAACAGATATTATTATATGATTCGATTTGCGTGTGTTTTCGTTTTTTAGATATTAAAAAAAAAAAACGTTCGGGTGCTAGAAAAATTAAAAGATTTAATTTTATCTTAGAAAAATTGATAATACGATAATTGTTTCAATGGTAATTGATAATTTTGAACACCCGTAATTAGTTTTATCACAGGTCAATTATTTATGCAATTAAAAAAGTTTCAAATTCTCAGTCACGCACTGACTCATACTCACGTATTTGATCATGCGCATACTTGTGAATCGAGAGTTAGACACTGCGGTCCTTGACTAAAAAAATAGTATTCCTCTTGTTACCGACTCTTTAATACTGTCCACGCAGAAAGGGACATTATTCATTTAGTCATGTAGTCTAGACTCTGGTGATAGAGACTATGTCTCTTTAAAAGTACCGATTTGATAATAATTGTATAAATATGGGGCCTATTACAAAACTAATTACGGGTGCTGTTTACGCGTGTTGAAAACTATAAATTACCATTGAAACAATTGTCGTATTATCAATTTTTCTATGATAAAATTAAACCTTTTAATTTTTCTAGCACCCGAACGTTTTTTTTTAATATCTAAAAAACGAAAACATGCGCAAACGTCTACTTTGTATTTTTATTAATCATTTTTTACGCGCAATCGAATCATATAATAATATTTGACGGTTTTTTTACATAGAGTATTAACTTTTAAGAGCTGGCTCGGCCGGCCGATACGCCCAGGCGCGAGCATCGACAGCCATGGAGACTGCGGTAAAGAAAGCGATCGATCGGCGAACCACGGGAGAACGAAGCGGCGCGTACGCAACCGGCCGGCATTCAGTCGCTTACCGCCGTGCCGCGTACCGCTGTGTTCGTCGCGCAGGAAATCGCTCCGCGTTTTCTGTCTGCGGCCAGTTGCCACCTTGCCAACTACACTAAACCCGCGCCGAGAATGTCTTTCCGGAGCAGTGAAAGCCACGAGAGAGTGAGAGGAAGAGAGAGAGAGAGAGAGAGAGAGAGAGAGAGAGAGAGAGAGAGAGAGAGAGAGAGAGAGAGAGAGAGAGAGAGCCCTGCTGACGCCGTCATCGTCGCCTAGCCGAGGTTCATTTTCCTTCTTTTAAATTGCCCCGAGTTCCCCAAAGCCTACAGTTCGAGCTGTAGCTACTCAGATAGAGTTTCGCGGTCGGTTTTTGCTAGCCGGTGATATTGATAGCTGCGCAAGTGACGTGTGCACCTGGCGCCCGTGTCTTTACTGTAGATAAATCTTTTTTTTCGAACTTTGTTAAATAAAGTTTATTGCATTTGATCTGACTTATAGTTACTCGTGTTAATTACCCGCTGACCTCTGCCCTGATCCCCAGCAGAGCGTCACACACTTTACAGCTTCTTACAGAAACTTATATTTTTTTACATAATTTTACGTTTCTATACAATTTATTATATTTGTTCACACTTTATTACATATTTTATTTTTTATTTCGTTATAACCAAAATATAAAAAAGTGTAAAAAAATGTCAAAAAAGAACGAAAAAATTTAATCAAACGTAAGAAAGTGTAACACTATAGTTTTTTTAAAGAAACTTAAATTTTTTTTACATGATTTGAAATTACTATACAATTTATTACATTTTTCGACATTTATTATATATTATATTTTTTATCATCTTTGAACCAAAATATAAAAAAATGTAAAAAAATAACAAGAAAATTTAAGAACGTGGATCACTTTATAGTTTGTTAGAGAAACTTAGATTTTCTCTAACAAGAGAGAGGTTAGTCCGGCGCTTACTGATACAAAGGATTAGCATAGAGCTATTATAGATAGAGTAGGGGAGTCCGCCAAAACAGCGTTCCATCTATAGAAAGAGAAAGAAGATAAGAGAGCCCTTTCTGTATCTGTCTTGCAACCATAGCAACAGCTGTCAGAATTGATGTTAACTATATTTATTTGAATTTTATAAGAATATTATTATATTATCGAATTTCTTAACTTTTTAATCACAAAAATATTTAAATAAATATTTTCTCTTAAAAGTTTGTAATTTTTGAAATTGCGTTGTTGAAATTACACTTTCAATCTGCGCATGCGTCATTACACAGAGATAGAAAGGGCCCATCGATCTCCTCTCTCTTTCTATCAATAGGACGCTTCCACTTACAAGAGCGCCTATTCCTTGCCTACTGTATCTATAATAACTCTATGAGGATAGGACGCTTCCACTTACAAGACCGCCTATTCCTTGCCTACTCTATCTATAATAACTCTATGAGGATTAGCCCTCTTGGCCTCAAGGCGGATCTCCATAGAGATTCCTCGATCTGTTATATATAATTCATATATTAATTGGATCATTCGGTGAAGTAACGCACAAGATAAGCTTACAAGAACGAAAATTATAAAATTGAAAAAAGCTCAGATTTTAATGAAAGTTGTTATATAGGGGTTTTCAATGTCGCTGATCAAGATTTTGCTATTGGACTTTCGAAATTCAAAATGGCGGATCCAATATGGCGATCAAAAATTCGAAAAAATCATAGATTTCGCTTAGAATTAGTATACAGGGATGCGAGGTCCCTGATCAAAATTTTGTTTTTGGACTTTCGAAATTCAAAATGGCAGATGCAATATGGACGTTAGAAATTTGAAAACAGTTTAGGTATTTCTAGAAATTGGAATACAGGTGTTTCCAAGAACGACGATCAAGATTTTGTTATCGGACATTCGATTTTCCAAATGGCGGTCAAGAGTTCAAGGGAAGCTTAGATTTTGCTTAAAATTAGTATACAGAGGTCATTGAGGTCATTGAGGTCGCTGATCAGGATTTTCCTATTAGACTTTCGAAATTCAAAATGGTGGATACAATATGGCAATGAAAAGTAAGAAAAATATATAACTCGTGTTCAAAATTGGTATATGGAGGTTTTCGAATTAGTTCCGGATCATCATTTTGATACCATACTTTCAACATTCAAAATGGCGGATACAATTTGGCGGTTAAAAAGACGAAAAAAGCTTAGATTTTTCTCAAAATTGGAGTACAGGGGTATTCGGGGTCGCTGATTACAATATTGCTTATTATCAGACTTTCATAATTCAAAATGACGGTCAAAAGTTCGAGAGAATCTTAGATTTTGCTTAAAATACGTATACAAGGGTTTTCGAAATCATTGATCAAGATTTCGTTATTGGACTTTCGAAATTTAAAATGTCGGATGCAATATGGCAATGCAGAGTAAGAAAAAGCTTAAATTGTGTTCCAAATTGGAATACAGCGGTTTCAGATGTCGCTGATCACGATCTTGCCATCAGACTTTCGAAATTCCAAATGGCTGCCAACGAGTTCAAGGGAAGCTTAGATTTTGCTTAAAATTAATATATAGATGTTTCCGAGGTAGCTGATCAGGATTTTATTATTGGACTTTCGAAATTCAAGATGGCGAAACCAATATGGCTGTTAAAAGTTCGGAGAAAGCTTAGATTTGACTGAAAATTGGTATACAGCGATTTTCGAGGTTCCCGATCAGGATTTTCCTATTAGACTTCCGTAATTCAAAATGGCGGATACAATATTGTAATTAAAAGTAAGAAAAAAGCTTAAATTATGTTCACAATCGGTATACAGAGTTTTCGGAGTTGCTGATCATGAATTTGTTACCAGACTTTCAAAATTGAAAATGGCGGTTCCAATATGGCCGTTAAAAATTCTCTTGTCCTTCCAAGATGCGTAATATTATAGAAAGTTCAAAATTGAGAAGGAATAATGAAAAATAGTGATGTGTTGGTAACTATGTAATTTTTTTATATGAGCATTGACTTTTCGTAAATACCTGAAAAAATTCGTATGAATTTTAGAAATAAAAAGAAGGCATTATAGTTATATAATTAAAATAATTTTCGCCCACACGGGCGTAAAGTACGTAGGTACTATAAAGTTTTGTAGGAGTGTGTGATCTATTGGGCCTCTTGGGCGTAATACAGTACTTTATGCCCGCTGGCTGAACATTTTTGAAATTACAACGTGGGCGTAAAATGTAATTTTACACGCGAGGTACGAAAAATTCTTATGACCTGTACTTGACTACAATTAATTGATTTCAGCACTTTCTTGTGTTTAATAGAAGAATGAAGAAATTTGAATACATTTCTGAGAACATAGTCATACAGTTTTTCGGAGAATAGTTTGCATTACTTGACTATCGATAATTGATTTCACAACTTTCGTTTGTTTGATTTGCAGTGAACAATTTGAATGTACTTACATATAATTTGTTGAGCATACATTGACTCAAAGAAGTAAAAGACTTTTTTACTAGTATTTATTTGACTTCTTTTAAAAAATCATAAATATTATTTTATAGATTATATACAGAAAAAAACTTCTATACTTGCCTTATTTTATACTTTCGTAGAAAGTTTTATTAACAATATTATTATTTGTACAGTCATGAAAAAAATTATTACCATTTGTAGAGAGTGCTTATTGAATCGATGAGATTAGAATAAATAAAAGGACTATAGACAAATTGTGTCGTTAGAATATATTTAAAAAATTAGTATTTTAAAGAACGAGTTGATTCTTTTGAAAAAATTTTTAAGCTCTCATTAAAGTTTTTAGTACAGAGTTTGACGGAGATTGAGAGAGAGGGTGAGAGGGAGAGGGAGAGAGAGAGGGGGAAGAAAGAGAGGGTAGGAGAGAGAGAGGGCGGGAGGGAGATAGTTATTAATAACATTATTAAATAGTAGTATAGTTATTCACAAAAGTTTTATATTTGAATGTTTTTTTAGGAGTTCGATAAAATGATTACATTAGTAAAATTTTTTCAAATAATGGCCGAATCCATCTCAAATCAGACAGCCCGCGTATGCCTATTTCACCTATCATGTTGAAATAAAAATATTTACGTTCTACTCGAAAAAATATTTTACACGTGTTTTTTTATTTTTTTGTTTCATCAAAATTTCATGCGTTCAGCGATGCCGAAAAATTCCGAGAAAATTCTTTCATTGAGAAAAAAAATTTTCAATGTGATTTTCAGACTGCTATTGTTTCAGCAGTTTTTCGAGCTTTTAACCGTGTAACACCCAATTTCAATTTCACAGTTTTGAGCCCTCTTTAACGGCCTTAATGTCATTTTCAAAAAAATAAAAAATCCACGAGCTATGCACTTTTTACTGAAAAATTCATTTTTTAGGGAAGTGCCTTTTTCTCGAAAACCCCATGTTTTTTTTGCACAATTTTTGTTGTCGTGATAGAGGACGGTAATGCCTAGCTAGACGTATTTGTGAGATTCGGTACTTTTTCCCTGGGATAGCGATCACTAATGAGATAACACACAAACAAATTTTTCACGCCTAATGCTTATATATAGTCAATGATATTAGAGTCAATGTAAAGGTATTTGTCTTTGTGTGTATGTAATATACAGGTACACATAACTATGTATTTATTTGTTATTTGCGTCTTTTTGATTTTTTATTTTTATACCTTTTTTTCATTTGTATACCTATTTTACTACCTTTGTTTTTCTGCTTCATTGTTCTTAATTCAGTAAGCGGACGATCAGCGGTCTTTGCTGTCAAACAATGTATTTTATCGTCACATGTTTTTTAACCCATATATGAGTTTTTGAATTCCAGGATACTTTGGAGTTGTAAGCCAATCAATATTTTTTTCTTTTCTGAATTGTTCTATTTCAGCATCTTGTAAATGTATTATTTTAATAGCATCAGTATATTTTTGAACATGTATTGCAAAATCATTTGCGTTTTGAATAGCTTCTTCAAGGGGCTCTCGAAGATTATGCGAAGTAGCATAATGCTTTATAAGTCCACCCACACCATCTACAGCTCCTTTGCCGTGCCCAGTAGCAGAGAACAACCATTTTATATCACACGGTGCTCGTTTTAGTTCATCTAATTGAAAGCGATTTTTAAAGTGACTCGCAGCGCCGTCTGATACGATGGTAATTTTTTAAATTGAATCACAACAATTTTCTTTCAAGAATTTTATAATTTTTTGTACTGCTAGCAAAGCATACGCTGAATCATGTTTTCGGTCATCACTTATAACTGCGAAACTTTGTGTCGAATCCCCTTGATAAGAGACTGCTGTGAAAATAGAAATTTGATCATTAACCCAATGATTTCCTTGAACAGCTTTATTATGAATCACAGCCCAGTTTTCAGCGAAGTCTATTTGAAGAACTAAATGATGTTGGTCTTTTTTAGCACTTTCTCTTTCTGTTTTTATAGCTTTGCGTTGTATATTTTTTACATACATGTGAGTACTAACCCTCATGGTCCAAACCGAAAGTTCATCTTTAAAAGCAGAAATTGATAGTGTCTTTTTAATCAGGTTTCCATTATCCCACAAAGCATATGTAATTTCTTCTGTGCCTTCTACATCTTGCAGTTTTAAAACATGAAACGTAATTCCCTTAATCCCTGGACATAGTTTACATTCTTGTAAATAACATAAATCAGATGGCTCAGAACACATTGTTGCATTTATTATTTGTGACCGACTTTCATCCAACTCTGTGACGTTACTCCCTCTAAAATTAATTAAGCTCGTAAGAAATAAATCATAATTTGCGCAATAGATACAGAGACAAACTTCTTTGATGGGGCTAAGTAAGACATACTTTGGTCGCAAACTATAAAATTTCTATTTTCCAATTCTCAATTCTGGATAATCATTTTTAAATACTTTATACGTCTCTTTTAAACTTCGAGTAAGAAAACGCTTAACTTCTTTCTCTTTTTTATTGTTAACTTTAATTGTAACAACGTCACATTTATTAGGACTTTGTCTTGAACAATTAAAATCATCATTTAAATAATATTCCATAACAATTTTTTCCATGTTTTCATCAATCGGATGGCCTGAATATGCATCTGGTTCTGAATAAATTCCTTTTTCTTTAACAAGATTTCTCGATTTGTTGATCATGTACATTGTTATTTCTGGAAATAAAGATAAAATTTCATGTTTTGTAAAGGATGAAGGTAGCAAAGTCAGAATTTTTATTTTTTCTGATACCATAGAACACTTTTGCAAGGCTAGACCAAGATTTTGTATCCATTCTGTACAATGGCATACAGTTGATTCATTTGCTGTTATAGAAACGTCATAAACATTGTTCAACTTCACATCAAGGGTATTAGACAATGTTGAAAGTATTTTTTTTTCTTCTTTGTTACGTAATTTTCAATTGATTTTTCATGTATAAGATTTTTTCTTTTAAGAGGCGATACAGAACCTAAGAAAGATGTACTTATTTCATTATTAAATTCTTCAATGCGTTCTGGAGTACTTGGTAAAAAATCTTCATCTCTATCAACTACGTTATCGGTAACTTCATTATCCGTTATAAATTCATTGTCAGTACTACTCACCAATTCTAAAGCACGATTGTAACAATGTTGACACAGATATGTAGAAGGCGTCAAAGGTAAATGAGGATAGAGGTGCTTCAATGGATGAGCAAGATTCTCAAGTTGTTTTAAACGTACGGAACTAGATTTGTAAATAATTTGTTTGTGTTTGTCTAAAAAGTCTGCACATTTGATTCTCTCTGTTGAGTAATATTGAGACATCGTAGTTGAGTTGATAAGGTGTAAATATGTAATAATTTTCCAAAAGATGATGGTTTTAAATAAGACGAGATGTGTGATATATAGCAGAAAACGAACTTTTCTTTGTAAATGTTAAGTCAAACCATATCCATCTAGCGGACAAATGTACTAGTACATATACTCCTATAAGTAGGCGCACGTACATGTATATTACATACGCACAAAGATAAATACCTTTACATTGACTCTAATATCATTGACTATATATAAGCGTTAAGCGTGAAAAATTTGTTTGTGTGTTATCTCATTAGTGATCGCTATCCCAGGGAAAAAGTACCGAATCTCACAAATACGTCTAGCTAGGCATTACCGTCCTCTATCACGACAACAAAAATTGTGCAAAAAAAACATGGGGTTTTCGAGAAAAAGGCACTTCTCTAAAAAATGAATTTTTCAGTAAAAAGTGCATAGCTCGTAGATTTTTTATTTTTTTTTGAAAATGACATTAAGGCCGTTAAAGAGGGCTCAAAACTGAGTGAAATTATGTGTTACACGTTTAAAAGCTTGAAAAACTGCTGAAACAATAGCAGTCTGAAAATCACATTGAAAATTTTTTTTCTCAATGAAAGAATTTTCTCGGAATTATTCGGTATCGCTGAACGCATGAAATTTTGATGAAACAAAAAAATAAAAAAACACGTGTAAAATATTTTTTCGAGTAGAACATAAATATTTTTATTTCAACATGATAGGTGAAATAGGCATACGCGGGCTGTCTGATTTGAGATGGATTCGGCCTAATATCAAAATTGTATTTTTTTTAGGTTAACAATACTATTTGTTTTACTGATTGTTTTAAAAATACACAGGTATTGCCTATATTACATACAAAATAGTCTATAAATTTCAAGCTGATACATGAAATCGTCATTGAGAAATTACGATTTTCAAAAAAACCGTAAAAGAATTTTAACCTTTTTTTTTAAATATCTTTAAAAATCATGAGACAATTCTTTTATCTAAAGGACTTATAGGATAAAATATAGACTCTACATTTCCACAAAATTTCAACATGATTAAACCAATTTCTGTTTCCTCTAGTTGTCATGCGACAAAGAAAATAACTTTACAAAATATGAAAATTTTCAAAATCAAATATCACAAAAAGTAATCGTACGATCTTGATGAAAGTTCCCACACATATTATCTATATCACATACAAAATTGTCTATAAATTTGGAGCTGATACATGGAGCTGTCCTCGAGAAATTACAATTTGAAAAAGAGGTTAAAAAAAAATTTTAACCTCAAATATTTCTGAAATTTCTGGACTAATTATTTTGCCAAAGAGCTCAACCAAGAGCTATCAAAAATCTACTTCTACAAGGAATTTCAAAGCGATTATGTCAATTTTATTCCCGTAATCGTTGAACATACAAAACTCATTTTTTTCACATTTTTTTTTCTCAAAAACAAATCGACAAAATGAATTCAAATTTTTACAGATTACAGCTATTTATTTTCTGCATTACGATGATATTTCTTAAGAAAATTGACCGTTTAGTTTAGAAGTTATAAGTTTTTAAAAAAAAACACGTTTTTGATAATAAAAGATCCCTGATAGCTAGAGAATTTTTTTTTTTAGAAAATATAGATATTTTAACGCTCTTTCGAATGCTATCTATTCGATTCGAATATCTCGATATTATCATTAAGAGAAAGCAAAAATCAATTTTGAGAAAATCGAAAATTCGAAATAAAACCAAAACGCATCGGCGAATGGAAAAAGGAAATTTTTAACCCGCCATCACACAAAAAAAGCAAGAAAATGGAGACCTGTCCGGTCAAAATCGATCGAGTAGGAGCTGAGATCCAGGCGTACACACACACACACACACACACGCGCGCGCGCACGCACGCACGCACGCACGCACGCACGTACACACCCACCCACCCACACACACACACGCACACACACGCACACACACGCACACACACACGCACACACACGCACACACACGCACACACACGCACACACACACACACATCCATACAGACATTTTTCAAAAATCATGTATTTTGATTCCTAACACCTCCAAAAACAATTATAATATCTTTTTACAATTACTCAAAAAATTACTATCACAAAGCTTCCTCTAGGAGGAAGCAGAATATTTAGACTCTCATTAAAGTTCTTGGTACAGAGTTTGACACATGTTGAGGGAGAAGGAGAGGGAGAGAAGAGAGTGAGTGAGAGGGCGGGAGGAAGGGAGGGAAGTTGCATAAGTCCTATGAAAATGATGACTCTTTTAATTCTTATGGATTCCAGGAAAAACTTATACTTGCCTTATTTTGACACTTCCGTAGAAAGTTTTCCGATTTCTACTTTAAATTAGTTTTAGATAAATGATAAATCAAATATATTTTCGAGAAAAAGATGTTAATGCTTTCTTTTTAAAGGAAACATTTTCCATAGATTCTGTAGATATTGAAAAATAAGTATTGTTAAATAAATTATTGGTTTTCTTAAAAAATTTTTGGAAAGATTTTTATTTATCTAGTTTGCAAAACTTAAAGTGATTGTTAGTAAGGAATTAAGTATATATATGGAATAGTAACCAAACTTATTCTTGCCTATAAGTTTTTACTTTTGTAAAAAAATTTTTTAGAGAGATTTCACAACTTTTTAATTAAGAGTAAAAGTACATTATAAATAGTCTTTGTTAAGTATAAAACTATATGGAATAATAACCAAACTTATTCTTGCCTATAGGTTTTTACTTTTGTAAAAAAATTTCTTAGAGAGATTTCACAACTTTTTAAGAGTAAAAACACATTATAAATAATGTTTGTTAAGTATAAAGCTACACTTTAATTGATTTCACAACTTTTTTTGGGTTTGACTTTCAGTATCCACGTGAAAGAAATTTATTTCGACTTTAGAACGGAAAATTTATTATTTATTCGTAGAATTCCTTTTCATAAAATATAATGTAAATAATTTTTTAAGATATTGTATAGGTTTCGGAAAATAATTCTTACCGTTTCCGAAAAAAGTCTTATCGTTTGTAAAAGTTTTTGTAAAGCGATTGTAAAGGTTTTGGAAAAGAATTTCTCGTCGCTTGCAAAAGTTTGTAATGGCCCGGATTGTAGAAGTTTTGTAAAATAATTTATTGATGGATTTTTTAAAAGATGTAGTGATGGACCATTTTTGGAAATATTTTGTAGAAAAAATATAATAATAAATAATTTACAGAAATGATTCTGTTATTGAAAGTACTCGACTTTAATTTAATGAGTAATACTACAGATAAGAAAAATGATTTTTGTAAGAAAAAGAAAACAATTTCATAGCAAATACATACAAACAAATATTGTAAAGAGATAATTTAAAAATGAGAATAATTGCTACTAATAGCAAAAATCAGTTTTGTGAGAACTAGAAAATGTTTTTATAGGAATTATAGAAAATACTTTAAAAAATTGTTTTTAAAAGAGTTTATTATAATTGTTTCGAAAAAACATTTAAGCTTTCAGTCAAGTTCTTTGTAGAGAGTTGGACAGTTGTTGAGAGCAAGATTGTTTGGATAAAAACATTAAACTTTTATTAGTATTTCAACAGAGAATTTAAAGTTGTTAAAAAAGATAAGAATAATATATTTTTTTAGTAGCTATCGCAAGGAATAAAAGAAAAAAGTACAAGTTCTCAGAATTACAATTCAAATTTCTGTATCACTTCATTCTCTTGCTTTTATAAAACTCGAAGCTCAAAGTTGGCTGAGAAGTTGTGTTCTCATGTCAACTGCCATTTCTATAAAAGCCGGTGGTAAAAAGTTTTTTAAAAACTACTCTTTCGCATCTATTTCTCTGAAATCACCTAATCCTCTAGCCTTTACGAAATGCGAAGCTCAGAGTTTGCCAAGTCAACTACCCTTACGTAACCAGCAGCTAATACTAAGTTTTTTCAAAAAACACTTTTATGCATCCATTTGTTCTTGTTTTTTTGACAAATTATTATTACATTCTTAAATTTGTGCTAAAATTTACTTCTAGCCTTCTATTGCACATTCTAAAGCCGGAATTAGTTTCATTATTTTGGTATCCACATATTTGCCTACTGAAAAAGTGCAGCTGATTATCAGCTGATTTTGATCTGAAAATCCTGTTGATATTTTCATTTGTTATTAATTATTATTATCATTTATTATTGTTAATTTAAATTTTACATGCCTAAATTATGACAAATAATTCAAAACTTCTTTGCCACAGTGTACATTATTTTAACTACATTAGTTAATCGTATAGATTCAAGTAAATGAACGATAATAATAAATTATAATATGTAACGGGATGGCTAGTGGGGGAAAATCCCAACAAGCCACAGGCCAGCGATGCCCTAGAACACGGTGCCGCGGGTGTCAGACTAAAATGACTTGCCCGGGGATCTGCTCCTGGAATCCCGAAAACAACGCGAAGATCGCACACGAACTTCGCTTTCCAACTAATTGGATCGCTGAGTGAAAAGCGCGCGCTCGAAGAGTAAAACGCGCGGCCGCTATGCTCAGATATGAAAACGACCGGCGGAGTCGTTTTCCCGCGGAGGCGGCGTTATCCGGGAGAAGGACTGGTTGTAATGAACAACGCGACGAGTAACTAGATATCACAGTATATTAAAACCACTAGTAATTACAAGCACCTAGCAAGTGCTGGTTAAAACAATAAGTTAGTTCGCGTGCGACAGTTAAGATTCAAACGCGCGAACGATACGGCGCGCGGCGAAGCTGTTAATCTCGTGCGCGGTGTTAAAGTACGGCGGGCTGACACACACCCGCACGTACACGGCACAGAAAGCTTGCACGCGGCGATTTCCGTGCGGTCCTTTACAATAATCCCGCGAGAGGAGAACGCGTTACACCCCCCCGCCAGACGCTGCTTAGGGGACCTGTGAGCAGCTCTGCCATCCATGGCCGTCGTCGTACGTATACGTAGGATGGCAAGGCTTTAGTAGAAGGAGGTTCGAAAAGGGAATTAGGAAGAATTGGAGTCACTGGATTTTTTTTTTTTTAATTTTATTTAAAAAAACATAAAAAGACTCTTCTGGGCTTAACCCTCTTCAGCTGGGCCGGGAGTAAGACCGGCGCCCCTTGTGGCGTGCTTGGTTGGGGCAGTGCTTCGACTTCTTTACCCCAAGCTCGCCACACATGAAGCACCGGGGAAGCGCCTATGCATTTAACGCCTCCCGGGCCGCCTGCTCTTCTTCGAGTACCCTTTGGAGGCGCTCCTCTTCTCGTAGGCGACGACGCTGGGCCTCTTCTTTGGCCCGACGCACCGTCTCCTCCGCCGTTTCCCTGGCTCGCCTGCCCTCTTCCATGCGCTCCTGCGCACATGCCAGACGAGCCTCATCCTCCTTCTGCACGGCGGCGCGGCGCAGCCTGGCGGCCCTGGCATCTGCTGCGGCAGCGAGCTCTTCGCGCCAGCCTTGGGCCATCCCCACCCATTTGCCGGCTTGCTGCTCGCTGGCCTTACCGTGGCACTGGAGAAAACCCTCCAGTGCGGCCAGGGCAGCGTCCTCCGCAGCGCACGAGGACTTGCTGAGGCACTGCGCCTCCTCTAGTGCCTGCTCCACCGGGACCCAGGCCGCACCGACTGCATAGGTCGGTGCTCCTTTTGGGGCCTGGGTCGGAGCATCTTCTTTTTTTCCTTTTGCGGCCCGAGCCGCGCCGGCGTCAACTTCCGGCGCACAATGATGGGCTCGGGCCGTCTCCTCTTCGGGGACTCGACCAGCACGAATTGGCTCGGCTGGTGCTTCTTCTCGAGGCCGGAACCCACTCTCCTCCCGCTGCTCCTTCGGGGGATGAGGTCGCCGGAGCGGGGACGGACCGGCGCCTGTGTCGGCCGGCCTTGAAGGTCCCCTTCTGGGCTCCGGTGCCTCTATCTCCTCAATTACTAGGGTGGAGGGTTCTTCCACTGGTGGAGGTTTCAGTGTCACCGCATCTATCCCCTCCACCACCTGCTCCAGGAAGTCGATGACGACGGGGTCAGGTTGACACTCGATTAATCCAGCGATCACCCGCTTCGGCGTCTCCGCTACCTCTGGAGTCAGGCCTGGCATGTCCTGCAACAGGAAAATTGATTCCGGAAAGAGGTGAGTATGAAGATCGGAAAACAAGAACGAACACGGGTTAGTACGGATGGCACAATTCTTGGACGGCGCAGTTAGCGCTTTTTGGACGCTCGGGTTCGACGGGGGCTAATTGGCCCGACAGCAGTAGGTGCAGGCTTCTACTTCGAGCCTTTTGGCCTCCCTGGGCCTCGCTTGGACTCTGTTGGACCGACCACACGCGTAGGTCGGCCATCGTTCGCACGCTTTCCTGGCCTAACTAATAGCGCCGTCTTACGAGGTGGACCGTGCCTCTTAGCCGTCACCCGAGGCTGTACATTCCTCTGGCTAACTCTATTGTCTGTTGGCACTTTACGTTCGGCTGAAGAGTCCCTCGGTGGTAGCGACTGGGCCACTTCTTGACTACCTTTGTCCAAGTAGTCCTTCGGCTCTTCTGCGGAGACGTATCGCTTGAGTTGCTGCGCATGGGTGGGACGTATCGTTCGACCATCCTCACCTTGGATCTCATAGGTGTTTACGCCTAGAATATTCACAATCGTGTAGGGCCCCGCGTACTTCGGGGCTAATTTGGCAGAAATCCCCTCAGTTGCTGAGGATAGTACCTTATTCTCTCTCCATACACGATCGCCTAGACAGAATTCTGGAGGTCGACGATGAGCGTCATAATATTTGGCTTGTCTCGCCTGCTCCGCTTGCGCATCGGCCGCCGCCCGAACGTGCAATTCGCGGAGCTTGTCCATGCGCGCCATCCAATTATTTATCGCCTCTTGCTGCCCTTGCTCTTCGGCTAACCTGTCTTCCTCCCGCCTTAGTGTCTTCGGTGGGTCAGGCTGTCGGCCGTAAATGAGCATGGCAGGGCTTATCTTGGTAGAGCTGTATTCTGCCGTATTATACGCGAACGCCAGCTCGTTCAGAATCTCATCCCAGGACAGGTGATTCTCCTCAGCGTAAGACATGATCATGGTCTTCACCGTTCGGTTCACACGCTCGACGGGATTGGCTTGAGCGTGATATGGTGGTGTAAACGTGTGATGTGGACGTTTCTCTCCTTTAAGTATGCCTCCAAGGGTGCATTCTTAAATTCAGTCCCATTATCGGAGAGAAACACCTCGGGTACTCCGAACCGCAGACATACTTGTTCGTTGAGCCCTTTTATCACCGATTTGCTATCTGCCCTTTTTATCGGAATGACTTCGATCCAGCGTGTGAACAGGTCCTGGAATATGAGAGTGTATTCGTGGCCGTGCTTGGTTTTAGGGATGGATCCCATAATGTCGTTGGCCACGATTTGCCATGGACGTTCTGTAATGCGACGTCCCACGAATCCTGCTGGAGCGCGCTGTTCGACTTTGCACTGCTGGCAAATTTGGCACTGGCTGACGTATCTGGCCATATCTCGCGACATGTGTGGCCAGTAATACTTCCGCCTTACTCTCTCTAGAGTTTTGTCGCGGCCCAAGTGCCCAGCAGTTGGAAAGTCATGGTATTCTCTCAGTACTTCGTGTCGCTTTTCGTGAGGGATTGCTAACTTCCATGGATCATCGTCACCGAGAGATTCGTCTATGACTTCATTAGGGTTGTACTTGTACAGTCTCCCCCCCACCAGCTTGAACGTGGGGAAGTCTCGCAGCTTCTGTTGAACCTCTTTCACGATCTTGGGGTACCAGTGGTCGTTGGTATCGCGCTTGAGCTCTAAGTAACGACTCTTCTTCGTAGTTGCGCTGGCAATGTCGTGGCCTGCGCTGCTCTTCCAGGAGCACTTGCGGCCGCTGCTGCTGCTCCTGCTGTTGTTGCTGTTGCTGCCATCGCTGCTGCTCCAACTGCTGTTGCTGCATTAGCTGCTGCTGCATTTGCTGCTGCTGCCGTTTTTGCTGTTGGAGCTGTTGCTGTTGAAGCTGTCCCTCGGCTTCGGCTGGAGATGTCCCGGTTGATGCTGCAGAGCTCAATATCTCTGTCCCGGAACCCTCCTGGCCGTTTGCCTCTTCCGCTGGCTCCACCACTACATTATGTGCTTGTTGTGGAGCGTTCATCCTCCGAGACTCCGAGAGTTTCTGCATCATTATCGGGTCATCAAGGAGCGTTATGAACGGGTGCGGGTGGTCTGGGTCAGTATTGGGATCCACAATAGTCGACCCAGACTTGTTCATCAATGTTAAGTCGATGAACGCCCTTCGGGACTGCTCGCGTTTAGCAAACGCTTGCTGCTCTGACAGCTCCGGCTCTGGCACGAAATCGGCGGCACTATAATCGCCCATAAGCCACTTGATCGCTCTCAGCATATTTACTGACTGCAGATGTGACTGCTGTAGACCAAGGGCTTGTATGGCCTCGTTTATTTCCTGTTCGGGCTGTGTATAGGCCCAATTGAGTATCGCAGATTCTGCAAACTGCGATGATGGGGCCATGGTGTCAATTGGCTGTGCGCTTCCCCACGAACTTATTTTACTAGCGCGAGTAGTATCTGTATTGATGGAAGAGAGAGTTTGCCTATTCAACCCGTGAGCTAGCTTTTTCAACGCGAACCCGGGTTATTTTCTAAGAGCTACGGCGGTTGCTCTTAACCTCGATAACGCACGAGGGTTTCCCGTATGCGGCTCTAAAAGAATAAAAGCTATTTCTGTAAGTAATTACAATTTGTTATTAATTACGCTCAACTACTCGCACTTGTAATTTTAAAATAAATATATGTGAAATTATATATAACTATATATATATATATATTGTCAAAACGGACAATATCACCAAAAAACACAAAAAATAAATACAATTTTCACCTAAAAAAATAAAAAACAATTTTAAAGTTCGAGGGGATTTTTGCGCTCGAGTTTTTACTCAGGCGCACAGTCAACTTTTTGTTCCGAAAGTGCCTGCCGTCTTTCTCTCGATTTTCTACTAGCAGCACGAGAAAAGAAAAAGAAAATTTCGAGTCGAAAAAAAATTAATTAAAAAAAAAAATTATCGCTTAAAAAAATTTTTGTCGTTAAAAAAAAAATTTAATTGTTATTAAAAAAATTTTTAATTGTTAAAAACAATTATCCAACGTACAAACATTTCGCGATCGAGATCTCTCCTCGCCGGCACTCTAGGTCGAGGGTTATTGGCTATCGCCCGTCTAACCTCTCGACCGCACTCTCGCAACAACACGGCTGTGTCACGGACACGCACACATGCGCCACGAGTTGCGGCACGAAGAGCCTTTCTTTACAGCTTACGCTCAGCTACGCTGCTGAACTTCTTCGCGGCAAGCCTCGCCGCGGATCACGTACGCGCCGCGGTCCTTTTCCACCCCCAAAATGTTGGGCGCCAGTTGTAACGGGATGGCTAGTGGGTGAAAATCCCAACAAGCCACAGGCCAGCGATGCCCTAGAACACGGTGCCGTGGGTGTCAGACTAAAATGACTTGCCCGGAGATCTGCTCCTGGAATCCCGAAAACAACGCGAAGATCGCACACGAACTTCGTTTTCCAACTAATTGGATCGCTGAGTAAAAAGCGCGGGCTGGAAGAGTAAAACGCGCGGCCGCTAGTCTCAGATATGAAAACGACCGGCGGGGTCGTTTTCCCGCGGAGGCGGCGGTATCCGGGAGAAGGACAGGTTGTAATGAACAACGCGACGAGTAGCTAGATATCACAGTATATTAAAACCACTAGTAATTACAAGCACCTAGCAAGTGCTGGTTAAAACAATAAGTTAGTTCGCGCGCGACAGTTAAGATTCAAACGCGCGAACGATACGGCGCGCGGCGAAGCTGCTTATTTCGCGCGCGGTGTTAAAGTACGTCGGGTTGACACACATCCGCACGTACACGGCACAGAAAGCTTGCACGGGGCGATTTCTGTGCGAGCCTTTACAATAATCCCGCGAGAGGAGAGTAGAAAACTTACGTTAGGAAGGAGCAACCGGTGCACTCGGCTCACTCTCGCTCGCTCTCACTCGCGCAGTCGTTACGCTTCATGTGTCTCTCTCTCTCTCTCGCTCCTACTCGCTGACAACGGATCGGCATGCCGGCGGGCTGGCTGCCGGCTTCTCGCTCGCTGTTTCTCTTGCTGCGTGTAGCACACGAGGTGCAGTATCGCTCTCTCTCCCTCTCTCTCTCTCTTCCTTACTCGCACCCTAGTCGGCGCCTCCACTTTATTCGCGATAAAGCTATATCTACAAAACTATACGGCGCGTACGCGGTAACTTGCCAGAGACACGGGGGAGATGCTCACGGCGCGACGGCAGACACGAAGATGGCTGCCGTGACTCGCATAAAGCCGTAGCAGCTTCGCGGGTACGCGACGGGCATATTATGCGTCGCGAGACCGTTCTAATCCGGTCAGAATGCTCGCGCGCTCGCGCTCCCAGTGAGCATGCCTGCTCAGCGCGGGTAATTCGAATCTCGAATTATCTAACTCGCGCATGCGTTACAAATAATGAATAATAATTTATAATAAATAAATTTTAAACGATAAATTTTCATGTGAAAATCAGCTGATAATCAGGTGCCGTTTTGGCACGATTATCACCTGATTATCAGCTGATAATCAGCCGCACTTTTTGAGTACGGTTCTTTTTCATAAAATTTTTTTTTATCTTTAACATAATTTTGTAAAATTAAAAACACAACCAGTTGATGAATTAAACATTATTATTATCTGAATCTTGTATAGAAAAATATGTACTGAAAACTTCTCTAAAACATTTTGACGTCTTCTATCGCGAGAAAATCATAAAATAGATTAACTGCGCACTTTCATTCCTTGAAATTTTCGCAATAACACATCATTTTTGCTCTTTTCAGCACTTCCATGCTCATTAGACATAATTTTTTTATTGGCACTTGAATAAATATGTACAACAGCACAGCACTGATATCGACTAAGTTTTTTAAAGATGACAGATGCTTCTTAAACCAAGGCTCAGACCAATATTTCAAATAGGCATCATAAATTATATTGTATATTTATATCCTCACGTGTCACTCAGCAATATTTTCCTCTATGCCAAAGCTTATTATGAAGTGTATGAACCTCATAACGCGTAATTATTTATTAATACACACTTGTTCTATTCTCAAAACATTTGAAACTGATTTTTAACAGAAGTTTCAAATTTTGAGTATAAACACTTCACGTAACACATCATACCAGTACTTTAGTTTATGTATTACACAAAATTATATTATATATTTATAACCTCGCATGTCACTCAACAATATTTTCTTCTATGCCAAAGCTTATTATGAAGTTTATATGAACCTCATAACGTGTAATTATTTATTAATACACACTTATTTTTTATTCTCAAAATATTTGAAACTGATTTTTAACAGAATTTTCAAATTTTGATTATAAACACTTGATGTAGCACATCATACCAGTACTATATTTTTTTTTATTATTACACAAAACACTGAAAATTATATTGTATATTTATAATATAACCTCGCGTGTCACTGAGCAATATTTTCTTCTATGCAAAAGCTTATTATCAAGTTTATGAACCTCATAACATGTAAAATTTTTTATTAATACACACTTGAGCTATTTTCAAAACATTTAAAACTGATTTTTAAGGAGAAATTTTATAATTTGATCAAAGAGCGCCGGAGCGCTCCGAAGGCAAGTATAGAAGAAGCCTGAAGAAGCGACCCGCGCTATATATACATTGAAATGGGTGCCCAAGATTTTGAAATATTCACCGCGTTTCTAAATCGCATTTATATTAATCCAAAATAAATAAAGACGAAGTCCCTGTTCTACTAAATATGTACAAAAAGTTTCGTATACAAATATGCTCTAATATGAAAGATATTAAACAGTGAAAATTTATATGTGCGATTTCCTTTTTTCTCATTTCTTCAGTCTACACAAATTCTTCCGACTTCCGGCTTCCGGTGTTTATATATATTCTCCTTGTTAAGACCAGCGTCAGCGTCCCCCGCGACGAAAATCCGAACTACTTATTGAAGGATAATAAAGTTTTCTTCATATACCGCAGACCGCTCATGCTAATCAGCTGTGTTTATCCTTCAATAAGCAGTTCGGATTTTGTCGTGAGGAGCGCTGACGCTGGTCTTAACAAGGCGAATATTCCCGTGTCTGGGCGATGACGACCTAACCTTACACATCTTTACACACACAGATGTTACAAATGTTATCATATCGTCGTGAGTAGGTTTAAAATTAAAATTAGTTAATTAATATATATTCAAAGATCTCAAGTAGTCAACTGGTGATAGATGAATTATCTATTCATATATCAATCAACGGGGGTTTTATTAGATAAGTATTGAGCAGCAAAATTTTAAATGGCTACAATCATTTTAAAAAAATTGATATTTTGTGTGAATTTTTTTTATATTTACAGATTATACAAGATTTGTTTACAGTCATTGAAATTCGATTTTTAATTAACTTGGATAGTTGTACAACGTAGACAAATGCTGAAAGCCTTATTCATTCTATTTTGAATCTGTAATATAGCCAATAATGTTGAGGAGTTCTAATTGTGTACTGTCCGAAAAATCTAATTTTGAATTATCAAAAATGAACGAGTGCCCTCATGACCCTGCTGGTTATCTTATTATTAATGGACAAGAAAAAGTTATTTTAATACAAGAACAGACGCTTAGGACTAGAATTATATTAAAGAAGATAGTAAGAATATAGTACTACTCAAGAAAGAAAAACAAAACCAATATTAGCCTAAGAAAGAGCAGGCAAATACTATTTACAATACAATATTTTTCAAGGTGTATCTATATATTCTCAACATCAAAATTTTTCATGAGATATAACTTTAGAAGAATATTAAAAATTTGTCTTCGTATTTGACAGGACGAATAGAGGACTTGGATGTCCATGAAGAAAATGACAGTTTCATTGCTTTCAATGAATAACACATAAAACAAACAACAACTAAGATGTTTATTTAGACAGTATTGGATTCAAAGTACGAAATAAGTATTATGTTTTGAAGTAAGTTTTTTAAAAATAGGAAAAAAAAATTGTGATTTTCATAGTTCGTCTATCTAGTTGAAAATTATATTCATAATAAAATTGTTGCGATTATTAAAAAATTACATCTAATCAGTGTTTTGCGTAATAAATAAAATAAAATACCGGTATGATGTGTTGCATGAAGTGCATATATACTCAAATGACATGATAACAAATCACATAGTGATTAAAAAATAAATCATTGTTTTATGTAATATAAAAAAAAACCGCTGCCAATTCATTGGCCCGTAGCTTCCTCAACCGTAATTTGTTGATACCTTTAATTAATTTTTAATAACAAAATTTATAATTTTTAAAAAATTTATTGCATAATTATAATTAAATTCATTTATGAATATTAAAAATTGTTAATTTTTAAATTTAATTATTTATTTATTATTTATTTATTATTTATTTATTTCAAATTTATATAAATTTTGAGCTGATAAATAAAGTTATCATTTGAAATAGAAGTAAAATATCTATATTTTATAATAAAACAAATAGCTATCACGGTTGTTTTGTTATTAACAAAAACGTGTTTTTTTTTTTATATTTCATAATTCATATTTTTTAAGAAAAAAAAAATTTATAGCTATCATTGTTCTTTTGTTATTAACAAAAACGAGTTTTTTTAAAAAGTTCATAACTCACAAATAAATTATAATAATGCAGAATATAATGCATTCATAATGCTTAATTCATAATTCTAATAGATTATAATAGATATCATTTTTAAACATTTTAATTCATTTTGTTGGTTGGTTTTTTAAAAATTAAAAAAATACTGATGATAACATCATTGGAGTTATGAGTTTAAAAAAAAAAAACACGTTTTTGTTTTTGATGATAACTAAAGAACCGTGATAGATAGAAAATTAATTTTTTTTAGAAAATATAGGTATTTTAATTCTCTTTCGAATGCCACCCACCCCATTCAGATACATAGAGTCGTTCTCGAGAAATTACGATTTTAAAAAAATGTCAAAAAATTTTTAACCTCAAATATCTCTGAAATTTATGGACCAATCATTTTGCCCAAAGAACTCGACCGAGAACTATAAAAAATCTACCTCTAAAAGAAAATTTGAAGCCATTAAGTCAATTTTACTCTTGTAATCGTTGGACATACAAAACTGATTTTTTTCATTTTTCAATTTTTTACTCAAAATCTAGCGTACAGAATGTATTCAAATTTTAACAGATTATAGCTATTTATATTCTGTATTATCATGATTTTTCTCAAAAAAATTGACCGTTAAGTTTAGGAGTTATAAGCTTCTAAAAAAAAAAACACATTTTTGTTAATAACAAAAGAACCGTGATAGCTAGAAACTTTTTTTTTTTTTTTTAGAAAATATAGGTATTTTAATTCTCTTTCGAACGCTACCCATCAAATTCGAATAACTCGATCCTATCATTAAAAAAAATCAAAAAACAGTTTTGTGAAAATCGAAAATTTGAAAAAAAAAACAAAAACGCATCGCCCCAATCAAAAAACGGATTTTGACCCACCATCACGCAAAAAAAAAAAAAATGAGACCTGTCCGGTCAAAATTGGCAGAGTAGAAGCTGAGATCCAGGCGTACACACACACACCCACACACACACACACACACACACACACATCCATACAGACATTTTTCAAAAACCATGTATTTTGATTCCTAAGACCTCGGAACACAATTATAACATGTTTTTACAACAACTCAAAAATTTACTATCACAAAGCTTCCTCTAGGAGGAAGCAATAAAATACTGGTAAAATGTGTTGCACGAAGTGTTATATCAAATTTTAAAACTTGTACTTAAAATCAGTTTGAAATGTTTTGAGAATAGAACATGTGTGTATTAATAAATAATTATGTGTTATGAGGTTCATAAACTTCATAATAAGCTTTTGCATAGAAGAAAATATTGCTGAGTGACATGCGAGGTTATAAATATACAATATAATTTTCAGTGTTTTGTCTAATAATAAATAAAATATAGTACTGGTATGACATGTTACGTGAAGTGTTTATAGTCAAATTTTAAAACTTCTATTAAAAATCAGTTTCAAATTGTTGAAAATAGTATACATCTATATTTTACGCATGAATATATATATACAGTAGGTATGTGTGAGCGCGCGACTGTATCGAGAGCGCGCAATGTCGTATGGGTCCGAGTGTAAACATGTACCTCTCCCCTTCCTAGAGTGTGTGCGTGAGCAAGCATTAAGTCTAAGTCGAGAGGCAGCGAACGATACGCTGCTCTGTCTCTCTACTGCCGCACGCTGAGCGGAAAGCACCTTGCGCGAGTCGCTATGAAGCGCTCGGATTACCTTTATACTGAAACTGAATAAACCAGTCATTCTTTATATATAAAAGTGTCTCTCCTTATTAATATTACCACACCTCAACATGGTAGCAGAGGTCCGTGGTTTTGCCTGATTGGTAAGTAAAAAATTCTCTTATCTTCTACGTCGACTCTCGAGTCGCGTAGAGATAATAAAAGTGCCGCATATGTGAACACCGTGAGAAACATATATGAAAGAAGAATCAAAGTTAACAGTTGAGCAAGAAGACGATTCGCAGCACGAAGGAAAGCTCGAATCACTTGAAGAAGATACGACCACAGAGGTTAAGCAAGAAGTAAATTCCGAACACGAAGGAACGTTCGAGAACGAAAACAAAATGGAGAGAAAAGATATCACGATACCGGTGTTTGATGGAGAAGACTACAGTATGTGGAAGAAAAGAATTACGATGTACTTGAAGATGAAAAAGTGTGACACAGTAATAACCAGAGCAAGAGTTGCGGCAGCCAAGGTGACTGGGAAGAAAATGACTTGAAGGCCATCAATTTGATTTATAGTGCCATTTCCAACAAACAATTGGAGTTTGTGTGTGAAGAAGATACGGCGTATAAAATAATAAAGAAACTGGACGATATGTACCTAAAGGAGTCTACAGCACTACAGATTGTGTGCAGGAATAAATTGGAAAAATTGAGACTAGAAAAGTACAGTGATACAGCAACATTTTTCAGTGAATTTGAAAAATCAGTGAATGAGTTAAAAAGCGCAGGTGCAAAAATAAGTGAAAAAGAAAAATTGAATTACATGTTGAACACGTTGCCGAGCCAATACAGTTACATTGGCGATTTAATAGACACGTTAAAAGAAGAGGATCAAACAGCATCGTATGTGAAAAATAAAATACAGATAGCTGAAATGAAAAATAATAGCGAGCATAGCGAACAAAGGTCAAATGTATTCACTGCAAAAAAAGACCAGAAAAGAAGCTGCTTCAAGTGTGGCAGAACAGGGCATTTCGCACGAGAATGTCAAAATGGAGGACAAGCAGGACAAAGCGGCACAACATGGCGAGGCTCAACACATGGCCGCGGCCGAGGCAAGGCAGGAAGAGGCAACTACGGCAGGGGGCGCGGAAACTTCCGCCAGCAAGGAGCCAGCACGAGCGAGCAGAGCGGCGAAGGTACGAGTGCGTGGATAGCTACGGCGCATGCGGCGCAGAGTAAACATAGTCAAGGTAGGCTAGATAATGATATACAGTGGTTGCTGGACAGCGGCTGTACAAATCACATAATAAATAACGTTGAGTATTTTGATAAATTTATTGACCTTAAAGAACCGGTAAATATCTACTTAGGGGATAATCGATATATAAAAGCAACGAAAATTGGAAACGTAGTTAGCTATTTTAACGCGTTTGGTAAAAAGAATGAAGTGAATATGAGTAATGTTTTTTATGCCGAAAAAATGAATATGAATTTAATAAGTTTTGGAAAATTAACAGATAACAATACGATTATATCGAAAGGAGATGTAGCAAAGATAATAGATAAAAATAATAAATTGATAGCAGTAGCGTACAAAGAAAATCAAACTTATAGAATAAATAGTACCTTGAAACATAGAGAAAATTTTGTAAACACAGTCGAATGTAACAATAGAAATATGACTCTGAAGGAGAAATGGCATAGAATGCTAGGACACATAAATTTTAAGTATTTAGGTACAATATGTAAACAGCAGTTGCTATCGGGAATTCCAGAAACACTTGAAACGGAATTTATGAAATGTAAAACGTGTATAGAGAATAAGATGAATAATCTACCGTTTAAAAATAATAGAATAAGGGCAAGTAAAATTTTAGAAATTGTCCATACCGATGTATGCGGCCCTTTCAAAACGACCGGATTCAAAGGAGAAAAATACTTTGTTTCGTTTATAGACGATTATAGCAAAATTGCCAAAGTTTATTGCATAAAATCTAAAGATGAAGTAATTAACTGTCTAGTCCAATTTGTTAACGAAAGTGAAAATTTTACGGGAAAACGAGTAAAAATATTAAGATGTGATAACGGGAAAGAATATTTGAATAGTTGCATTTATAAATTCGCCAAAGAAAAAGGTATAATTTTGAACAATTGCCCGGCATATGTACACGAGTTAAACGGAACCGCGGAACGGTTTAATAGAACGATAATGGGTATGGCGCGATGTTTACTAACAGAAGCACAAGTACACAAAAGATATTGGCCTGAAATAATATGTGCGGCAACATATTTGAAAAATCGAACGTTGACTAACACGATAGAGAGGAAAACTCCGTACGAAATATTTTTTAATAGACGGCCGGATGTCAGACATTTACGTCTTTACGGGAGTAGGGTTTTTGTAAGGAAACCGGAACAAAAGAGAATTTCTAAATGGGATAGAAAGGCAGATATGGGAATTTTATTAGGATATAGTGAGGTAGGCTATAGAGTCCTATTAAATAATAAAATCATAGTTGCAAGACACGTAGATATTGTTGAGCAAAATGTAAAATGTATAGGGCTTGATGAGGTAGAGTCAAAATATCCATCTCCTTCTACTTCGACTCTCGAGTCACTTAGAGGAGATCAAAATGATCGGGATGACGATTTAAGCGATGATAATGTTTTTGAAAGCGCGGTTGAGAATAATGAACAGGAACAAAAAGTAACAAATAAGAAAAATATAGAACTATTAAAAGTCCCACGTAAATCTACACGTGATAGAAAAAGCCCAATAAGATATCCAGAAAATATTTCGAATAATATTTATGTAAATTACTGCAGGGTAGATACTCCGTATACATTTGAGGAGGCGATGTGTAGTAATGATAGTGAGAGCTGGATAAAAGCTATGGATAAAGAAATAAAAAGTTTAAATGAAAATAAAACATGGGAACTAGTTGAAAGGATACCAAATGAAAAGGTAATAGATGTAAAATGGGTTTATAGTAAGAAATCTGATGATACGTATAAAGCGAGATTAGTCGTAAGAGGATTTCAACAGACAAATGTTATTGACGACATATACGCTCCAGTTGCTAAAATGCAAACTTTAAAATTTTTGTTTTCCTTTTGTTGCCAGAATGGCCTAATTATAGAACAGATGGATGTAGTCACAGCATTTTTAAATGGTGAAGTAAGCTCGGAGGTATATGTCGGTCAACCGAAAGCTTATAGCGATGGAACAAACAGGGTTTGTAAATTACGTAAAGCATTGTACGAACTACGAGAAAGTCCAAGGGCATGGTATGAATGTTTGGATGAATATTTGACAAAGATAACATTTAAAAGGAGTAACGTAGATTATTGTTTATATACTCAAGGTGAAGGTATAGATCAAATTTACTTATTAATATATGTCGATGACTTGTTAATCTGTAGTAAGAGTAAAAAGAAAATTAAGAATTTAAAAAGAGTCTTATCAGGAAAATTTAAGATGAAAGACCTAGGAGATATTAAAGAATACCTTGGTATTAATGTAGAGTATGATTATCGAAATTGTGATATGAAATTAAGTCAGACTAAGTATATCGAGTCATTAGCGAATAAATATCAATTGCAGAATAGTAAATTATATAGCACTCCTATAGAGACGAATTTAAAAATTGAAAAGGCTGAAATAAGCGAGTCAGATATTAAATATAGAAATTTGATAGGTGCATTATTATATATAAGCTCAAGTACAAGGCCCGATATAAGTTATAGTGTTAATTATCTGAGTAGATATCAAAATAGTTATAACGAGACTCATTGAAAATATGCGTTACGAATCTTGAAATACTTGTATTTAACTAAAGATTTAAAGTTGAACTATAAAAGAAATGTAAATTGCGAAACTATAGAGTGTTATGTGGACGCAGATTGGGCTGGTGATAATGTTGACAGAAAATCCACATCTGGATATGTTATTAAAGTATTTGGAAATGTAATTGATTGGAAATCACGAAAACAAAGAACGGTAACAAAGGCCTCAACTTATGCAGAATATGTAGCCTTATCTGAGGCAGTTAGTGAAGTAAAGTTTGTACTAGAGTTAATGAAAAACTTTAATGTAAAATTGATTGATCCTGTAAAGATATTTGAGGATAACACAGGCGCGATAAATATAGCGAATTATGGAAACCTGACTAAGAATTCGAAGCACATAGAAATACATTATCACTATGTTCATGAAAGCGTGAAAGAAAAAGAAATTGTAATAATTAAAATTGATTCGAATGATAATGTTGCGGATATCTTTACAAAAGCGTTGTGTAAAGATAAATTTGAGAAGTTCAGAGAACTATTGAATATCATGTAATAAATTGAAAGTGTACAATATATATGTAAGGAGGCGTGTTGAAAATAGTATACATCTATATTCTACGCATATATATATATATATATATACAGTAGGTATGTGTGAGTGCGCGACTGTATCGAGAGCGCGCAATGTCGTATGGATCCGAGTGTAAACATGTACCTCTCCCCTTCCTAGAGTGTGTGCGTGAGCAAGCATTAAGTCTAAGTCGAGAGGCAGCGAACGATACGCTGCTCTGTCTCTCTACTGCCGCACGCTGAGCGGAAAGCACCTTGCGCGAGTCGCTATGAAGCGCTCGGATTACCTTTATACTGAAACTGAATAAACCAGTCATTCTTTATATACACGGTGACCCATTTTAATCGGTACACCCGGATTTTTCGGATCCTAAGACAGATAGGAAAAAATGATTCAGACAAAAGTTGTAGGGGACGAAGGGGGCCAAACGATGGTCCTAACAGCTTTGACCTTGAACTTGACCTTCAAGGTTATTTCAAGGTCAAGTGGTTTTTTTTTAATAGGAACACCTATTTTTGACCCCGGATTCGGAAAGAGCGGGAAATTTTACGTTCAAAATCATATTGAGACATTTTTTTTCAAGGTCATTTCAAGGTCATTTCAAGGCCAAATGAAGGTCGAACTCCGAAAAATCCATTTTAAGTCGTTTTTTCCATGAGTCACAGGCTTAAGTGGTTCAAACTGATCGTAGGTTTAATAGGGAAACCCACACACCCAAAACTTTCACATCCTAGTAAACAAATATCAAACTTGCACATCCGAACCCCATGCTCTTCATAGCCTCACATGCTAAACTGTTACACCAGACATCCCCCAGTCCCACACATCTCTACCCCATGTCTGATGTTTGTTTAACGGAAACTTCAAGATCATTAAAGCTGCTGTTGTAAATGTGTCAACCTTACGTTTAGCGCTACCCAGAAACAACGACGTGGACGTAGTAAGGATTGTTTCCTTTGGGGTGCTTGATTAAAGTGAGTCCCCTTGCCTCTCACTGTTCAGGGTGCTTGATTTAAGTGAGTCCCTTCGCCTCTCACTGATCGGGGTGCTTGATTAAAGTGAGTCCCCTTGCCTCTCACTGTTCAGGGTGCTTGATTTAAGTGAATCCCTTCGCCTCTCACTGATCGGGGTGCTTGATTAAAGTGAGTCCCCTTGCCTCTCACTGTTCAGGGTGCTTGATTTAAGTGAGTCCCTTCGCCTCTCACTGATCGGGGTGCTTGATTAAAGTGAGTCCCCTTGCCTCTCACTGTTCAGGGTGCTTGATTTAAGTGAGTCCCTTCGCCTCTCACTTATGTGTTTATCTAACCTCGAAGAAAATGTTCGAAATTACGACCATTTGCTTCCAGGCACATAGTCAAACGCCTTTGGAAGTGGCGAACGGTGTTTAGCAAAGTTTGCCTTGGAATGGCAGCGCATGCTCGACGAATTCTGTCCATCATGTCTACTCTTGTGGTGGGCCTTTCCTCAAAAACGGCATTTTTTAAATACCCCCATAAGTAAAAATCTGGTGATGTAAGATCTGGTGAGCAAGCAGGCCATTCAACCGGACCACCTCGACCAATCCATCTGTTACCATACTGCTCATTCAAAAAAGTCCTGACAATTCGAGCGAAATGTGGTGTTGCGCCGTCCTGCTGGAGCCACATTCTTCGTCGCGTTTCTAAGTCAACATCTATTCAATTCCCCATCACTTTGAAATTTTGCCTCATCAGAAAAAAGAACAAAATTAAAAAAGTCTGGATCATTTTCTATCATTTGTAAAGCCCATTGGCAAAACACAATACGCTGTTGAAAATGAGCAAACTGTAGCTCTTGGACCTTGGAAATTTCAAAGTGATGGGGAATTGAATAGACATAATTGTCATTACTGGTCTGATGTTAATCCTCATTGGGTCAGAACTGTAAACCATCAAAGACGATGGAGTATTATGGTATGGTGTGGGATTATTAATGGATGTGTGATTGGCCCTTATTTTTTCGAAGAAAATGTTAATCAACACACGTACTTAACGCTAATAAGAGATGAACTACCTGTATTGATGGAAGATGCTGACTTAGAAACGCGACGAAGAATGTGGCTCCAGCAGGACGGCGCAACACCACATTTCGCTCGAATTGTTAGGACTTTTTTGAATGAGCAGTATGGTAACAGATGGATTGGTCGAGGTGGTCCGGTTGAATGGCCTGCTTGCTCACCAGATCTTACATCACCAGATTTTTACTTATGGGGGTATTTAAAAAATGCCGTTTTTGAGGAAAGGCCCACCACAAGAGTAGACATGATGGACAGAATTCGTCGAGCATGCGCTGCCATTCCAAGGCAAACTTTGCTAAACACCGTTCGCCACTTCCAAAGGCGTTTGACTATGTGCCTGGAAGCAAATGGTCGTAATTTCGAACATTTTCTTCGAGGTTAGATAAACACATAAGTGAGAGGCGAAGGGACTCACTTAAATCAAGCACCCTGAACAGTGAGAGGCAAGGGGACTCACTTTAATCAAGCACCCCGATCAGTGAGAGGCGAAGGGACTCACTTAAATCAAGCACCCTGAACAGTGAGAGGCAAGGGGACTCACTTTAATCAAGCACCCCGATCAGTGAGAGGCGAAGGGATTCACTTAAATCAAGCACCCTGAACAGTGAGAGGCAAGGGGACTCACTTTAATCAAGCACCCCGATCAGTGAGAGGCGAAGGGACTCACTTAAATCAAGCACCCTGAACAGTGAGAGGCAAGGGGACTCACTTTAATCAAGCACCCCAAAGGAAACAATCCTTACTACGTCCACGTCGTTGTTTCTGGGTAGCGCTAAACGTAAGGTTGACACATTTACAACAGCAGCTTTAATGATCTTGAAGTTTCCGTTAAACAAACATCAGACATGGGGTAGAGATGTGTGGGACTGGGGGATGTCTGGTGTAACAGTTTAGCATGTGAGGCTATGAAGAGCATGGGGTTCGGATGTGCAAGTTTGATATTTGTTTACTAGGATGTGAAAGTTTTGGGTGTGTGGGTTTCCCTATTAAACCTACGATCAGTTTGAACCACTTAAGCCTGTGACTCATGGAAAAAACGACTTAAAATGGATTTTTCGGAGTTCGACCTTCATTTGGCCTTGAAATGACCTTGAAATGACCTTGAAAAAAAATGTCTCAATATGATTTTGAACGTAAAATTTCCCGCTCTTTCCGAATCCGGGGTCAAAAATAGGTGTTCCTATTAAAAAAAACCACTTGACCTTGAAATAACCTTGAAGGTCAAGTTCAAGGTCAAAGCTGTTAGGACCATCGTTTGGCCCCCTTCGTCCCCTACAACTTTTGTCTGAATCATTTTTTCCTATCTGTCTTAGGATCCGAAAAATCCGGGTGTACCGATTAAAATGGGTCACCGTGTGTAAAAGTGTCTCTCCTTATTAATATTACCACACCTCAACACATATGTTTTGAAAATAGCTCCAGTGTGTATTAATAAATAATTACGCGTTATGAGGTTCATACACTTCATAATAAGCTTTGGTATAGAAGAAAATATTGCTGAGTGACACGTGAGGATATATAAATATACAATATAATTTATGATGCCTATTTGAAATATTGGTCTGAGCCTTGATTTAAAAAGCATCTGTCATCTTTAAAAACTTAGTCGATATCAGTGCTGTGCTGTTGTACATATTTATTCAAGTGCCAATGAAAAGATTATGTCTAATGAACATGGAAGTACTGAAAAGAGCAAAAATGATGTTATTGCGAAAATTTCAAGGAATGAAAGTGCTCAGTAATCTATTTTATAATTTTCTCTTGGTAGGAGATGTCAAAATGTTTCAGAGAAGTTTTTAGTACATATTTTTCTATACAAGATTCAGATAATAATAATGTTTAATTCATCAACTGGTTGTGTTTTTAATTTTACAAGATTATGTGTATGATGAAAAAAAATATTATGAAAAAGAAATATGTGGTTACCAAAATAATGAAACGAATTCCAGCTTTAGAATGTGCAATAGAAGTCTAGAGGTAAATTTTAGCACAAATTTAATAATGTAATAATAATTTTTCAAAAAAACAAGAGCAAATGGATGCATAAGAGTGTTTTGTGAAAAAACTTAGTATCAGGTGCTGTTACATAATGGTAGTTAACTTGGCAAACTTTGAGCTTCGCATTTTTAGGCTAGAGGATTAGGTGATTTCAGTGAAATAGATGCGAAAGAGTAGTTTTAAAAAAACTTTGTATCGCCTGCTGCTATGGAAATGGCAGTTGATATGTGAACTCAACTTTTCAGCCAACTTTGAGCTTCGAGTTTTATAAAAGCAAGAGAATCAGCTGGTGATACAGAGATTTGAATTGTAATTCTGATAACTTGTACTTTTGTCTTTTATTCCTTGCAATAGCTACAAAGAAAAAATATATTATTGTTATCTTTTTTAACAATTTTAAATTCTCTGTTGAAATACTAATATAAGTTTAATGTTTTTATCCAAACAATCTTGGTCTCAACAACTGTCCAACTCTCTACAAAGAACTTGACGGAAGCTTAAATGTTTTTTTTGAAACAATTATATAACAAACACTTTTAAAAAATATTTTTTAAACTATTTTCTATAATTCCTATAAAAATATTTTCTATTTCTCACAGAACTGATTTTTGCTATTTAAATTATCTCTTTATCTCTTTACAATATTTGTTTGTATGTATTTGCTATGAAAATGTTTTCTTTTTCTTACAAAAATCATTTTTCTTATCTGTAGTATTACTCATTAAATTAAAGTCGTATTTTCAATAACAGAATCATATCTGTAAATTATTCATTCTTATATTTTCTCTACAAAATATCTCCAAAAATGGTCCATCACTACATTTTTTAAAAAATCCTTTAATAAATTATTTTACAAAACTTCTACAATCCTTAGTAGTATATTATGCACCAAGGGAGGAAACCACTTGGACAGTCCACAGCTCGTGTAAATTGCCACCCGAGCCGAAGGCAAACACGAGCTGTGGGCTGGCCAATTTTACTCCTGTGGAGCGTATACTATTTTTTTGCCTAGCGAGGTCGAAAATACAACCTTCGCGATCGGGCGCCGGGAACGAAAGTGGTACTTTCGGCCCGCTAGGCAAAAAAAAATTTTGCAAGCAACAAGAAATTCTTTTCCAAAACCTTTACAATCACTTTACAAAAACTTTTACAAACGATAAGAATTTTTTCGGAAACCATAGGAATTATTTTCCGAAACCTATATATCCTAAAAAATTATTTACGTTTTATTTTATGAAAAGGAATTCTACAAATCAATAATAAATTTTTGCGTTCTAAAGTCGAACTAGATTTCTTTCACGCGGATACTGAAAGTCAAACCCAAAAAAGTTGTGAAATCAATTAAAGTGTAGTTCTATACTTAATGAACTCTCATAACGTTATCACACAATCTAATTATTATTTTCTCTTAAAAAGTTGTGAAATCTATCTCAAAAAACATTTTACAAAAGTTTAAACTAAGGCAAGTATTAGTCTTTCGCTCATCCTCCCTCTCTCTCCCTCCCTCTCTTTCTCCACCTGTCTCTCTCGCCCTCTCTCTCTCTTCCCCTCTTTCCCTCCCTTCTCTATCTCCCTCTCTCCCTCCCTCCCTCTCTCTCTCAACATCCGTCAAACTGAGTACCAAAATCTTTAATGAGGGCTTCAATGTTTTTTTTAAAACAATCAACACGTTTTTTAAAAGCTAATTTTTTAAGTACGTTCTAACAACACAATTTCTCTAATCCTTTTAATTCTTCTAGTCTCGTCTATTTAATAAGTACTCTTTACAAATGGGAATAATTTTTTTCATGACTGTACAAATAATAATATTGTTAATATAAAACTTTCTATGAAAGTATAAAATAAGGCAAGTATAGACGTTTTTTCTACATAATCTATAAAAAAACAACCCAATTTGTCTAGACCTTTTATATATTCGAATCTCATCTATTCAATAAGCACTCTCTACAAATGGTAATCATTTTTTTCATGATTGTACAAATAATAATAATATTGTTAATATAAAACTTTATATTAACTGTTAGCAGGGGTGGTTCTCCAATCTCCCACACATACTTGGCGGGCCCGACGGTTTGCAGTTTACCGGTGGGCTTTGTAAATGTAGAATTCTAAATTTTTGCATAAATTCATTAAAAATGTTTATACCTATATAAGTCCACTATAATTAATAAATAATTACAATGACTCTAATTTTTAATTGATACTTTTCAAATATATCATCCCTACATATGTGCAGAATCTCATGATTTACTTACATTAGCCAAAATATTTTTCCTTGTATCCGTCGTTTTTAAACAGGAATGAAATAAAAATGCATATAAATTGTACTAAAAAATCTACTAAAAAATGCTTTAGATTTTACTAACCATTTTATAAGCCACCTATTTTTTATCCTTTTCCCGCGTGTAAATATCGTATAAGATCTCATGTCAGTATTTCAGCCATCAGATCTCATATGAGATTATACACACATTCAAATTGTTCACTGCAAATCAAACAAACGAAAGTTGTGAAATCAATTATCAATAGTCACATAATGCAAATAACTCTCGTAAACTACTGTATGACTGTTCTCAGGAATGTATTCAAATTTGATCATCTTTCTATACAAATTAAACACAAGAAAGTACTGAAATAATATAAAACTTTCTACGAAAGTATAAAATAAGGCAAGTATAGACGTTTTTTCTGTATAATATCTATAAAATAATAATATTTATGATTTTGTAAAAAAAACCAAATAAATACCAGTGAAAAAGTCTTTTACTTCTTTGAGTCATTGTATGCTGAACAAATTATATGTAGGTAAGTACATTGAAATTGTTTACTGCAAATCAAACAAATGAAAGCTGTGAAATCAATTATCGATAGTCAAGTAATGCAAACATCTCTCGGAAACAACTATTCCGTACTGTTTTCAGAAATGTATTCAAATTTGTTCATCCTTCTATACAAATTAAACACAAGAAAGTACTGAAATCAATTTATTGTAGTCAAGTACCCATAAGGTAACTTGACTGACATAATAGAACTTTCGTACCTTGCGTGTAAAATTACATTTTATGCCCACGTTGTAACTTCAAAAATATTCTGCCAGTGGGCATAAAGTATTACTTAACGCCTCAGAGGCGCAATAGCTCACAAACTCCTATATACAAAACCTTATAGAACCTACGCACTTTACCCCCGTGTAGGTGAAAATTATTTTATGACTATTATGCTTTCTTTTCATTTCTAAAATTCATAAGAATTTTTTCAGATATTAACGAAAAGTCAAAGTTTTAAACTTTCTATAATATTACGCATCTTGGGAGAAGACAAGAGAAGTCTAGAGCTGCTCTAGCAGGGGTGGTTCTCCAATCTCCCACACATACTTGGCGGGCCCGATGGTTTGCAGTTTACCGGTGGGCTTTGTAAATGTAGAATTCTAAATTTTTGCATAAATTCATTAAAAATGTTTATACCTATATAAGTCCACTATAATTAATAAATAATTACAATGACTCTAATTTTTAATTGATACTTTTCAAACACACACACATACACACACACACACACACACACACACACACACACACACACACACACACACACACACACACACATATCTACATATAATGTTATCTGCAATTTTATATATTATGGGATCTCATGAAATCTCATATGAGATCTGATGTCCGATATTCACATATATGAGATCTCATATGATATTTTCACGCGGATTTGCAATTTCTATTTAAAAACAGAGTGATACATCCATGGATCAGTATTTAATATGTAAATGCAACTCATTTATACATTTTATCTGATCTTTATATTATATGAAAATGACCATGTCTACACCTTGAACTGCAAACCGCCGGGCCCGCCAAGTATGTGTGGGAGATTGGAGAACCACCCCTGCTAGAGCAGCTCTAGACTTCTCTTGTCTTCTCCCAAGATGCGTAATATTATAGAAAGTTTAAAACTTTGACATTTCGTTAATATCTGAAAAAATTCTTATGAATTTTAGAAATGAAAAGAAAGCATAATAGTCATAAAATAATTTTCACCTACACGGGGGTAAAGTGCGTAGGTTCTTTAAGGTTTTGTATATAGGAGTATGTGAGCTATTGCGCCTCTTAGGCGTTAAGTAATACTTTATGCCCACTGGCTGAATATTTTTGAAGTTACAACGTGGGCATAAAATGTAATTTTACACGCAAGGTACGAAAAGTTCTATTATGTCAGTCAAGTTATCTTATGGGTACTTGACTACAATAAATTGATTTCAGTACTTTCTTGTGTTTAATTTGTATAGAAGGATGAACAAATTTGAATACATTTCTGAAAACAGTACGGAACAGTTGTTTCCGAGAGATGTTTGCATTACTTGACTATCGATAATTGATTTCACAACCTTCATTTGTTTGATTTGCAGTAAACAATTTCAATGTACTCACCTACATATAATTTGTTCAGCATACAATGACTCAAAGAAGTAAAAGACTTTTTCACTGGTATTTATTTGATTTCTTTTACAAAATCATAAATATTATTATTTTATAGATATTATACAGAAAAAACGTCTATACTTGCCTTATTTTATACTTTCGTAGAAAGTTTTATATTATTTCAGTACTTTCTTGTGTTTAATTTGTATAGAAAGATGATCAAATTTGAATACATTCCTGAGAACAGTCATGCAGTAGTTTCCGAGAGTTTTTTGCATTACTTGTCTGTTGATAATTGATTTCACAGCTTTCGTTTGTTTGATTTGCAGTAAACAATTTGAATGTGTATATAATCTCATATGAGATCTGATGGCTGAAATACTGACATGAGATCTTATATGATATTTACACGCGGGAAAAGGCTAAAAAATAGCTGGCTTATAAAATGGTTAATAAAATCTAAAGCATTTTTTAGTAGATTTTTTAGTACAATTTATATGCATTTTTATTTTTATAAACACTTGATGTAACACGTCATACCAATACTATATTTTATTTATTATTAGACAAAACACTGAGAATTATATTGTATATTTATAATCTCATGTGTCACTCAGCAATATTTTCTTCTATGCAAAAGCTTATTATGAAGTTTATGAACCTCATAACACATAATTATTTATTAATACACACTTGTTCTATTCTCAAAACATTTCAAACTGATTTTAAGTAGAAGTTTTAAAATTTGATATAACACCCCGTATGGAAAAAAAGAAATGTATGAAACCGTATACAACCGTACAAAACTGTATAAAAACGTATAAAACCGGATCTAAACATTGGTTTTTGGACAACTTTATACGTTTTAATATGTTTTTCTGCCCTTCGGCTGGAAAGCGCCAACTTCCCGGCCGCTGCGCGAAACGAAGTTGCCGCTTTCCGGCGCCGTCGAGCAGAAAAATAGTATACACACCTTGGCCAATAAAAAAGAAAGACATTTCTTATTTTACTGGCCTAGGTATGTAATATACTATTGATACGTTTTAATACAGTTTCATACGGTTTCTAACATTTTAATACAGTTTTCTACGATTTGCAACGATTTTATATAATTTCATACGGTTTTTTACGTTTTATGGAATTTATAAAACGTATAAAACGTAAAAAACGTAATTAAGATTTTATAAACATGAAAAGATAATTTATTTATTAATTTTTCTATTTATTTTTTTGTTATTTTGTATGAAAATGTATTAAACTATATAAAAATGTATAAAACCGTATAAAAATGTAATAAATTTGAAAAAAATCTACGGAAATATACAGAAATATACATTTTTATACGGTTTCCTATCTTTTATTACATTAACCTTTTTGCAAACTTGATATGGAAGAATTTCTGAATTGTAAGAAAATGTCTGAAAATGTATTAAACTGTATAAAAACGTATAAAAATGTATAAAACCGCATAAAATATGTCCAAAAACCAATAGAAAGGTTCATTTTTATACGTTTTTATACGTTTTTATACGTTTTCCTACGGTTTCATACATTTATTATTTCCATACGGGACTTCATGCAACACATTCTACCAGTATTTTATTTTTTTTATATTACACAAAACACTGATTAGATGTCATTTTTTAATCACTATGTTATTTGTTATCAATAAATTTTGATTATATATGCACTTCATGCAACATATCATGCCGGTATTTTATTTTATTTAATACGCAAAACACTGATTAGATGTCATTTTTTAATAATCACAACATTTTTATTATCAATATAATTTTCAACTAGATATACAAACTATGAAAATCACAATTTTCTTTTCTTATTTTGAAAAACTTACTTCAAAACATAATACTTTTTTCGTACTTGGAGTCCATTACTGTCTAAATAAACATCTTAGTTGTTTGTTTTATGTGTTATTCATTGAAAGCAATGAAACTGTAATTTTTCATTGACATCCAAGTCCTCTATTCGGCCTGTCAAATATGAAGATAAATTTTTAATATTCTTCTAAAGTTATACCTCATGAAAAATTTTCATGTTGAGGATATATAGATACATCTTGAAAAATATTGTCATAAATAGTATTTGCCTGCTCTTCTATAGGCTAATATTGGTTAGGTTTTCTTTCTTGAGTAGTACTATATTCTTACTATCTTCTTTAATATAATTCTATTCCTAAGCGTCTGTTCTTGTATTAAAATAACTTTTTCTTGTCCATTAATAGTAAAATAACCAGCAGGGTCATGAGGGCACTCGTTCATTTTTGCTAATTGAAAATTAGATTTTTCACACAGTACACAATTAGAACACCTCAACACTATTGGCTATATTATATATTCAAAATAGAATGAATAAGGCTTTCAGCATTTGTCTACGTTGTACAACCATCCAAGACTGTAAAATAATCTTGTATAATCTGTAAATATAAAAAATTCACACAAAGTATCAATTTTTTTAAAATGATTGTAGCCATTTAACACTTAGCTGTTCAATACTTATCGAATAAAAGTTATTTGCCCCTTTGATGCACGTAGGTAAATTCTTATTAGTTTAGTTGACTTTCTTAGATCTTTGAATAACTACTATTTCTAAACTATACATGCTCTGGCACTGACGCTGATGCTGGCGCTCTCTCTCTCTCTCTCTCTCTCTCTCTCTCTCTCTCTCTCTCTCTCTCTCTCTCTCTCTCTCTCTCTCTGTTCTGTCTTCATCGCCATTCATTCATTATTAGTATATGTGGTCGAACAAAAATGCTATAGTATGTACGGTCGGAAGAAAAATGTATAGTTTATGAATTTTATGGAGAAATATGGAGAAATTTTAGAATCGGAAGCTAGACATCAAATTTTTCACTATGTAATATCTCTAATATGAGAACATCTTTTTACATGAAACTTTTTGTGCAACATAGTATGACAAAATAGCGTGTTGTTATTTTAATTTGGGTGAATATAAAAGCGATTGAAAATTGCAGTAAATATTTCAAATTCTCGGGCATGCATTTCATTGTATATGTAGCGCGGTCGACCTTCAGGCTTCTTCTATACTTGCCTTCGGAGCACTACCGCGCTCCTTGATTATAGTGTTATAAGTATTATTAAACATAAAAACAAACACACTAATATATTCTACTTATTTTAGGTTCTGAATGCGGTTTTTTTGAAACATTTTTTGTCTTTGTAGCCCTTGTAAATACAAGTTCATATATTAACTACAAGATTTGTGTATATCAACAACAAAAATAATCAGATAAATATTAAATGACTAAATGTCTATTTTGAAAATGTAAAATATCAATTAGAGATGAATATTGACACTTTGTGTTGATTTTTTTATATTTTTTTCAGATTGTATAAGGAATATGTTCCGAATTTGTACAGGATTGTACAAAAAGAAGAAATCGTTCTAATTTAGTTGAAGTTATATTAAAAAATTAGATTTTGTTATGATTATCTAGAATGCGGATTCCACGCAAAAATTAGCAGGACAGAAGTTTTTAACCTTTAGAGGGTCGGAAAACCACTAAAATGGCACACTCCCTTATCGACACTTTGTCTACGTTCAATCAATGATATAAGATACCTTTTGTCCCAATTTTTTAAGGTGAATTTCCATCTCAAAATCCCGGCCCTCTAAAGGTTAAACAATAAAAAGACCACAGTATAAATTTTTTTCTACACAAGATTAAGATAATAATTTCAAGAAGTTATATCCATAAATAAATATCAAGAATGTTTTTCTTCTCTCAGTGATTCTTAGTTCATAAACTGTTTATTTTTAATTTTACAAGATGTGAGCAATTATAGATTATTAATTCAAGTATTTTTAATAAGAATTTCAAGAAAGTTGGCTATATAAAAGAATATCGAGAAAGCTTTTATTCTCAGTTTTTCTTAATTCATAAACTGTTTTCTTTTTTTTTTTTAATTTCGCAAGTTGCGTAGCAATGATGGGTTATTAATTCAATTAGTTTTGTGTAAAAATTTCAACAAATCCAAGTGTTGAGAATAATGTAATTAATGATTGGTTCATGGTGTGAGACGCTAAATGTTTCAGAGGAGCCATCTGTTCTGTGAACATTATAGTGCATGAAGCGTTTATATAAATTACTGTCATGGCTAGGTTTTGAATCTGTAATTAATATGTGAATTTGCAAGTGGATTGTGACGCAGTATTGTATCTGGATCTACGATCCTTGCAAGCCTCTGACATTTATTTATTTGAAATATTAATCTGCGCCTTTGGTTTGAGAAGCATTATTTCTACTTCAACAAATTTAGTCAATGTCAGTGCTTACTCTTATGCTGTTGTACATACATATTTGCTCATGGACCAATCAAATTATTATGTAAAATACAAATATTAGTAGATTTAACTTTACAAAAAGTTGCAAAAATTTTTTCCTTTTTTTAATTTTAATGTTTCTATTCTTATGTAGTCTCTTAAAAAGTTGTGAAATCTGCAAGTATTCTACGAAAATCATAACTTATAGGCAAGTGTACATTATTATTCCTTGCAAATTCTTTAATTTATTAATAAGAATCAGAAGTTCATGCAAAACCTACATGTTTAAAAAATAAATTATTGCTATTATCTCTCTTCACAACTGTAAAGTTTCTTATCGAAAAACAATAATCACAAAACATATTTCAATAAGAAAAATGAAATAAATTATTTTTATTATCTCTCTAAACCACTGTCAAGTCGCTTTATAAAAAAACAATTTAACACCCACCCCCTCTCTCTCACTCTCGTCTTTTCTTATTCAACAACTGTATAAGGACTCCAGGAAAAACTTTGAGAAGAGCCTAAAAGTAGTATATGGACTGGTATAGCGAGACATATCATATTACAAGGGGGGAGGAGGGGCGCGCCGTGGTGCGCCGCGGGTAGGGTCATTAAGTTAAGTGTTATGTAAACAGTAGCTTGCACGGTAGCAATGACCCATGTCAATGGGCCCATTGTTATCAAAACCGTTACTGTTTTGTAAACAAACCACCCAGTAACAATGGGTAATTAGCTACTGTTTACATATCAGTTATACCCTCTTGACACCTCCGTGTAATATGATACGCGCTATACCAGTCTATGTACGAGAGAGAAAGAAAGAGAGAGAGAGAGAGAGAGAGAGAGAGAGAGAGAGAGAGAGAGAGAGAGAGAGAGAGAGAGAGGTGGGGGAAGAGAGAGGTGAAGGGAAGAGAGAGTAAAAAACAACGTTTATATATTTATTAATATTTATTAAAATGTTACTGACGCGCGCGCACACACACACACACACACACACACACACACACACACACACACACGTGCACACACACACGTGCACATACACACACACACGTGTACATACATTTACGTGCGTTCGCAGACGCCATGGCCGTCACACACACGCACATGCGCGCACATACATTTACGGACGTTCGCAGACGCCATTCCTATAAGGCACTTACACGTGCTTTCGCGGCAGACACCGCATCTAAAGTTTTGGCAGTGCCAGCACTGCTCCGGTGACGGGCCCTCCGGGTCACTCTTGAGAATGTGGAACATAATTCCGCACATGTTGCACTTGACGCTGGCGATATTGGATGGTGGTGGTGGTGGTGGTGGTCTTGGAGCCCGCTGCTGCTGAGTCCTCCAGCTTTTTATGATATCTTGTGAGCCTTGCTCGCAGACCCGCTACTTCACGGTCCATTGCTCGGTGAATACTGGTGCTGTCAGATTCTGACGAACACTGAGTAGCGTCGCGACTTGGCTGCGTTGTTGGGGAGGCCTCTGTGGTGCGGAGCGACTGTGAAGTGCTAGCACCTGCTAGCTGAGCTCTCCGAAGCGCTGACTCTTGTGCACAGGCCCACGCTTCCACCCCGGTCCTGCGCTCCTTAGGCCAAATGTTCAAAAGTAAATTAATGTCTTCGTGACATTTAGCCA
This sequence comes from Torymus aiolomorphi, assembly GCA_036365515.1. Lineage (NCBI taxonomy): Eukaryota > Metazoa > Arthropoda > Insecta > Hymenoptera > Torymidae > Torymus > Torymus aiolomorphi. Next base: position 83,815,633 of record CM070875.1, read on the forward strand.
AATATATTTACTACGAATGCAAATATATTTGTAAATCTTATTTAATAACTGCCGGTCACCGGGTCCATCAAAGTCGCGCTGTATGCGCTTTTCTATGTTGGCCGCGTCGCTCTCAGCCCTCGCTATCTGTATAGCAGAGTTCGCACAGAACCGCTACTATAAGCTGGAAACCCACACGGCTCGATTCCATGGTGAAGACTGAACTGGCATGCGTGCATGGTCAACCTCATCCCCTCGGTCACGTGGAAGAAGCGGTGATGGTAGAAATGCATGAGTGGTGGACGTATTGTGCGGTACCGTCGTCGAATTTTTGTGACACAACCGTTACAACCAATATTATTGCCGTAGATTCCACATCAACAGATTAGGAAGAAAGTTTTTGTAGAACAATATTTCACGACTGTTAGCTGTGTGTTGTAAATTTTTATCACGCATGCATGTGTTCTTTTTCCACAGTTGCGTCACGAATGTTTTTGCTTCGAGAGCCATGAAACTCTATCCCTTTTCAGCGTCGATGTTCGAGTATAGAACGCTCATTGTTTGACGGACGTCACGTAACGAGATGCTGAATTTTTTATCGCTCATGCTTTTGACTGCGCTTGTATAAGAGCTCTAGGCTTCGCTGCAGAGGCATCAGTCTGTTCGAAACTCCGAGATGGATACGTTCGTAAAAATTTCGCTGCGAAAAGCCATACTGCGGCTCTTTGGTAGAGAGAGGTATAGTAGAGGTTGTGCGTGGCTGCAGCGCTTGCGCGGGATGACTCGCGACGAGTTGATCCGCCAATTACAGAGGATCCTTACGACGGCGGGCTATCGCGCAATCGCGCACCTAAATCGAGGCTCTAGACGTTCCGGTGAAGTTTTACGGGTAATCGAAGAGTTTGTTTTAATCAGGAATTAAGTGGCCTGCCAGTTTTTAGTGACATAATCGAAGGGCGATCGTAGCGGCTTGGTAAGTTTAAAATATTTCAAAATATTTCAAAATATTTATAGAAATTTATAATAATTGACATACTATTTTTCAGCTCTGGAGAGTCTACTAAATAACGACGATACGAGCGATGTTACATATTTTTCCGGCGCGGAAGACAGCACGCCTACACAGTCGCGGCGCGCCGTGAGAACGTTTATCCAGTCGCACGCACTCTGAGTTTTCATAGCAGCGATACCAGTGATGATGAAAACGCTGAGCCGGTTGTTATTATAGCTGATGTGCATGCTTGTGACGAGGGGAGTGAAGAACCTCCACGAGAGGTAGAAAGCCCTACACTAATTGTAGGGAATATCCCTAATCGCATGAAGGAGGAGGAAGAGGAGGAGGAGGAGGAGGAGGAGGAGGAGGAGGAGGAGGAGAATGAGGAGGAGAATGAGGAGGAGGATGAGAAGGGGGGGGGGTTACTTCTCGCAGTACCACGCCGGGCGGAGAGATCAAATATACTGATATTTGCTCTCTTTGGACACCCGCGCGTTTACATCGGCGGAGAATGCGCGGAGTTGACTGGCGGACAAAACAATGATCTCTCGCGCGAGGAAGGGTTGATAAAGTGCAATGTTTTACCACCTCGTAGTTTGATGCTGCCTGTATTACCCGTAAAAATGCACTCTCGGGTGATTTTCGGACTCTGTCGATCCTGCTTCGAGGAATTGCGGGAGGGCGACTGTAATCACGACCAAGCCGCTGAGCGTGAATTTACAGGCACATGGGTTGTCTGCGAGTTACAGAAGGCGATCGAACTTGGCTACTGCATCACAGAAATATTTGTTATTTGGCAGTATGAGACCACGCAGTTCGATCCTGTCACGGGTGCGGGTGGGCTGTTTGTCCCGTATGTCAATAGGCTATAGATAATACCTTTCTCTGATTGAAGCAGCAGGCAAGCGGTTGGCCTGCTTGGTGTACAGACGAAGAGAGTAGAAAGCGGTATGTCGACGAGTACGAGCGCGATGAGGAGATGAGGTTAGACTCCGAAAAAATAGAACAAAATCCGGGGTTGCGTTCTGTCGCGAAATTATGTTTGAATTCGCTGTGGGGAAAATTCGTCCAGCGCTCAAATATGAAACAAACGGCTATTATAAAAACGCGTGAGGGACTATTAAAACTTCTTACAGCGCCGGAAAAAGAAGTATTCGATGTTCTTATGGTCAACGAGAACCTTTTATATACGAATTGGCGCTTTCGCGAAGATGCCGTCGATGTTTCGGGTAATACAAATGTGGCAATAGCTGAGTATACAACCGCGCAGGCGCGTCCGAGTTGTATTCTTATATTGAAAAACTCACTGCAGTGCGTTTTCTATACATGGACACGGACTCGTGTATTTTCACATGTAAGGAAGAATACCATGCTGAGTATACTCCGTCTCTGGGTGCTTTACTTGGCAACATGACAGACGAGCTAAAGGCCTACGGCGAGGGTACCTATATTACAAAGTTTCTCTCAGCGTGTCCAAAATTTTATGGCTTCCGAGCTGTCGTACCTTCTACTGGGGAAACTGTCGAGTGCTGTAAGATTAAGGGTATTAGCCTCAACAGCGCCAATTCGTGTATAATAAATTTCGAGAGCATCGCGCGTTTGATCGCAGCGTATTTTGAAAACGAAAGAGAACCCATCGTTTTGAAATATAAACGGATCAGACGCACGCGCACGCACGAAGTCATCACTCGCAACGAAAAGAAGTCGTGTTCCGTAGTACTTAAGAAGCGTAGATACTCATATGTTTTCTATTTTGTATTGTGTAAATTCTCTATTATTTATTTCCTTTTATTTATTTCTCTTCATTCGTTTCTTATGTTTTGTTCTTATTCTTTTTATTTATGTATTAGTGTGGTTAGTAATCTAGTCTTAAAACTCTTGGTTTCTTTTCGAATGCGTTCGTTTGGTTATTTATATGGTCTACTTGCTTTTTTTAAATCTGGGTCACTTTGTGTTGTCTGTCTGGTTATGATCCCTTTTTTCCCTTGTTTTCTGCGTTTTTCTGATATGAGATGACATATTATTCTTTTGCTTATGCTATACTTAATATTTCTGTTAAAATATGATTTTATTATTAGTTAAATTATATTTTTTTGTGTATTATTTATTTGGCAATTTATTTATTTATTCGCCAATTTTGTATCTCTATCCTTAATGTTTCCGTGTAATTTGATTTCTGGTATTCTTATTTCTTGTTTATGTAATATATAACATTTATCTATTCAATGATTATTATTTTGTATTATTATTTCATTTTTCTGATTTGTGTTGGATTTGTTTTATTTATTTAAATTTCTTTCTATTTATTTATTCATTTGTTTATTTTTTTCACTAATATTTTAGTTATTTGTTTTTACTGATATTATTTACTTATTTGTTTCTTAATATTTTCCCTATATCTATTTTTTCACTTTAATTTGTTGTTTGTCAAATATATGTTCGTGATGGTATTTACTTATATATTTATTTATTTTGATTTTATCTTTATGTGAAATCTTTTTTTATATTTATTTACGTTTAATTATTTGTATTTGGGTTATCCTTTCTTCTTTCCCTATTTCTATAACAGCGTCCATTTTCTTCTTTTACTTATCTGTTAATATGTTAGCATAGTCTGGACGAGCCGTACATGCTTATCTTTCGAAGTTTGGGCGATTCATGCTACAATGATCCCTCTAACTTTTTACTGCTAAGTAAGAAGCTCGGAAATAGTTAGTAATAAAATAAATTATTAGTATGGACAAATACTATTTGTTTTCCTTTATACCAGTCTTGTTTTTCGTATAAATCTAGTGATCTTACGTTCGATTCTGTACCGGTACCAAATGTTAAGTCCAGAATAAATAAGAAAACGAATAAAATTTGGTTTTAAAATTTATTTAATTGGAAAAGGTATAATTACCAATATCGTCGATGAATACAATTCCTTCAATGTATAATTTAAGGGATACACGTATAATTCATTCTTATATAGTTGAAATTCGTATATATTTTGAATTCTAGTTATAGACCAATTTGTGAATTGATTTAATTTGAATTTTGCCCTCGTATATCGTCCGGGGCAGACAGAGCTCGCCAGTTCTTCTGTGCTAAGGTTGTAGCTGTGACTGATGCGTGCGGCGCACATCGCTTCTTTTATAATATCGAATAATTAGGTTAAAGGTGATCGTGAACAGCAAATGGAGATCATCTTATTTGAAGGAGGTTGCAATAAAACGATCAACGAGGAACCAAGAAAAATTCATTTAAAACTTCGTTTATTGGCCGACGTTTCGGTACTAATGTCAATACCTTCATCAGGGCTAAGAAGGGAAAAAATACATAGTTAAAACATATATACAGATTATTTTAAGCAAAAGAACCCATTAACACTTTTTTTTGCATTTTACTGACCTAATAAATTAACGAAAGTTTACACCATGGTTGGTAGACAAACATAGTTGACGTCGATCATGTAATGATATAGCACATAATGCAACGTCTGTGAGCGGATTTTATTTAACTAGAACAATTTGAAAAGAATTCGAGTTTGAAAATTTGATTTTAAGTTAACGAAAATTAAAATTTATACGAATATAACAATAAACAGCTAGAGCTCTTGCCCATTCTGCACTCTGGAGTCCCATTTTTCGACAATGAGAGAAAAGCGAAATTTCCGGTGTAGTTTATATACCCACAGGGGGGACGTTAATTTTCGCAAATTCAAATTAAAAATTTTGAGAGTGGGAGGAGAATGAGTGCGCCAGCAAGTAGCGTACTGGAGATCGTACGACTAACAGCGTTTATTGTTATTTTCATTATTGAGAAGTGTCTATTGGTTGTTTCAACGGATTTTTTATAAATGTACTTGAGATTCTTAGTGTCGTCGATTCGATTTAGGCTGTTATTTTGCGAGTGTATGTGCAACATTTCTGAAAAAGTGCGTTTATGGAAGTTTGTTTCGGTGTCTATTATGTGTGTATTCTCAAAATCTATTTTATGTCCAGTTTTTTGAACGTGCTCTGAGAGTGCGGAGGTCGTTAACGGTTTTGAGACCGCGTATTTGTGTTCGTATACACGTCTGTTTAACTTCCTTTTAGAGGTGCCTACGTAAGAGGCATCGCAATCTTTGCAGTTTATTTTGTAAACGACAGATGCAGTTTCGAGCGGATCTAGTTTACCTTTGCCGAGTCTAATAAATTTAAGCTTATTTATGTTTTTATTGATTGTTCGTAGGTTTTTGACAACTTTCATAGTGCTGCATAATTTTTTATTTAAGTCTTTTATGTATGGAATGACTAAGGTCTTACTGCGGTAATACTTGTTTATTATAATTTAAGAAATGACTATTATTATAAGAGTGCAGACGTTTTTTAATATATTTTTCAATGAATGTAGGAGGATAGTCGTTTTGAATAAGAAAGGATCTTATTATTTTTAAATTATCTTTATGGAAAGAGATATGTGAAATTTTAATTGCTTTGTCAACTAAGCTATAGATAACTGCAATTTTTTGGTGGGTAGGGTGATGAGAGAAATAGTTTATGTATCTTCCGGAGGCAGTCGGTTTTCTGTACCAATTAGTTTTTGCGATGTCGTTATTTTCTCTGATGATTTTTAGATCTAAAAAACTAATGCTATTTTCTGCTTCTAATTGAACACTGAATTACAAAAACGGATCAAATGAGTTAAAAGTGTCTAAAGTTTTTCTAATCAAGTCTTTTTTAATAGTTAAGAAACAATCATCGACATACCGTTTATATAAAATAATCGAATTTTTTAGCGAACCTAAACATTTATCTTCAAGAAATTCCAAGACTACGTCTGCAAAAAGGGGGCTAGAACAAAAACCAATAGGGGCACCCATGATCTGCTGGTAAAATTCTCCATTGAACGTAAGAAACGTGTAATCGAGTAGCAGTTCTACATCGTTAAGAAACTCTTTCCTGCTTATAGGTAGTAGGCTGCCAAAATATGGCCACTTTTTTCCTAAAGCTTTAAGAATGATAGTTTTTAAAGGGTTCGTAAAAAGGGAAATTACATCGAATGAAACGCAGCGGTAATCCTGTGGAATAATGAGATTATCCAATAAAAGCTTAAGTTCATTGCTATTTTTTATGTTGGAGGTTGGTTTCGGAATGTATTTTGAAAGAAATGAAGTTAGGGCTTTATGTAATTTATAAGTCGGACTATTGATCGCTGAAACGATAATGCGGACCGGGAGATCTTTTTTATGTATTTTAGTTAGACCGTAAGCTCTAGGCAAGTTTGTATTTTCGATTTTCTCATTAACATTAGAAAAACTTGAGTCACATTCAAACACGCCTTTCTTCTTCCAATCTAAGATAAGATTTTTTATATTTTTTTGCAACTTATTAAGAGGATTCTTATCTAATTTTGTATAGTATTTTGTATCGTTGAGCGCGAATTTTACTTTATCGATGTAATCTATTTTATTCAATATTACAGTGACGTTGCCTTTATCGGACTTTGTAATAAGTAAATCTTTGTTTCTTTTTATAAAATCGTTAGTTAATTTAATTTTTCTGCTAAGAATTCTGTCTTCTAAGTTTAAGTGTTTTTTAGATCTAATATGGTGATTAATGCAATTTAATAATCTATTTCTTATGTTATTGGTAATATCGTTACTAGACCTAGCACTCTCAATATCTTTAAACAATTCAAAATACGTTTTTTTATCTATATCTGCGGTTAAATTAAATTTTTCACCTAATCTTAAAATTTCTATGTAACGGCTATGTAAATTTGATGCAGTTATGCGATTAATAACGTTAACAAAGTTTTATCCCAGTCTCATAAGAAAATTTTAAGCCTCGAAATTTCAGACTTGAATATCCACCTCTCCTTTCTTGATAAAACCCAGACCCGTGTTGAAAATGAGATCTTGGAAATTGTTAGCAAAGATTTATTAATCACGTTCAAAAATTATTATAGCAGTGCTCTTGATTGTATCAAAGAAAAAGAAAAAATTAGTATAAATAGGAAATTTAATATCGCTTTCAAAAAGAACGGTAAACATCCAATCGATTTCGCAGCGTTTCAAAACACTAACGTCCCTTTAAACTTAGAAAACAAACAGGTGGCTCACTGCCCTCGCAACCCGTTGACTGACAATAATAACACAGACCAAAACAAAAACAAGTGGCTTTTAAATTTATCATCAACCACATTACCTACATATGTAACAGAAATTTTAATATTAGGTGAAAAATTTAATTTCACCGTGTGACGGAGATACGTCTCCGCACACACGTGCGACCAAACATACACATACACACGCACACATACCGCGCGTAAGCCAAAACAAGGAGCGAAGCGGCAGTAGCCGCGCGCGAGCGTCACGGCAGAAAATCACCGATAAGATAAATATTCGAGAGAGAGACAGAGAGAGACAGAGAGTAGGGGAAGAAGAGAAAAGCCGATTCGAGGCCAACGGAGCAAGATTTGAATCAGTGTACGACGAGGACTCGAACGAAATTCAGTTCGGAGGTCCGCGGTCTCTCATCTTGGGACCTGGGTGACCTAGCGATTTCGCAAGCTCCGCTGCGCCCAGGGGAGAGACTACCCTTGTCACCCGGGCTATGCTCGCCGACGCACCAAAGAGCATCGCCACTCCGGTCACTGCCTAGCAGCCCAGGCGGAAAAACTCGGCGCGCAAAGCTGCCAGGCGGCGCGCGCTACCACCGAGCCACGTCCAGTCTCAGCACGACTCAGCGGACCAAGCCGCGACAGTCAAGCGGTCCAGCGTGGGGGGGAAAGGGAGTGTACACGACTCTCGACCCCGCGGCTAGTGCTGAGCGAAGGACGCTGCATGGACATACATATTTGCTCATGGACCAATCCTATTATTATGTAAAATACAAATGTTAGTAGGTTTAACTTTACAAAAAGTTGCAAAGATTTTTTCCTTTTTCTAATTTTAATGTTTCTATTCTTATGTAGTCTCTTAAAAAGTTGTGAAATCTGCAAGTATTCTACGAAAATCATAACTTATAGGCAAGTGTACATTATTATTCCTTGCAAATTCTTTAATTTATTAATAAGAATCAAAAGTTCATGCAAAACTTATATGCTAACGAAATAAATTATTTTTATTATCTCTCTAAACCACTGTCAAGTCGCTTTATAAAAAAACAATTTAACACCCATCCCCTCTCTCTCACTCTCGTCTTTTCTTATTCAACAACTGTATAAGGACTCCAGGAAAAACCAGGACAAGAGCCTAAAAGTAGTATATGGACTGGTATAGCGAGACATATCATATTACAAGGGGGGAGGAGGGGCGCCCCGTGGTGCGCCGCGGGTAGGGTCATTATCAAAATCGTTACTGTTTTGTAAAAAAACCGCCCATTAACAATGGGTGATTAGCTACTGTTTACATATCAGTTATACCCTCTTGACACCTCCGTGTAATATGATACGCGCTATACCAGTCCATGTACGAGAGAGAGAGAGAGAGAGAGAGAGAGAGAGAGAGAGAGAGAGAGAGAGAGAGAGAGAGAGAGAGAGAGAGAGAGAGAGAGAGAGAGAGAGAGAGAGAGAGAGAGAGAGAGAGAGGGGGGAGGTGGAGGGAAGAGAGAGTAAAAAACAACGTTTATATATTTATTAATATTTATGAAAATGTTACTGACGCGCGCGCGCGCACACACACACACACACACACGCGCGTGCACACAGGCAGACACGCACACACGTGCACATACATTTACGTGCGTTCGCAGACGCCATGGCCGTCACACACACACGCACGTGCGCGCACATACATTTACGTGCGTTCGCAAACGCCACGGTCGTTACACACATACACACACATACACACACACACATTCACTCACTCACTCGCGTACATTTTTGTGCTTTGGTAGACACCGCATTTCACTTGTGACGGTGCACACGCGCGTACATTTACGTGCGTCCGCTTCCCACACGCGCACACTATTTTTACACTGCTGCTGCTGCTGCTAGTGCTGGTGCATCCTTTGATGGTGTATCCGCTGCTTGTGTTGCATCCATCGATACTTCAATCTATCCGACGCTAGGTGATTCGGGTGTGTCCATTCCTATAAGGCATCTAAAGTTTTTGCAGTGCCAGCGCTGCTCCGATGACCGGCCCTCCCGATCACTCTTGAGAATGTGGAACATAATTCCGCACATGTTGCACTTGACTCTGGCGATGTTGAATGGTGGTGGTGGTGGTGGTGGTCTTGGAGCCCGCTGCTGTTGCGTCCACCAGCTTTTTATGATATCTTGTGAGCCTTGCTCGCCGACTCGCTACTTCACGGTCCATTGCTCGGTGAATACTGGTGCTGTCAGATTCTGACGAATACTGAGTAGCGTCGCGACTTCGCTCCGTTGTTGGGGAGGCCTCTGTGGTGGGGAGCGACTGTGAAGTGCTAGCACCTGCTAGCTGGGCTCTCCGAAGCGCTGACCCTTGTGCACAGGCCCACGCTTCTACCCCCGTCCTGCGCTCCTTAGGCCAAATGTTCAAAAGTAAATTAATATCTTCGTGACATTTTGCCAAATATATTTGCTACGAAATAACTGCCGTCACCGGGTCCATCAAAGTCGGCTGTATGCGCCTTTCTATGTTGGCCGCGTCGCTCTCAGCCCTCGCTATCTGTTTGGTCTCTCGTCGTGCGTAATAGCACGGAGTTCGCACAGAACCGCTACTATAAGCTGGAAACTCGCACGGCTCGATTCCATGGTGAAGACTGAGCTGACATGCGTGCATGGTCAACCTCATCCCCTCGGTCACATGGAAGAAGCGGTGATGGTAGAAATGCATGAGTGGTGGACGTTTTGTGCGGTACCGTCGTCGAATTTTTATGACACAATCGTTACAACCAATATTATTGTCGTGGATTTCACATCAACGGATTAGAAAGAAAGCTTTTGTAGAACAATATTTCATGACTGTTAGCTGTGCGTTATAAATTTTTATCTCGCATGCATGTGTTCTTTTTCCACAGATACGTCACGAATGTTTTAGCTTTGAGAGCCATGAAACTCTATCCCTTTTCAGCGTCGATGTTCGAGTATAGAACGCTCATTGTTTGACGAACGTCACGTGACGAGATGCTGAATTTTTTATCGCTCATGCTTTTGACTGCGCTTGTATAAGAGCTCTAGGCGTCGCTGCAGAGGCATCAGTCTGTTCGAAACTCCGAAATGGATACGTTCGTAAAAATTTCGCTGCGAAAAGCTATACTGCGGCTCTTTGGTAGAGAGAGGTATAGTAGAGGTATAGCGTCGCTGCAGCGCTTGCGCGGGATGACTCGCGACGAGTTGATCCGCCAATTACAGAGAATCCTTAGGACGGAGGGCTATCGAAGAGTTTGTTTTCAATCAGGAATTAAGTGGCCTGCCAGTTTTTAGTGATATAATCGAAGGGCGATCGTAGCGGCTTGGTAAGTTTAAAATATTTCAAAATATTTCAAAATATTTATAGAAATTTATAATAATTGACATACTATTTTTCAGCTCTGGAGAGTCTACTAAATGACGACGATTCGAGCGACGTTACATATTTTCCGGCGCGGAAGACAGCACATTCGCGGCGCGCCGCGGGAACGTTTATCCAGTCGCACGCACTCTGAGTTTTGATAGCAGCGATACCAGTGATGATGAAGACTCTGAGCCGGTTGAAGAACCTCCACGAGAGGTAGAAAGCCCTGCACTATTTGTAGGGAATATCCCTAATCGCATGGAGGAGGAGGAGGAGGAGGAGGAGGAGGAGGAGGAGGAGGAGGAGGAGGAGGGGGAGGGGGGGGAGGAGGAGGAGGAGAAGGAGGTCACTTCACGCAGTACCACGCCGGGCGGAGAGATCAAATATACCGATATTTACTCTCTTTACCCATATATCTGCAAGAGGGGACGTTATTCCATTGGACACCCGCGCATTTACATCGGCGGAGAATGCGCGGAGTTGACTGGCGGACGAAACAATTATCTCTCGCGCGAGGAACGGTTGATAAAGTGCAATGTTTTACCACCTCGTAGTTTGATGCTGCCTGTATTACCCGTAAAAATGCACTCTCGGGTGATTTTCGGACTCTCTCGACCCTACTTCGAGGAATTGCGACCAAGCGCCGCTGAGCGTGAATTTACAGGCACATGGGTTGTCTGCGAGTTACAGAAGGCGATCGAACTTGGCTACTGCGTCACAGAAATATTTGTTATTTGGCAGTATGGGACCACGCAGTTCGATCCTGTCACGGGTGCGGGTGGGCTGTTTGCCCCGTATGTCAATACCTTTCTCCGATTGAAGCATCAGGTAAGCAAAGGGAGTAGAAAGCGGTATGTCGACGAGTACGAGCGCGACGAGGAGATGAGGTTAGACTCCGAAAAAATAGAACAAAATCCGAGGTTGCGTTCTGTCGCGAAATTATGTTTGAATTCGCTGTGGGGAAAATTCGGCCAGCGCTCAAGTATGAAACAAACGGCCATTATAAAAACGCGTGAGGGACTGTTAAAACTTCCTACAGCGACGGAAAAAGAAGTATTCGATGTTCGACGAGCTAAAGGCCTACGGTGAGGGTACCTATATTACAAAGTTTCGCTCAGCGGGTCCAAAATTTTATGGCTTCCAAGCTGTCGTACCTTCTACTGGGGAAACTGTCGAGTGGTGTAAGATTAAGGGTATTAGCCTCAATAGCGCCAATTCATGTATAATAAAAATTCGAGAGCATCGCGCGTTTGATCGCAGCGTATTTTGAAAACGAAAGAGGATCCATCGTTTTAAAATAGAAACGGATCAGATGCACGCGCATGCACGAAGTTATCACTCGCGACGAAAAAAAGTCGTGTTCCGTAGTACTTAAGAAGCGTAGATACTTTCGCGATGCAGTATCACTACCTTTTGGTTATAAGAGCGACGCACTGTATGTATATTTTATAAAAACTTGTAACTGTGTGTATTTATGTAAAATAAAAATTGTCCTTTTTAATAAAAATTATTTACCTGTCAAAATTATTTCTACCTATATCCATCACTTTGCTCGCATTAGTACGCTGAAAAAAAGCATGCTGTGATAATAGCCCGTTATATTTTCATAACAAAGTAATATACAGAATGTTTTATAGCGTTTTCATGTTAAATATACTAAGAAGGTATTGTAGTGACAAAGGCGCGTCATGTTTTATAGTTAACTATATCGCTCGCTTGTGCATGCTAGTCGTCGCGGTAGTCCTGCTCATTCTCGCGGCGGGGATAGGCTAGTCAACGCACGACCAGCTTGTCGCCGCGTCGATTCAGCTCATCACCGCGGCAAAAGATGCTAGTTCCCGCGCGCGCCGCCGCCGCCGCTGCCGCCGCCCCGCCCGCGTGTCATGCAGATAATTTTGTCAATGTTTCGCACGAGTGAGAGAAAGGGTATAAATTGATTGGAAAAGCGTGGGCAGTCTCATTCGGTGGCTAGAGGTCGTAAAAAAAATGGGTACGCGCTTGAAACATCCGTTTACCTGCTGTGTGTGTGGAGCCACAGGCTGTAGAAAAACACGCTTTGTTCAGCGCTTTCTCGCCCATTTACCGGCCATGTGTACCGAACGCTTCGACCGTTTACTATTTTATTACGCTGAACGTCAAGAGGCTTACAGAACAGCTTTTAAGCCCAATGGACCTATCATTGCGTTTCGAGAGGGGCTCCCGCAGGTAGGAGATTATTCCTCGGACAACGAGAAGAAAAAATTACTCATTCTCGATGATCTTATGCGAGAATCCTCGAGCGACGTTATTTTAGACTTTTTTATGAAAGGAAGTCATCACAAAAATATCAGCGTGATATTCATAACGCAAAATGTTTTCCACAAGGGAAAGGCGCAGCGTGACATAAGTTTAAATACAAAGTACCTAATACTGTTCAAAAATCCGCGGGACAAGTCACAAATACAGCATCTCGCGCGCCAAATCCATCCCGAAGACTCGGGTTTTCTCCGCGAAGCCTACATAGACGCTACGCGAGCGCCAAACTCTTACCTCTTTATAGACCTCTCGCAAGACTGTCTCGATGAGTTTAGATTTCGCGCAAACATATTCCCCGGTGACAGTGCGCATACGTGCCCAAATACTTTAAATCACGCTGATTTGCTCGCCCGAACATCAGTCGAGAAAAAACTATGACCCCGTACGGACGAACTGCCTCTTGTCGCGGCACGTTACCGCGCGGTTAACATTTTTCCAAGAAAAATCTCGCGTTACTCGGTGTGCTCTGCCACGGCGATAAGAAACATCGCACAAATGTTGGCTCTTGGTTAGGGAGCCCCTTTCACCGCATTCTGCCATACGTCAGGAGTGGCGCTAAGGCCGTTGGGAAAGAGACCTTGCACGCAGGTGTGAAAATCATAGACGCTGTCGCAAACAATGGTGTCATTTTCAAGGAGGCCATAAAATCGAGAGCCGGAGAATCGGGACGCCATCTCAAAAGAAAAGCGGCAGATAAAATTAGCGAAATCATGAAGGGGTCAGGGTATAAAACTACAAGGCGCGTCAAACGGCAACGACAGTCGACAAAGGCACGTGCCAGCGCCCGTACCTCGCTGACCAAGCGTAAGAAGAAATTGACAGCCGCTCTGCTCAAGACTCGTAAAGCGAGCAGGAGAAAGCGGAAAAGCCCCGCTTTTCAGGACATTAACGATATTTGCGGGCCAACGTAAATGCTGAAAATGTCTTTCTTGCACTTTCACTCGTCAGAGTGTATGCCGAGCGAACTCGATCTTTTCTCCCTCCCATCTACTCAATCCCCCATCGAGGGCAGCAGTTTTTTGAACTATAAGCCCGTCTCTTCGATCAGCGATGAGGGCGATGCCCCCATCGAATTCGTCGTACCTAGTGCCAGCGATCGTTACATCGATCTCGCACACACCATGCTCTTTGACAAGGCACAAATACTCCCCAACGACGATGTCGACACAAATCTAAAAGTTGGTCCTGTAAACAATCTTTTTCATTCAATGTTCAATCAAATCGATATTTTTCTCAGTCAAAAGCTCGCCTCACCGCCCAACAACATGTATGCGTACAGAGCTTACATAGAGTCACTGCTGAGCTATTCTCCCGCTGCCAAAGAATCTCATCTCACCGCGAGCCTCTGGTACGATGATACACTCGGCTGCATGGATGGCGCACCGGAAAATCAAGGAATCGGTTCGAACAAAGGCCTCGTTCAGAGGCAATATTTTACGAAAGAGGGGCGTGCATTCGATATGATTGGCCATCTGCACTGCTACTTGTTTAATCAGGATAAAATGCTCATCAATGGCATCGAAATGAGAGGGCGTCTGGTGCGTAATAAGGATGCATTTTGCCTGATGGATTCCACAAACGACGGCCGATTCGGAATAAAAATAAAAGAAGCTACCCTCATTGTTAGGCGCGTCAACATAAATCCCGGTATTTTTATCGCACACGCCAATACACTGGCCAAAGCAACAGCCAAATACCCCATTACGCGCGTTGAGGTGAAAACATTTGCGCTTCACACTGGTACACTAGGCGATAGCATTAATAATGCGATTTTTGGCCAACTGCCGAAACGTATAATCATCGGTTTCGTCGATAACAAAGTGTTCAATGGAAATCGAACGCTAAACCCATTCAACTTTCAACACTTTGACATAAATTATCTCTCGTTATATATTGACGGGGTTCAAATACCAAGTAAACCGTTACAACCGCACTTTACAGGCAACAGCGCAATGTTTATCGAGGCATTTCAAACACTCTACTCAGACACAGGGATACATTTTCTCAATGAGGGCCTAGGCATATCCCGTTACAACTATTCAATGGGGTATTTTCTTACAGCATTCGATCTCGCACCCGATTTATCAGCGCATTGCCACTCTCATTGGAACCTCGTACGCTCGGGCAGCGTGCGTATCGAAGTAGGCTTCGCGACGGTGCCGACTGTTACAATAAACTGCATTGTCTACGCAGAGTACGATAATGTTCTCGAAATCAACTCCACTCGACAAATTTTAACGGATTTCAGCGCCTAAGCGCAAGAGCAGAAGACGACGGGCCTGCAGGGGTGCTACGTGTCACATTACCGCAGTCATAAAAAGTGGAGGGAAGCTTGGCGCTCACATGCGACGCTCTCTCGCGTTACTTCGCTTTTTCTCTTACACGCGAGCACACACACACACACACACGTCTCGACACAAAATGGACTACGTAATCGATATTCAAGGTTTTCGTGATTCGGAAAAAAGTTTCTGCCCACGAAAGTAGCTATCACGTGCCTGCAAAAGAAAATTAGATATCATTGGATAGTGCAAGCGCCGCATAGCTTTGCCGACTTGCCGGACGATGTCAAAGAGACAAACACCTTTCTAGCCGTCGAAATTCACGCTTTTCAGTGGTTTGACGGTGAAGTAACGCTTCATCAGCTACATCGACATCTTTACAACATTGCCAGAGTATCGCGAACAATTTTTGTGCGCGGTGAGGAGAAGGCCCGATACATTCAAGCGCTTTTCGGACGCAGCGTCATCAACTTGGAAAAATTGAATTCACCATCGTTTAAAAAGCTCAACAGAATATTCCCAGACAATACACTGTGCGCCACGCATTCAACCAAAATCGTTTTGGCCAAAAAAGAGTTTTGTGCTCTTTACAAAGTTCATCAGCTAAAAAAGTGGCTGCGCTCGATACTTCCTGCAAAATGGAAAGCGCTTTCTAAAGAAAAAGTGGAAAGTGAAATGTTCCTTGCAGCAGTTTACGAGCGAAGAGATACAAGTAGTGACAGCAGCGATAATAATGACATATACTTCTCAGCCATCGACGGCGACACGTCTTCCGGCTGAACAAAAATGAACACGAATGAAATAACGCGAGCCATCTGCGGGCTCTCTGCTAATTCGCTCGGAGTTTATGTAGTCAGTCACATCCCAAGCCGGTTGAGCCGTCTATCGGCAGTCAGTACAAATCTCGACACAGCGGAGAAGCCCGGCTCTCATTGGGTAGCTTTCTACATAGACAGTCATGCAAGAGGTATCTATTTCGATAGCTATGGACTACCACCACCGTCGCGATATCGTCTCGATCGACTTAGAAGAAATTGTAAGTGGTTGAGGTGGAACAAAAAGAAGTTCCAAAGTTTCTATTCTAAAGTGTGCGGTGAATATTGCGTAATGTTTTTGCATTTTATGTGTAATGGGTTTACGTAACGAAAATTTTGTAATATCTTTACGACGGATGCTCGCGCCAACGACATAATAGCTGCTAAATTTTATAACATTATAAAGAACAAAAAATTAAAAAAAGAAGGACGTGCGTACAATTTCTCGCGTGCTACTTCACAAGGATGCTGCTCGTGCACTCAGGCATGTAGGCCAATGACTCATTATTAATCTCTCTAACTTTAAGATATATTTTGCATTGTTGGACCTAGATTTTTAAGCTAATATATGTATGCGTGACTGTTCATTACTTGTAATATCTTAATACTGAAATGAATCAGCCCTGGTTCAAATGCGCTTTTATGTATTCGTAGTTAATTTTAAGCATCGCTTGTGTCTGTCTCGGTTAAACCATATGTATTCGTAGTTTGTAAGTTTTTATCTCTTTTCAAAATTTATGTATTCATAGTTTGTAGCTTTGATCGAATAAACAAAAAAAAAATAACAAAAATCATGTTTTCATTTACAGAACTTTCATTTTCCCACTACTGAAAAAAGAAATCAGTTAAATTTATTTTCCTCCCGCGAGAGAGTATTAAAAACGTGTACTTTTATTACGAAATACTAACGCGTGAAAAATGTTATCATCATATACACATTTCCTTCACGCGTAACTTAAAAACTGTTGAACAAAGAACGCATTTATGGCGGGGGTGAAGTGTTCTTAGATCCACTTAACGCAATTATCGGGTACAACCATAAATAGTTACATGTCGCAACACGCATTTCCTTCTCACAAAACAAAGAATGCATTCATGTGAAAAATGTATCATGTATACGCTTTGACTCGTAATTAGTACACACACGCACACGCACACGCACACGCACCCTCACCCGCACACACACACACACACACACACACACACACACACACGAAAACAAAAATGATCACAATCAACTAATATACACATATATCGTCCTACATTCTTAAGTTATTCGAATTAAATTAATTAATGTTTTAATATAAGTCACGCATTTTATTAAAATAGTGTATAAATCAATAATTTTTACCAACCATTGATATTTTACATAAATAATCAATTTGAAATAGCAATAAATATGGAGAATGCAGCTCATATAAGTGAAAATGATCAAAATCTTTCAGACGACTGATAGCGTAATGGATAGCGTGCCTGGGCAAGAACCCAAAGTTCGTGAGTTCGATTCTCGTTTGGGTCGGAAATTTTATGTATCTTTTTTTCTGAGATAATGTATTTGCTATCCATTGAGGAAACAACCTGAGTAGAAATGAAATAAGGCATGCTGTAGGTATCACACGGGCTGGATGGCGTATGCCGTGCAAGGCCCTCGCGCGGCATGTAACGCTTTTATTGTAAGGTACTTGCGTTTCTGCCGTACGATAAACTCATTTACAGCAAGCCTTATCCGGGCCGGTACAACGCCGTGAAATTTTCCGGATAAGGTACATGTCATTTTTCCGTTATATTAGCATTAGTATTTGAGCATTTGTTTACGCGCGCGTCATAGCCTCAAATCTGAATCGTGCTCCGTGTCTGTCGCACAAAGAACAACCTAATAAGTATAATGGATAAACAATGAAGGAAAAAGTTAAGGACTAAATTTCGAAAAAAGAAGATATTTAATAAAAATAAGTGGTTTTTAATTAAACAAATTACAAATAGATGTAGAATTATAATTGTTCGAAAAAGTGCAAATATTAGTTTTATATTTGTTATAAAAAAAAAACAAGATTATAATGTAGTATCCAAATATATCAAATACATTAAATATGATTTAATAAATACACCAAAAATATATTAAATGTTGTAATTTTTATTAAGTATAGAACATATTCGCTTTCAAATTATTTAGACAATAAGCCACGTGTTGCCCGAATCAGGGCCGGATCAGGGCCAGATGTTTCATCGGACGTAAGGATATAGATAGGTAAAATCATCCGGCCCTCATACAGTTCATACGTTACATGCCTCGTACGGCACTCATCCGTTAACAACATCAGGTACGGATCAGGAATCACGGCAGACGGATCCGTCCCGCGTCATTGCCGTTTGAAATAATTTCTACTCGGGAAGTTTCATTAACGAATAAGCGTCATATATTATTTTTTTATGTTTGTATTGTCACATGATTTTTCACGTGATTAATCACGTGAGAAATCGCGCCAAATCGTCACGTGAGAAATCACGTGAGAAATCCAATGAGAAATCAAGCGATAAATCATATGATTAATCACGTGATTTTTTTCGCCAGGGACGTAAGATGTACAATATTTTCAATTATTGGTGGCAACATTTGTATTGCATCGCTTGCACATAGGTATTCCATATGACAAACACATTGCATTGTAACGATTCCTGGAACGTTTTCAATGAATCTACTAGCTACAGAATTGTAAATACCCATCATGACACTCGCAGTATCAGCACTAAATACCAGAAAATGTGATAAAGGAATGCCATCTTGCTAAAAGGAGTTTGTAATGACTTTGAATATATGCTCACCACTTGCAAAAGTCTCAATCTCTCCTTTTTGTACATGGGAATCAAGTCCCATAAGTATGACACAGGTTTCTTCAAATCTTCATCAAAAAAGAGTACGTTTATTCCAACAACTTGGCATCTGGTAATATCAGTCATTTCATCAATCATAATTAAAAATTTTGTTGAGCATAAAACTTTCTTTAATTTGTGTTTTTGTACGAGTCCTATACCATGAACTGCGAGCTTCGTAGCGTTGATTCTACACATTTTAATATTTTAGAAATTTGGATCATTTGGAATATTCTTTTTCAAAAATGGAACTAAATTTTCAATCGATTTAAATGAATGATTTTGTTCCATCAAATAACTTACTAATTTAAGCTCTAATTCAGCTACCTCACAATCAAAACGTGCACTTTTGTGGTAATAGATATTATCAGGATGTCCAGCAGAAAGTGCGCTGTGTCTTATATGCAGATAGGTATGCCTATGTTGTTCGAGAGATGAAAAACAGGCAACAATTCTCTTATTGCATCGTAGACACATTGCATGTGTTGTATCATTTTCAACTGCTCTAATCCAGTTACTAAATAATTCATTTTCATCCCATGTTCTTTGGTATTTGTATTTCGAAATACCATCATTTTCTCCTTCTTCATTTTCAGCTGGGACATTTTCATTTTCTTGTGCATTCCTGTCATGCTTTCGTACATCTTTCACAAGAATACTCAGTTGAGCACTACCCGATAAGTAAACTCTGAAAAAAAAGTATTCATAAAGAATTTTCTAATGTCCG
The DNA here is from genome assembly GCA_036365515.1 of Torymus aiolomorphi. Taxonomy (NCBI): domain Eukaryota; kingdom Metazoa; phylum Arthropoda; class Insecta; order Hymenoptera; family Torymidae; genus Torymus; species Torymus aiolomorphi. The sequence continues at coordinate 83,835,041 of CM070875.1, forward strand.
CAATAAATAAAAACTTATTGTATTCAAAAAGTATTCATAAAGTAATATTAGTGAACAAATTTTTAAAAATATAAAATGGTATCAACCGCAAGCAAAGCATTTTGTAATTGTAATAAAAGGATTCATAAAGTATTCATTATGAACAAAATTATGAAATACAAAGTGGCTTCAACCATAAGCGAGGTATCTCACGGTCGCAGTAAAAGTATTCATAAAGTATTCTTTATGAAGAAATTAATTAAAAACGAAATTATATCAAGCAAATAAGGTATTTCAAATTTTTAAGAAAAGTATTCATAAAGTATTCTTTATGAATGAATTTTTATTATCAATGCCCTGGTAGAAAATAACCCAACCAAAATGGCTTAACTGCAATGGTTGGCCAATCTTTTTGGCCAACGAATAACAGAAATATTGACGAGCGGTTGGCCAGTCAAGGGTGAACTATCGATAATTAAAAGCATCGAATGCGTATACTAGGTCTTTGGGATGGCCGATGATGGACTCTAGGTGGTGCGATCAGTAGTTTTATGCGGTAAAATCTCAGGGTGAATCTAATACGTAGCCCAGGTGTTTGGGGTAGCCGATGACGATATCTAAGTGGTGCACTCCGCAGTTTTTTGCATCTAGGTGTCGGAATGCATTCCATGTGTGGTCTAGGTCTTTGGGGTAGCCAATTACGTAGTCCAGGTGATGCGCACCGTAGGTTCTTGGCTGTAGGTAGTGGATCTTATCGAATAAGTGGCCCAAGTGTTCGGGGTAGCCGTAAAAGATGTCTAGGTTGTGCGCTCCGTAGTTTTTTGCATATAGGTGTTGAAACACATCGAATACGTGGTCTAGATTTTTGGGAGAGCTGATCATGATATTTAGATAGTACGCTACATAGTTTTTTGGCTCCAGGTGTTGGAATGCATCGCAAACGTGGTGGACGAAGAAAACTACGGAGCACATTACGTAGACACCGCAATCAGCTACCCCAACCATGTAGACCACGCATGGAATGCATTCCGATACGTAGACGCAAAAAACTACGCAGCGCACCACCTAGACATCGTCATTGGCTACACCGATACCTGGACCACGTATTCGATGAGATCCAACACCTACAGCCAAGAACCTACGGTACGCCCCACCTAGGCTCCATAATCGGCTACCCCAAAGACCTAGACCACGTATTCGATGTGTTCCAACACCTAGATGCAAAAAACTACGGAGCGCACCACCTAGACATCGTCGTCGTCTATCCCGAACACCTAGACAACGCTTGGAATGAATTCCGACACCAAGACGCAAAAAACTACGGAGCGCACCACCTTGACTCCGTAATCGGTCACCCTGAATACCTAGACAACGCATTCGATGAGATCCAACACCTACAGCCAAAAATCTACGGTGCTTACCACCTAGACTCCGTAATCGGCTAGCTCGATCACCTAGACCACACATGGGATGCAATCCGCCACCTAGATGCAAAAAACTACGGAGCGCACTACGTACACTCCGTAATCGGTCACCCTAAACACCTAGACGACGCATTCGATGAGTTCTAACACCTAGAGCCACAAACCTACGGCGCGCACCACCTAGACTCCGTCATCCGCCACCATTTACGAAGCTAACAAGCCTTTTATTTGTATCAAGAAATCATTTTTCTTATTATAGCATTCATTGGCCTACCGTTGGTTAAACGGTTAACCAAACCTTTGCGATTTGGTGAACGGATGGCGAACGGTTGGTTACCATTTCTACCAGGGATGTGTTACTAAATTATAAAAAAGTAATCATTAAGTTTTAAAAAGTTTTCTATATTATTTTATTTTTTTAAAGATTTTTTAATATACTCGATTTAAGTCAAAATATATCAATTCAATTTTTTAGCAAATATAATTGTAAAAATAATTATTTTTTTTTTAATTTGAAAAATTTAATTAAAAAAAAATTTATGCTTTTTGTTGGGTTTTGGGGCGTGAGCGAACGTTTTTTTCTAAAATTTTCGTTTAAATGTGATGAAAAAAATAAAATTCATGGGCTGATAACGTATAGGGATCTTAGAATTTTCTACGAAATTGTTTAATTAAGATGATGACATAGCAGGAATAAAAAAAAATTTTCTTAAATAAAGAAAATATTAACAGAATGAAAATTTGAAAAATCTAAACTTTCTTTTAGATAGCACTTTGGAATAAAGCTAATATTTCATTTCAATAAAAAATATAGACGTTTTCATACCAAAGATTTCTACTTTACCGGCACTAAATATTTTAAGTAAATCGAATTTAATTAATTAACTTCTTATCATAATTTACTCATTTTCTTAAAATATTGTGTAAATATAAATAATTATTAAAAACCATTAATATATTAGATGAATAATTAAAATGAAATATTAATATTGAATAAATACGGATAATACAGCTTAAGTAGATGGAAATGTCCAAATTCATTCATGCGAGCGATAGCGTAGCGGATAGCGTGCGTGCGTAGTAATCCAAGGATCGTGGGTTCGATTCTCGGTCAGGGCGAAAATTTTATGTAAGTTTTTTTCTGCGATAATTAATATGCGATTAATTTATAAACAATTTCTAATGATATGCGAAAATTTATATGAATACACTTTACAGATCTTAAAAATAATTTCTCTATAGAATAAGCTCTACCCGAAGAAAATCGGTCGATTCGTTTTGGAGTTAAGAAGAGTTCAAATACACACACACACACACACATACACACACACACACACACACACACACACACACATACACACACATACGCGCGCGCGCGTAACGCTACTTATCAGGATTTCTCAGGTTATTGGCTTTCGCAGCGACGCCTGCGGTGCCCGCTTTTAGTACCGAAATTGTGGAAAAAGTGATTAAACAAATAATCTCTCTATAACAAAAATGACCTTAATCGTCCCGGAAAGTAGCGTTACATACATAAACTTTTCCGGGACGTCCTGGTAACACCAAAAAATCCCAGAAATACACGTTACGTCCATGGAATCAGCCCAGAAATACACAGAAGAGATATTTATACATATATATAATTTATATTTAAAACATTTACGGAGTGGAGTCATGATTATCAAATTGAAGCTGGAAAATTTGATGTATCAATATATGTTATTTATTAACCTAAAAGGCTAAAAGAATTGCTGTCGAAAAAAGACTAATTCATTTTATACATTAATATTTTCTGAAAAAGTGATAAGTATTTAAATTTTAAATACTAACTTTAGTCATTTAAGGCCATGTGATACTCAAGTGAAAATCCCTACGTTACCGATATGTCGGTAACATACTATATATTAAATAATAATTAAATTAACAATAATTTTTATGACAAAAACGCTCTTTCAGGCGCTCGGAAATTCTTTGATGATGATTGTGTCAAAATTTCAGAACTGAAATGATAACTGTCATCAAGTTATCCACTTTCTAGTGAAATTTTTTATCGAAAAAGTGGATATCAGCTCGAATATTCATCGGATCTGTCTGAAATTTTACACATCTGCTCGCCGTAGCATTTGCGAGCGCCTGAAAGACTTCTTTTTTTTTTAAATCACCAAAAAGTATTATTTTACTTTTTCCATAAATAAACTTTCGACAATAAGTTGTGAGGTTGGCAAAACTGCTCACCACTAACGTGAAATGTACATGGTGCAAAGTAAGTCGTACGAACCTCTTTACGTGCCTCATATTTGTTCACTTTGAATAGTTCTAGTAAATTACTCTAGATGGCGCTATGACTACATTTTTGTACAATAAAATTATAAATTATATTATAAAATAATATTAATTGAAGTGAAATTGAATTAATAAACTTCAGTTTTGCAAATTATCTAACTGTATTATATGATATAAATTAACCAAAACGATATAATAGCGATGGATTGCATTAATCGCTATTATATTTAACCTCAAAAAGTAAATTTCATTGTGTTTGAATTATAAATATTATTACTGTACGAAAATATTTGAATAGGCAGGAAATAAAAAATAACAATTTTAATAATTATTTATTACTTTTTATTTGTGTTCATTTTGCAGGTGTTGTTTCTGATTAGGGATGTCGTAGCAAAAGTTTCAGCAAATCGCCACCAACACGCTGGCGCTGTCGTCAGGTGGGAGATTCGTCACGTTAGTCACTTTGAACATTGATTGTGGAAAAAATAGGCATTTGTATATAAAATGAAGAGGAGAGCGGTATAGCCATGACAAAAATTAATCATTTTCAGCAGTCAGACTTGGCCACAGATGCCTATTTTTTGCTATTTCTTGGAAATACAAAATACTGCACGAGCCCGAAGCGACACAATATTGGCATACGCCAGCAGCAGAGTAGTAACGAATATTTCAGAGAGATGGCGAGGAGGGCGCTGAATTGAGCTAGAGCGCAAAGATATTTTTTCGGTGGTCAATGAAAGCAACTTATAGATAAACAATAAATAATGAAAAATAACATATAAATGAATTAATTATTCTTTATTCAATACTTTATTGTTTCATTTACCAGCATATAATTTAATTACTGCTAATAGGTACATGCTATACTAGCTGAATACATAAAATAGTAAAAAGTAAGCATAGAGTTTTAGGTAGCAAAGAGAACATGCAATAAATAAAAAATGTTTTAAAAGTAATGCTTTGAGGTCAAGTGAACTTGACAGAAATCATTTTGAGCCAAGACTTGTGCTTGCCATGGACTTGATTTCGTTTTCCAATCATCATCGTGGTAACTTTTAGTGATAACCTGATACGTAACAAATAAAATTATTTACGAGTGACAAACTAATAGGTTTATAATTTAAAAATAATAAAAAGGTACATAAAACACTAAAGAATAAGCATACAGGTTTAGCAGTAAGAATATATTAAAAGCCATCGTCCCCATATCCGAATCTCGCGCGTGCGCACACGACGTGTGAACCTATGGCGGCGGCTCGCCTCTCAGCCCGCGCGAAGAGAGCCGCTGCCATAGGCGTCGCCCTTGTTTCGTGTGATACTATATAGCATTCATTGGCCGAATAGTGTGTCTTGACTTTATTCATAGATTACCAAAAATTTAATATCAATAAGATTTATTACAATAGTGAAAATTAATTATAGATTGTGCGAAGCATAGAACGTAAAGAACAGCCTCACCGCCCTTTGCAGGCACCAGCGAAAGAGAGAATGCAGCTGTAATTGTTGAATGCATAAAATCTAATGGCAAGTTCTTTTATTTTGGTGCACATACCACCCGAAATCGTCCTTATATCCGCATTTCGAGTATGCGCATACTCCGTAGACCTACAGCGTCGGCTCGTCTCTCGGTCCGCGCGAAGAGAGCCGCTGCCGTAGGCCTCGATCTGATGCGGCCTATTTTCCAGCTTCGCCCTTGTTTCGTGTAATAATATCTTTATAGCATTTTTTCCCAAAAAGTACGACTTGACTTTATTCATAGATTACCAAACATTTTACGAAATAAGATTTATTGCAATAGTGAAAATTAATTATGGATTGGGCGAAGAATAGAATTTATTTATTTCCTACTATTTATAAAGAGGAAGTGCAGGTTTATTATGTGTGTATTACTTGAAGAACCACCGGACACCAGAAGTGATAAGAGGTTATACGGGGTAGAGTAACAGAGCTTGTTTATGTAAATGGAAGTTAATAAATTAACAACAGCGCAGATGGCTGCGCTAGCTGCTGTACAGGGTGCCGGACGTAATTATTGTGGCACCATGGGGCAGACACAACAAACCCCCACCACCGACTTTGAGGTCATTGACCTTTTCTGGTGGTGGGGGTTTATTATATCTGCCACATAGTGCCACAATATTCAAAATTTAAAACTATGATTTAAAATTTTTCTTTTATAATTCAACTTTATAATTTTTCTTTTATAATTCAACTTTATAATTTAAAATTTGACTCTATAATTTGAAATTTATAATATTTAACTTTATAATTATATTTATTTATATATTATGGCTGCCCCATAGTGCCACAATATTCAAAATATAAACTATGATTTAAAATTTTTCTTTTATAATTCAACTTTATAATTTAAAATTTGACTCTATAATTTGAAATATATAATATTTAACTTTATAATTATGTTTATTTATATATTATGGCTGCCCCATAGTACCACAATATTAAAAATTTAAAATTATGATTTAAAATTTTTCTTTTATAATTCAACTTTATAATTTTTCTTTTATAATTCAACTTTATAATTTAAAATTTGACTCTATAATTTGAAATTTATAATATTTAACTTTATAATTATATTTATTTATATATTATGGCTGCCCCATAGTGCCACAATATTCAAAATTTAAAACTATGATTTAAAATTTTTCTTTTACAATTCAACTTTATAATTTAAAATTTGACTCTATAATTTGAAATTTATAATATTTAACTTTATAATTATATTTATTTATATTTATTTATTTATTAAGAGTGCATGCGTGCGTAGGTGCGTGCGAGAGAGAGAGAGAGAGAGAGAGAGAGAGAGAGAGAGAGAGAGAGAGAGAGAGAGAGAGAGAGAGAGAGAGAGAGAGAGAGAGAGAGAGAGAGAGAGAGAGAGAGAGAGAGAGAGAGAGAGAGAGAGAGAGAGAGAGAGAGAGAGAGAGAGAGAGAGAGAGAGAGAGAGAGAGAGAGAGAGAGAGAGAGAGAGAGAGAGAGAGAGAGAGAGAGAGAGAGAGAGAGAGAGAGAGAGAGAGAGAGAGAGAGAGAGAGAGAGAGAGAGAGAGAGAGAGAGAGAGAGAGAGAGAGAGAGAGAGAGAGAGAGAGAGAGAGAGAGAGAGAGAGAGAGAGAGAGAGAGAGAGGCAAACGAGATCGGCAGGATCCCCACAATCTTACCGTAGAGCGCTCGCTGCTTCAGAGCGCTCACTATACACGCAAGTGCCAGACGGCACAGGGATTCCCCGTCTGACAGGGCCCGCTGCTCCGGGCAAACTACATGATCGTGCGGTCAGCCACGGCTACGATCTATAGCTCCCCCACCATCGGTAGTAGTGGGGAGCAGCTGCAGCTTGCCTCTACGTTGGCATGCACGCACAAACACACGCACGCACGCGCGCACACACACACACACACACACGCACGCACGCACGCGTACACACACACACGCACGCACGCACGCACGCGCTCACACACACACACACACAATATTTAAAAAATAAGTATACACACGCACACATATTTTTAATAATAATATTTAAATAATTATAATAATACTTACAGCATAATTTCCGGAACTTCCGATATTGTGGTGGTTGTCGCTATTGCTGCTGCTGTTACTTTAACTTATAGTCACACAGTCATAGTCACTTAATTTGAACTTTACACTAGCTACACATTATTCTTATAATCTAGGGCACTTTGTTTTTTGTTTTATAAATTAATACACTACTACTATTATACATTATTTACATTATATAGCGCTCTGTTTTTAAAAAAATCCTGTCCATTCTGACAATGAACAGGATTTTCGTTGCACTCTAGACACAGCCAGAACCCACACGCATCGCAACGTGCCCTCCGACGGTTTCTCTGACCCCAAAAGCTTTTGGCGCATCCAAAACAGAAGTCGATGTATCGACGCGGCGCATCTATTATTTCTTGCCGATGTTGTCGGCGTGCCTCTTGCTGCACACGTCGGAGTTGTTTACGCAACACCGCTAGCTCGTTGTTTCTAGCTTCTCTGAATACCGCACCAAGGTCTCGATGAAACAACCTCTTCTTCTTCATTTTCATTTTCTTCACCCGCGTCTTGTAAAAGATCAGCAAGGGCTGCATCCTCCTGTATCTGGAGGAGAACTTCCTCTTCTCGCAGGACTTCCTCAACAACCTCCGCTCGTATTGGATTTAAATCTTGAAAATCAATCGCTTGATTTAAAAAATCACAAAGTTCCGGAGGCGTTGATACTGCCGGCGAAATATTAAGTTGATCCATGGTGACGATGATGATGATGCTTTGTATACGAGAGAGTTCTTGTCTCGATGAAATCGCGCGGCGGACTGGAGGACAGCAGGGTGCTATAGCCATCGTTTTTTCAAAAGTTGGTGAAAATTGTACACAAGCTATACTCTTATTATTATGCTGATAGTCTGTAGAAACTTGCAGAAAATCGGATTCTGCATTCATATTACACATGACGGAGGAAGTAGAGATTATTTTTCAAATAACTTCTAAAATCATGCAATAATAAGAGATGGAACAAAACCCTCGGTTTACTCTTATTACGTCTGGCGAATACTCTAAAATTCTTTTCTCACGAAAACATTCAATCTCAGCCGATATTAGAGACATTTGTCTACTATATTATCTAAATAATTTATAAATTATTTAAGAGAAGTTCATATAAGCACTGATTCAGCGCTTGTACAGCGTTTTACCTTAGAAATATTTGAAATTATTAGTTTATGTTTAATTATTATTTATTTAAGTTTATTTATTATAAAACTATGTTTAGGAAATGCCTATTTATTAATTTTACATAAAAAGTTAATATTAATATAAAATTAAATTAGGCCGAGTTAGTAGAAAAACATCTGAGCGAGTAAGTTTATTAAAAGCTACAAAAAATAGAATGATAACCACTGCATTAGGGGCCACCCCACTAGCACACGTTAAGCTACACCTACTTTTGGTCGCTTCTATGCAAAGTAGTCCGTCATAATGGCGAACTGACCAACCGGTATAATGGTTTATTTATGACTATATTCACATGTGCCACTTTCTTAACTTATATGTTCCAGATACATACTGCAAAAAACTGTAATAATAATTCATTTATTATGATTTCCAAGTACACAAACTCCCCTTTACGTAAACTTCAAGGCAGGATGAGAAAATAGAGAGAGTTTAGTACACTGATCAACGTATTGGTACGGTATTGGCACGATTTACTACCGGAAATTACGGTCAGATCGATTCGCGGTATTAAACTTTTTTATAAGGTACTATATCTTCTTTTAAATGAAGATGTTTGGAACCTCATTGGTTGATCGATTTCGTTATCGATACATTGATCAGTCTAATCGATGGTTACATCAGCTCGCGGTATTATACTTTTTTACTAACCACTTTTCCCGCTAACCATTTCACATATTTATAACTTTCATAACCCAATTAATTTTGTTATTGATTCGGTATTAGTAAGGTATTGGTACGGATATCTTGAAAAGTTACATTCAGATTAATTCGCGGTATTGTACTTTATTGTTAGGTACAATACCCTCTTTTTATTGGTGGTATTTTGGAACTTCGCAGATCTATCGATTTCGTTACCGATATATCGATTGGTCCAATCGATGGCCATTACAATAACTTAAACTCTTTTCGATTGTTGTTTCTTATGATAAGTACAGCGGATGAGACGTTATCACTGGATGGCTAGTAGTTTGCCATAATACGCGACTGATCAGATGGTATAATACCTACTTAGGGATATTACATATGTAACACCTTCGTAGCTTATATGTTCCTGATACATATGCTACGAAAAACTACAATAGAAAATTAATTTATTGTTATTAGTAAAAACACCATCCACCCTTTACGTAAAGCTGAATACGGGATGAGAAAATAGAGAGTTTAGGGTACTGATCAACGTATTGATTCGGTATTGTTATGATTTACCACCGGAAATAATACCCAGATCGATTCATGGTATTAGACTTTTTTATAAGGTACCATATCTTCTTTTAAATGAAGATGTTTTGGAACCCATTGCTTGATCGATTTCGTCATCGATACATTGATCACTCTAATCGATGATTATATCAGCTTGCGTTATCATACTTTTTTATCACCCACTGTACGCGCTAACTATCCGCATATTTATAAATTTCATAAACCAATTAATTTGTTATTGACTCTGTATTAGTAAGGTATTGATACAGATATCTTGAAAAGTTACATTTACATTAATTCGCGGTATTGTACTTTGTTGTTAAGATTAACAGACTCTTTTTATTGGAGGTATTTTGGAACCTCACAGATCAATTGATTTCGTTATCAACATATTGATCGACTCAACCAATTTTTTATCCGTTCAGAGTAACATGGTTTTACTACACAAGATATTCTTGTACCAGTTGTATTTTATAATTTACTTATAAAATATTATTTTACGGATTTTTGTTTGATTTTTGTAATTTTATGTTTCATAAAATATTTTACGAAACTTTCTATTATAAAATGCTGAGTTGTGATTATTCTTGTATACTCTTGAGATATCAAGAAAAGTGTCTATCACTTCAAAAGTTTTGGTGTTTTGTAGTGCATTTTTCATCCCACTCTGTCGCCGATTTGCGTAGTTTCATGGTCTTTGGCGGGTATATAAACCCCGCGATACCACGTACATTCACAGTTCACTTTTGTCTGTACCCTCTGGAAACGATCAAAGATTAGTTGAACCAGAAGTCTGTTAAAGAGACTTATTTCATTCGAGCACTTGTATACTATACGACAAGGTAAGTTTTAAAAGTATTGATATTCTTCCAAGTTAAATTATAAATGAAAAGTTACTTATTAAACGATTCATATTTTAATAAAAATTACATCTAAATTATTAGAGTATTCTTACAATTTAAATAATTTTTCGTAGATACAATAGTTTTGAAGAAATTTTCCTCAAAGTACAATGGATTCACGTAGAGAATTATTAAGAATTATAACCGCTATTTATCATATTGCAATCGTAAGACATAGTATTATTAGAACATTATGTGACAATCGATGGCTTACAAGTTTAAAAACACTTTCTGAAAAAACATTGATTAGAAAATTACGATTTATTATTAGTCTTTGCTCGTTACGAACAGTTTTATACATTTATAAGCGCGGTACTTTAAATAATAAGAAATCAATCTATATACTTGCTGACCACTTCAAATCACGAAATTTGCACGGTTCACCATTTACCGCTGATATAATGCGGCAGTACAATCACTTTATACGTAAGTAAATATCCTACTTAATATTATTTATTTATTTAAAATAATATATTCAAAATTTTACAGAGCTTGATAGATTTTATAATAACGATGATGGAGATGATGTTCTCTTCGAGAATATCTCATAAGGTGCGATAAGTGATGTATTTTTATTTTCTAATGATGCTACTATATACTAATTTGTTTAATAATTTATTTTCAGAAAATACAAACGATGTTACGGATGTAATATTTGATGTAGAGGCTGGGCCTTCAACTAGTTCATTAAGAGGTACATATCAAACATAAATTAACGCAACATCGGCAAGAAATAATAGATGCACCGCGTCGATACATCGACTTCTGTTTTGGATGCGCCAAACGCTTTTGTTGTCAGAGAAACCGTCGGTGGGCACGTTGCGATGCGTGTGGGTTCTGGCTGTGTCCAGAGTGCAACGAAAATCCTGTTCATTGTCAGAATGAACAGGATTTTTTTTTAAAAACAGGGCGCTATATAATGTAAATAATGTATAATAGTAGTGTATCACTATATAAAATAAAAAACAAAGTGCCCTAGATTATAAGAATAATGTATAGCTAGTGTAAAGTTCAAATTAAGTGACTATGACTGTGTGACTATAAGTTAAAGTAACAGCAGCAGCAGTAGCAACAACCACCACAATATTCGAAGTTCCGGAAATTATGCTGTAAGTATTCTTTTAATTATTTAAATATTGTTATTAAAAATATGTGCGCGTGTGTATACTTATTTTTTTAAATATTGTGTGTGTGTGTGTGTGTGTGAGCGCGTGCGTGCGTGCGTGCGTGCATGCGTGTGTGTGTGTGTGTGTGCGCGCGCGTGTGTGTGTGTGTGTTCTTTTTTCCGAAGAATTGGAGAAATGCTTAATGCACTGATAGGAGCGTACGGGACTCCCCTCGTGTGGAACACCCCTGGCACGGGCGAGCGCCAGGCATACCCACTAAAACTCCACCTCTAATCTTCTTAGCTCAGTATCCCCGCGGTACAGCCGCAAAGCAATCCTTCGCGGGAGAACGTATGGCTTCTGCCTACTCTTGTTGCATGAGGTCGTCATTTCTTGCATCTTTCAGCCCTTCCTGTACTTTTATTTCTTCCGTCTACTTCTTACCGCATCGTCCGGTCGTCAGCTTCGTGCCGTATCTCTCGTCTTCTTCTTCCTTCCTCGTCTTTCCTGACCTTCTTGAGTATGCTCGCAGCATAATTACTGACCGCGCTCCATCCATCCTCTAAAGTCAGCATCGTTGTATAACAGACTCGGGAGTCACTTTGATCTGGAGATAATTCTCAAGTTCTTCTCGCTCCTGTCGGTATCGCGAGCAGTCACAAAAGACGTGCTCTGCATCTTCATTTGCATCCAAACATACTGGGCAGCTTGAAGAGTCTTCTAGCTTAAATCGGTACAGGTAAGCTCGAAAGCATCCATGTCCGGTGAGAAGTTGTGTGAGGTAGTAATTAACTTCCCCGTGTCTCCTGTCAATTCAGTCCTCTAACTTTGGTATGAGATGGTTTGTCCATCGCCCCTTTTCGCTGGCATCCCATCTTGCTTGCCATACAGTCATCGTCTTCTTTCTTGCCACCTCCCAGATTTCCCTCCAGATGTTGTCGTTTACACATCTTCTTGCTTCGTACACGTCCTTTCTCTCCATGGCTAAGAGGTCAATGGGCGATGTACCTGCTATGATGCACACCGCCTCGTTCGATACCGTACGATAAGCCGATGCCACCCTTAACGCCATTCGCCTATAGATGGTAGCCATCGCTCGTGCATAGGTTTTTACCAGCATAGCATCAGCCCATACTGGGGCCCCGTATAGCATAATCGATTTGGTTACACTGGCTAAGAGTAACCTTCGATTTTGACTTGCCCGTCCTACATTTGGCATCAATCGTGATAGAGTGGCGTCCACTTTCGCTGCCTTATCGCTCACAATTTCAAGGTGATGTTTGAATATCACTCTTGCATCAATGGTGATGCCTAAGTACTTGATGGTCGGTTGAGATACAATCTCATGTCCATCCACCATCAGTGTTACCGTCTCTAGCTTCTTCCTACTCGAAATCAGGATAACTTCTGTCTTGTGGCTGGCTAATTCGAGCGCTGTTTCTGTTATCCAATCGTGTATTATACAACTTGCCTCGTCTGCTATTGTTTTAACATCTTCTATGTGTTTCGCTACCACCACCATAGCTATGTCGTCTGCATATCCTATTATGGTTGCCCCTTCAGGTAGTCGTAGTCTAAGTACTCCATCGTACATGATATTCCAAGTCGGTGGACCAAGCACTGAGCCTTGGGGAACGCCTCCTGTGACTTCATAACTCTCGGCGCCATTTTCAGTGTCATATAGTAAGATTCCGTCCTTCAAATAGTCGGACATCATCCTCCTTATGTAGAGAGGCACATTTCGCTTTCGGAGCGCCTCATGTATTTTACTCCATTTGGCTGAGTTAAATGCATTTTTTACATCCAGTGTAACAATAACGCAGTACTTCTTTTTTCCTCCTTTCCATCTGTCTCCATTTATCGCTGTCCGCGCACTGTCAATTACCAGACCAGCTGCGTCCAGGGTAGAACGCTCCTTGCGAAAACCATACTGGTGTTCCGCCAGTCCTCCTGCGCCTTCAATAGCCTGGTCCATTCTAATGCAGAGTATGCGTTCTAGGATCTTCCCCGGTGTGTCCAGCATGCAGAGTGGTTTGTACGAGGCTGAGTCATCAGGCGGCTTCTCTCCTTTTGGCAGTAGCACCAAGCGCTGTGTCATCCAAATAGTGGGGAATTTTTCTTCTTCGAGACATGAGTTATACAAGTCTACAAAAACCTCTGGGTGTGCGCAGATAGCATGTTTCAATGCCGTATTGGGATGCCATCTGGGTCCGGTGCCTTCTTGTTTCCTACCCTTTTGCATGCAGCTAGCAGTTCCTCCTTTGTGATTTGGGAAGAGGCGTCTTCACTTATACCCGCTTCGATAACACATGGTTCCTCCAGCTGTCTGGGGAACAGAGTAGTCACAATCCGGTGTAATAGTTTCGGGCACTTGGGAGGGGGTACATAGCTTCCCTTTATTTTCTTCATCACCACCTTGTACGGTCGATCCCAGGGATCCAACTCTACCTCGTCCTGTAATTCTTTAACACACCGTCGTTTGCTGTCCCGAATTTTCTTCTTGAGTTTTCGTTTAGCGTCTTTCATTTCCTGATTTCGGGCTTTCACTATTTCTTGACCTCGACCAGTCTTGTAGTATTTCTTCCTTGCCCGTTGCTCCTGCCTCCTAGTTCGGTGACACTTGCTAAGGGCACTCTCGACGTCCATGTTCCATCAGAATACTGGTGGTCGCCTATGGCTGGTCACTCGTTTTGGCATAGCAGCGTTACAGGCTCTAGTGATTATTTCTATCGCCAGTTTCGTCTTATTGTTCGCCGTCCCAGACAGCTCCATTTCTTCCAGTGCCAACAGAAACATCTCCTTGTCATAGTCCTTCGTTTTCCAACCGACTCTCTTGGTCTGTACACTAACGCTGGATCCTTCTTTTGTTTTTCCTACCTCCATTATTATGGCCTGGTGATCACTATTTGTGTAGTGTTCACTCACTGTCCATGCGTAAACTGCGCCAATAAGGCAGCTGCTAACATAAGTCAGATCTACCACAGACCCGGTGTCTCCTTTTCTAAAGGTGTAAGTAGATCCCTGGTTAACTAAGACCAAATCTAAGAGCCCGAATGCTTCCAATAGTATTCGACCTCTCTGATTTGTCCTTTGACTGCCCCACTCCACAGCCCAGGCATTGAAGTCACCTGCGATCAGTATCGGTTTCCTTCCTGCAGCATCTAACACAAGCCGATTTAACAGATGTTCGAACTGCTCGATTGACGCATTGGGGGAAGCGTAACAGCTGTAAATATCTATACCTGCTACCTTAACGCGTACAAATCCTTCTTCACGGTCTATCATTTTTTCCTGAAAAGCAGTATCAGCGCATGCCCAGATCGCTGCTTTACCGGTGCTGTCCATATCCCACGATGGTACGTCTAGATCTTTGTACTGTTCGCACACGATTGCTATATCCACCTCTGTTTCGCGGAAGTACTGGTTCAGTAGGTCCTATGCAATCGCACAATGATTTAGATTTAACTGCGTGATTTAACTTGATTTAAAATTGTCAATTTTTTCGTCTATCTAGTACTGCTACTGCCGCTCGGTAGACTGGGCATGCCTAACTACCTGCAGCATGGTCCATTTTTCCTACTGCACCTTTGTCCTGGCAGAGTACGCAGCTCGGTTTGTTTTCACAGTCTCTTGCTTTATGCCCTTCGGTTCCACACTTGTAACAGAGGTTACTTCGATCCTGTGTTATTGTGCAGTTTTTGCCAATATGTCCAAATCCTAGACATTTATAACAGCGAAGTGGACGTGCGTTCCGCTTCATCTCTCGTATTCTGCATACTACCCAGCCTATCCTGATTTTCTGCTTTACTATCATCTGTTGAGCCATTTTTTATGGCATTTGAATGACAGCCGTCTGCGTATCACCGTATGCCTTCCGCAATGACTTTATTATCATCTCCTCAGCTGGGGATAGGTCGCTATCTTGGAACTCATTGCTTACCGCCTCTACAATGTCCTTCTTGCTAGTTAGTACATCAAGGTCCTTTATTTCAAAGACTCCTACGTCTTGTAGGGTTTTTACTTTGGTACCCTCTTCTAGTACTCCTTGTACCACTTGTTGAAGTTCTGTTGCCTTCCCTTCTGCTGTACCTTGAAGTTCCAGAAGCAGGTCTCCAGCCGCCGTCTTGCATACCCTGTTTACGCTTTCACCAACTGCCTTCAGTTTTGGATCCGCCTTCATCTTCCTCAAGATATCAGCATATGACTCACCGTTGGCAGCCCTTATAATAAGGGCATCCGGCCGGGTTGGTCTTGTCCGTGGCGGTCTTTGGTTTCTGGTGCCTTTTTGAGTTAAGGTACCATTGTTCCCTTTGTCTTTCTCTTTATTCTTCTTCTTCCTCTTCGTCTTCCGTGTTTCAGCCACCTCCCAAGGTGTCTCTCCGGTTAGGATGGGCGGTGGGGACTGCGTCGTTGCCGGTCTTTTCGTCTTCTTCCTGATCGTCGTGTCCTGCCGCGGTGATGTTCTCCAACGCTTGTTAGGAGTCTGCTCCATCTGTCTCTGGACGAAGGAGGGAGAGGTTTGGCTGTCTCGATCCTTGCTACTTCTGATCTTCGACTGAGTACCTGCTTTGGTCTTCGTAAAGTTCTTTAGTGCTCTGCTAGTAGTCTTTGCCATAGTCTTCAACTCTGTGTGTATGTTTTTCTTATCCAAGATAAACGCCACCAGAGCTTCGACTTTCTCTTGAAGGAGTTTTAACGACCAAGTCTCTTTATCCTGCTCCTTTCCTTGATTTTCCATTTCGTACACTAAGTCCATCTTTGCGTCTTCGCTCGTCTTTTGAGCTGCAGTAAGGGTCAAAAGTTTATCATCTCTATAGTGTATGTGGCTCCCCCCAAAATCCGTGGAGCCCGCACCGACCACCGGGGCTTTCACCCGATCGGAATCGGTGGTGGGATTAACCCCTCTACTGAGGGCACCCACTTGGGGTAATTCGTATCTCTCATTCACTACGTCCATGATTGGTTTGTGTTCGGGGTGCCTTCCCCTAGCTACTTTTGGTCTGCCCCGGGTATTTTATTTCCCCGGTGCCCTTCATATCTGACGAGCTTTCCCTTATCCGCCACCTGGGGAGGCGCCTGATGCGAGACTAGCGACTCGACACAGGTGTGTGTTTGTGTGTGTGCGTCCGTGCGTGCGTCCGTGCGTGCGTGCGTGCCTGCGTGCGTGCGTGCGTGCGTGCGTGCGTGTGTGTGTATGTATGTGCGCGCGCGCGTGCATGTGTTTGTGCGTACATGCCAATGTAGAGGCAAGCTGCAGCTGCTCCCCACTACTACCGATGGTGGGGGAGCTATAGCTCATTGCCGTGGCTGACTGCACGATCGCGCAGACGGAGAATCCCTGCGCCGTCTGGCACTTGCGTGTATAGTGAGCGCTCTGAAGCAGCGAGCGCTCTGCGGTAAGATTGTGGGGATCCTGCCGATCTCGTCTGCCTCTCTCTCTCTCTCTCTCGCACGCACGCACGCACTCACGCACGGACTCTTAATAAATAAATGAATATAAATAAATATAATTATAAAGTTAAATATTATAAATTTCAAATTATAGAGTCAAATTTTAAATTATAAAGTTGAATTATAAAAGAAAAATTATAAAGTTGAATTATAAAAGAAAAATTTTAAATCATAGTTTTAAATTTTGACTATTGTGGCACTATGGGGCAGACATAATAAACCCCCACCACCAGAAAAGGTCAATGACCTCAAAGTCGGTGGTGGGAGTGTTTTGTGTCTGCCCCATGGTGCCACAATAACTACTGCCGGAAATACTTCACTACTAACTCGGGGGCGGTTCCCATGTCGACGACGGCGTAGAATGCAGGCTTGAGAATGGCAACATATACAGTTTTCAATTGCACAGCAGATACCGAAAGCCTCTACCTTCAGAAGTTAAGGAATTCTAAATGCACATGGATTTGCACGGGCAACAAGAAAAGTCACAGCCCAGTGTTTCTGTGTACTAGGCGGTATCAGATCCAGGCGTACCGCAGCGGCTCTCTTCGAACAAGCCGAGAGGCGAGCCACCGCCGTAGGTCCATGCCGTGTGCGCAAGCACGAAATGCGGATATAAGGACGATTTCGGGTGTTATGTTTACCGACATAAAAGTATTTGCCATTAGATTTTAGGCATTCAACAGATACTGCTGCATTCACTCCTTCACTGACGCCTGCAAAGGGCAGTGATGCTGTTCATTACGTAGTAGCCGGTAAATAGGCCGCGTCAGATCGAGGCCTACGGCAGCGGCTCTTTCGCGCGGACTGAGAAGCGAGCCGCCGCCGTAGGTCCACACGTCGTGTGCGCACGCGCCGAATTCGGATATGGGGACGATTTCGGGTGATATGTGCACTGAAATAAAAATACTTGCCACTACATTATTCATAAAACAATGGCGAAGGCGGCAAATAGGCCGCGTCAGATCGAAGCTTACGGAGCGGCTCTCTTCACGCGTGCCGAGAGAGGAGCCGCCGTCGTGGGTCCACGCAGTATGCGCACGCGCGAAATGCGGATAGCTGGACTTTTTCGAGTTATATGCGCACCGAAATAAAAGTACTTGCCATTAAATTATTCATAAAACAAGGGCGAAGCCGGTAAATAGGCCGCGTCAGATCGAGGCCTAGGGCAGCGGCTCTCTTCGCGCGGGCTGAGAGGCGAGCCACCGCCGAAGGTTCACACGTCGTGTGCGCACGCGCGGAATTCAGATATGGGGACGATTTCGGGTGATATGTGCACCGAAATAAAAGTACTTGCCACTACATTTTTCATAAAACAAGGGCGAAGCCGGCTATACCTCGCGTCTACAGTAATGGAAGAAAATACCATTTACCCCTATCATAACGGGAATGGTTTTCATCTAACCAGATGTTGCTTATAATTATATGCCAATTTCTACTTTGTATCTGAGCAATTCTATTCAGAGGAATTTTTGGTTATTGACGAGCATCCATAATACACGATGATTAACTGTATTGCCAAATGCAGCTCTATCGAAATATTTCCTTCCTTTCGTTCATACTTATCTAAAAAATATCAGGCTCAGTATTTGAAAGGAATAATAGTCGGTGAAATGGGAATTTCACGATAAAATAATACGATTTTGCCTCTTTTATTTCATAAATTCGTGAACCAGAACTCCTGTATATTGAAAACTGCACATCCTTTTACCACAAACGAAAACTGTATAGCAGGCACATTTAGTAGTCTACGGGTGGCCAGAGCCGTTCAACGCTCGATCGAACTCGACTACCCATAGAGTAGCTGGCCGCCGACAATTTCTGTCGGTTCCGGTCTTGTAATTGCGTACTATATTATAACCAATTGCTTAACACTATTCATATAAAAATTTCCAATATCGCTAGAATCTTATGTTCTGACTTATTTTCATAGCATATCGATCTATCAAGGCTCAAATTAAAAGCAAAACCAATTATATATTGATAGTATGTGTGCTGCTTTTTCTATATAGATAAATACACACATTAAAAACATAAAGAACAACTGGATTATCGACCTTTTTTAATTTTCTCTACGCTGCAAAATATTTTGAGCTTTCATTCATTTGTGAACTTATTGTAAAGAACATGTGCTATAGCCTTTTGAATTTTAAATTGTTAAGCTCCCAAAAAGTTAAGAGTTCCTTAGATTTATGGGTATATGAATGGAAATCCATCTATAAAAAATAGATTGTTACATTACGTTGTATTGCGCGCTCATCTCATGACGAAAGCAATCGTTACTTTTTCCAATTGGATTAGCAGATATAGGTACATGGGGAAACAGAAGCGAAAAACTTACGGCGCCTGGGCCAACCAAAATCGCTAACAGCTGAAAAACAGCTTGCGAGAGGCAAAGAAACTCAGTTGCCAGTTTACGTGGGCTCATATGATAACATAGCAGCCAGCGGCAATTCGCAGAATTCTTCCGAGTTCCCCGAGCGCCGTCGAAGCGGGCGCCAGTGTAGTCGATGCCGCAGTCGCGCCGCCGCACTCCGTAGCCGAGATTTGACAACACTGCGCTTTCGAGTAGTAGGAAGCGACAACAACACCGCTGGACACGGCGATACCGGTACGCCGCGGCTCCTCGAGAACAGTGAAGAGCAGATACAAACATACACACAACGCATACGTGGACAGTAAGAAAGAGTGCACTTCCCGAGGACATCACCGAGGCGAACATGACGGAGAAGCGACGGCGATGGTGCATTTGAAGCCACGCTCCCGCGACCGACTTGAGTAAGTACTTCACTTCGGACTTTATTCTGTAGTATCTGTAGTATAGCCGAACCTAACCTCCAAATTTCCATCTGCTTGATTTTCTGACCCCCTAGAAGTTCGATACTGCTCTCCTCATTCCTAATGCTTGATACATTATTAATATATTTTGTTCTGCCTAAAGCGAAGTGCTGCTGTACATGACCACGCGCTTTCACATAATTCTACTCCCCTCGAGAGTTGTCGGCGCAGCTACCACTTTCCGAGGACATCACCGAGGCGAGCATGACGGGGAAGCACCAGAGATGGTGCAGTTGAATGAAGACCACGCTCCTGCAACCAATTCGAGTAAGTACTTTGGTTCGCGCTGGGACTTTATTATGTAGCATAGCTGAACCTAACCTCCGAATTTCTGTCTATCTGCTCCCCTTTTCCTGGCAGTTTGATACTGTTTTCCTCATCCCTAATACTTGACACGTTATTTATATATTTTGTTCTGCCTAAAGCGAAGAGCTCCTGCAGATGATCACACGCCTTCATAAAATTCTATTCCTCTCGAGAGCAGCATTAATACAAATTGGCAATACAATGGAGAAGCGTTGGGGATGCTGCGACGAGATCGCATTTTGTTCCATGGCACCTAGCTTTGCAGAGATTCTCCTGGTGAAGTGTAAGTTGCAAAGTGCTTCTGGAGTATTAATGTGTACAGCTGCCCTACGCTGCAAACAACATGGGGCAAACCTTAGTGAGAAATCTATGATGTGCATAATTAAAGGCACTGATATCACCGACACTTTTGCGATGGATGAAAATGAACTGGCAGCGATTTCTTATCTCTTTTAACATCATGGTGCCAATGAAGCTTCCCAATAACTGTCGCTGTCTTTTCAGCTGGTGAGTATACTTTCTATGTGATACTATTGGGATTGTTACTTCAGCCACGTATTCTTCTTTCAGCAGAGGCAGAATGGATTATGAAGTTATGTGTTGCACGCCTGGCTAGTCTTCAAGAGCATTTACAGGGCAATTGTGATTGTAACAGCTATCGTTTCAACTACTGTTTATTCTTATTCTTTTATATGCCATGCAATGAGTGATTCTAGTCCAACTAATTCTTTTCTTTATATTACAGGTACGATATATAGCATATGAGAAAGATGAAGGTCTGCAAGGCCTAAGCGGGTGCAAGAGGAGCCGACAAGAGGTCAACGTCACTACGCCTCAGGCAGCTGAACTCCTATTACCATCCCCTAATAATCGTTGGGGCCTATAGAGAGATTGCATGCTCTCTATCAACACTCTCATATTGCTAAGAAAATACATTACAAGTAAGTCGTTGCGCCTAGAGAGTTGATTAAGCTGCTCAGAGCCTTCCCTAAATCTGAGCTCCCTGTGTTGATTTTCTAGTCCACACTTCTGTATTATATATTTCGACTCTAACTATATACATTTTCTTTATTGTAACATCAACATGTAATGTTACAACCTTTGCACTCCTGGCATTATTGTGTGTACAGCTGTCCTACGCTGTAAACAACACTAGTGAAGGCATTGCTGAAGAGGCTGTTCTAGTTGACAGTCTTTACTGTGATTGTTGACAGCTAATGGCTGTCTGCTATGTCACTTATATACTACAATACTGCAGGAATCGATTTTGTATCGATCTGCAATCAAATATTATATTTATGATATTGCATGTTATAGTAAAACACTGTAGTAATTGATAATTTGTTTAACAATTTATAATCAAAGATCGTTTTGCATGTGTACATTATTGCATGATTTTATTCAATACAAAAACAGTAATTAATGATTTCTTTATCAATTAATAATTATCATAATTTTGTACATTATGTATTCTGCAGCAATAGATCACTTCTTTATTGAGTTGCAATAAAATATTTTTTATAACTAAATGTGCATGTTATTTTATATGTAAATATGGTTTTTTAATCTGCAATCAATTGTTGTAGAAATAATTTTGCATGGTTTTATTTAATATCGCAGTAATTGATTGTTTTATCGATCTGCAATGAAAATTGTTTTTATGGTTCTTCATGTTATAAACAACAGCAACAATTGATCATACCCTTATCAATTAACAACCAAGGACTGTTTTCCTAATTTTCCATGATATTTTATGATCTGAAGCACACGATAATTTCTTTATTTTACAATCAAAAATAGTTATTATAATTTATTATGATTTAATCTGCAGTAATTCATAATTTCTTTATAAATTTGCAATCATAGATCGTTTTCATAATGTTGCATGGTATCTATATAAGTATTTTTTATTTATCGTTTTTTAATCAAATATTATTTTTATAATATTGCATGTTATCGTAAAATACTGCAGTGATCGATAATTTCTTTATAAATTTGCAATCATAGATCGTTTTTATAATGTTGCATGGTATTTATATAAGTATTTTTTATTTATCGATCTATAATGAAATATTATGTTTACGATATTGCATGTTATCGTAAGGTACTGCCAAAATTGATAATTTCTTTATAAATTTGCAATCATAGATCGTTTTCATAATGTTGTATGGTGTCTAAATAAGTATTTTTTATTTATCGTTCTATAATCAAATATTATTTTTATGTTCTGGCATGTTATCGTAAGATACTGCAGTAATTGATAATTTCTTTATAAATTTTGCAATCATAGATCGTTTTCATAATGTTGCATGGTATCTATATAAGTATGTTTTATTTATCGATCTATAATCAAATATTATTTTTATGTCCTGGCATGTTATCGTTAGATACTGCAGTAATTGATAATTTCTTTATCAATTTGCAATCATAGATCGTTTTTATAATGTTGCATGGTATTTATGTAAGTATTTTTTATTTATCGATCTATAATGAAATATTATGTTTACGATATTGTATGTTATCGTAAAATACTGCAAAAATTGATAATTTCTTTATCAATTTGCCATCATAGATTGTTTTTATAATTTTGCATGGTATTGATATAAGTATTTTTTATTTATCGATCTGCAATCAAATACTATGTTTGTGATATTGCATGTTATCGTAAAATACTGCAGAAATTGATAATTTCTTTATCAATTTACAATCTCCGATCATTTTCATAATTTTGCATGGTAATTTATATGAGTATTTTTCATTTATCGATCCGTAATCAAATGAAATTGTTACAGCCCTTAATAATTTCTTTATCATTTATCATAAAAATAACGTATAACTTCTTATTCTCGCTAAATTTACTTATAAGAATTTTTATTTGAAAAAAATGTATAAACTTGATATGAATATTTTCATAATTCTTTATGAAAAAAAAATTATTGCTTATATTATGCATTCAGGGAACAACATCTTCTATTTAAATTCGAAACTACAATATTGTAACTGTTACATATTACACTTTAATAAGGAAGAGTTTCGACGGCAAATCTCATATTGTAACTATTACAATATTAATATTTACAGCAATACATTGAAATTGTTTAAAAGAACACGGTGACTTAACTATTACAATGCATATATATCGAAATATTTAAATATACGCATGTTAATAGTTACGAATGTTACGAGGCCATGTTATTATTAAAAAATGTTCTCAGTGCACGCCATCTGTGAGTGTTCTTGGAACTAAAAGTTCTACGCATAGATTAAGTATAGCTTCAGCGCCATCTACTGTTTAATATACAGTAGTTGGCACCCACCTACATTAGCGACTGAACCCAACACAATTTTTGTTGAGTATCACATGGCCTTAAGAAAACTAATTAAACAAAATTATACAAATTCTAAATATGTAAGAAATGGTGTAGCGCGGCGTCCGAGGGCCGCGGAGAAAAATTTGTGAAGCGGCGTCCGAGGTCCGCGGTAAAACAACTTTTGCTGACGAATGTCTTATCTGACCTTATTTGCATATCTGCTTGTCTCATCTATGGCCTATTACAGTGTTTCATCCGCCTATTGTGCTGCTTCTATCGAGTTCGGTGTTGGTTTGGGTAGTTCAAAGCTATGTTTAATCATATCCATGTAGACTATACGTGTGTGTTCTCCCTTTTTTTATTTTAACGCTGTGAGTCCCATAGTTAACGTCTAGGATCTCGTACGGCCCTACGTATTCCTAGTCTGTTTTCCCATGTTTAGGTTTTTTCGTACGTAGACCATTTCTCCCTCGTGGAAATGCCGTATATTTTGACGCCGATCGTAATAGAATTTCGATTTGTATTTTGCCTGTGTTAAATTCATGGTTGCCAAGGTCTGTAGCTGTGCGAGCGGTTGTGTTGTGTCAGCCATGTATTCGTTATACGTCAGTAGATGTTCCCTAGGCGGGAAACTAGATGGTGTTCGGGCTTTCAAGCCGAATGCTATTTCGTGCGTTGTGTAACCTGATCCGTCATGCACGGGGGTGTTGTAAGCGTGCTGCGCCAATGGCAGCAACCTATCCCAGTCCGTAAATTTCTTTAAATAAAACTTAAAATATTCATTAAGCGTGTGATGCATCCTCTCGATGTCGCCGTTGGACTAGGAATGGTAAGCCGTGGTTGAAAATTTATTAATTTTGAAAATCCGTGCGAACTCTTCTAAAATACGGTTCATAAAATGAAGTCTTTGGCCTTATATTACGGTGACTGGGGATCCGAAATAATAGATTAGCTTTTCTGCTAGAGCCCGGGTAACTTCTTCTACCGTTGCTTGTCTCACAGGCACCAGTACGCAGTACTTACTGAAGTTATCTTGAATTGTCAGTATGTACTGATTTTCCGCCGACGTTGGTTCCTTCGGGCTCACGAAGTCAATGGATATTTTGCTAAATGGCCTTGCTGGTGTGTCGCTTATTATCATTGGGAGTTTTGTCTCAACCCGCACTAATTTTTGTGTTTGGCAGTCGCAGCAGCGTTGTATAAACTGTTGGACGTCTGCTTGCATGGCTCGCCAGTAGTATTTGTGAGCCAGTTTATCATATGTCTTGGTCATGCCCTTGTGGCTGCCTATAGCCGATTCGTGATATTCTTTGATAAGCCGATATCTATCTTGTACTCATGGCACCGGTAAGTTGTTTCTGAAAAAATAGAATAGAATAGTATAGTTTTTATTTGTAAATTACAAAATAATTAAGTTACAGTCTACCATCCCGCATTCGCCCAGGCTCATGTCTATGAGACGGAGAAAACCCAATAGGCAAACCACGTGGGATAAATCATATTAGGAAAACCCGCCTCAGGATGGTTCAAAGTATTGAACATAATTAACATTTGTGTACATTATATTGCAATCGTATAATCATCACAAACATAGTCAATGGCAATCGCCAAGTCATGAAGTATCACATAATTGAACTTATTTATTCTTCAATCTAGTGATTACAGATTAAATTCATAACATTGCTTTATTCATACGATGTACGTCAGAAGATTAATCACAAAACGATTTTAGTACTGTTATAAAAATAGCAGTACACGTCTATATTCTATTTATACATATATACAGTCGACATCGCATAACCTTTGCATCAAGTACTTCCTAAACGCCGCTTTGAATTTACTCGCCGAGGAAATATTCTTAATATCGCGAGGAATCGAATTCCATAGTCGCGTACCCTGGGACCAGAAGGAATCCAGCCCTACGTCAGTTCGTGATGACGGAACTATAAGTTCTCTGCAGTGAGTTCTATTCGACGTTCTACTAGGGTCATTTCACAAGTACGTAGCCTCACCGCCAGATGGTGCCACTATCGCACCAGAAATACACTACAGTGCAGTGTCCTCCTGTAAACAGTTGCAGACGAAATTTCAGCCGGATCGGAGTTGTAGTTTATTTTTGAGAGCGTGTGAAAGCAAATGTGTCCGTTGATTTTTGAAAAAATGGAGAAAGAACAATATCGGTCGGTGATTCGATTCTTGTTTTTGGAAGGGAAATCGCCCAGTGAAATTAAAGAACGCTTGGATGCAGTGTATGGGGATGCTTCTCCTTCGATGGCGACCGTTAAATTTTGGTATAACGAGTTTCGACGTGGTCGTACGTCGGTTTTTGATGATCCACGCCCAGGTGCTCCGAAAACAGCCACTACGGAGGAGAACGTGACAAAAATACACGATATCGTTTTGTCAGACCGCCGATTAAAGGTACACGAGATAGCTGCGATAGTAGGCATCTCAGAAGAACGCGTGTGGCATATCCTACATGAGATTTTAGGCATGAGGAAGCTGTCAGCAAGGTGGGTGCCGCGTTTGCTGACTGCAGACAACAAGCGCATCCGTGTGACCAGTTCAGAGCAGTGTTTGGAGCTGTTTAATCGCAATCCAAAAGAGTTTTTGCGTCGTTACGTGACCGTCGACGAAACACGGATTCACTACTACACTCCAGAGACCAAGGAGCAGTCAAAACAGTGGACCTTACCTGGTGAACCTGCTCCGAAGAAGGCGAAGACGGTCCCGTCTGCCGGAAAGGTGATAGCCACTGTTTTCTGGGATTCTCAAGGTGTGATTTTTATTGACTATCTGGAGAAGGGCAAAACGATCACAGGACAGTACTACGCCGAACTATTGAGCCGATTTGACGCCGTGTTAGAAGAAAAACGGCCCCATTTGTCTAAAAAGAAAGTGCTTTTCCACCACGATAATGCACCGGCTCACACTTCTGCACTCGCCACGTCTAAATTGGTCGAATTACGCTACGAACTGCTGCCCCATCCACCGTATTCTCCAGATTTGGCTCCGTGCGACTTTTTTTTGTTTCCGAACCTAAAAAATTCGCTCGCCGGGAAGAGATTCCACTCCAATAACGAAATAATCGCCGCCACGGAGGCCTATTTTGCAAACCAAGAGAAAACATTTTTTTCAACGGGGTTAAAAAAATTGGAACACCCCTGGACCAAGTGTATTCAACTAAAAGGAGACTACATTGAAAAATAAATTTTATTTTTTGTAAAATTTTGGTGTTTTCATTTGTAGGCTAGGTACTTATCAAATGACCCTCGTATCTTGGCACCTTTGAAATAAGGGAGCTAGGTACACTGGCTGACCCAAATTTATAACTTTGTACATTAAAATCGCTGCAAAATATGCCCTTCTCTCCCTTAAGTCATGTTACTCTAGCTTAATTCTATATGGGCTGAAGTGTTCATCTTTCTTAGCACCACTTACATATCTCACACATGAGCAATATTTGCAGTTTCTTTTGAAGTTCACGCGTTACGTCGAGATACACTATCGAGCAGTAATCTAAATGAGATAACACGAGAGAGCTTGCGAGCTGCTTACATAAGATCTCGGTGGTGCAGGATCGAAACCGTCAGAGTCCGTATAGGGCTCTGTTAATCTTTCGGCTAACTGCATCCACTTGCACTTTCCACGCTAGTTTCGAGTCCATTACAACACCGAGATTAGTTACAGTCTCGACAAAGGGGACGAAAACGTTGTCCTGAATCTCAATGCCAGACAAATGCATACCCCGTAGTATGTTAATATTGTGGTTAGATCTAAAAATAATAGCCTTAGTTTTTCTTACATTGAGACTGAGAGCGTTGTCGATGGCCCATGCCGCCAGTGCTCTACCTATAATCGACAAATGCCGTATTCCTTCATTCAGCTCATCTATGGTTGTCTGCGTGTAAACTTGTAAAATATCTGCATATAGCAGGTGCTCGACACCACTCGATTGAGAATTATTATTAAAATCCAAAAAAATGTACTGTAGGTCATTTATATAGACTGAGCAGAAGGGGTCCCAGAACCGAGCCCTACGGTTCGCCGAGAATGGTTGTGAGCCAATCCGAGTCTCCATTTTGCTTCGTAATAACTTTTTGTTACGACCTGTAATATACGACTTAATCTACAGGACTAACCCCCTGGAAAATCACATTCTGATCAGTTTATGCAATAATTTAGTTAGCGATATGGTGTCGAACGCCTTACTGAAATCGAAGAATAGGAGAATGGTAAGTAGTTGTTTTTCGTTGTCTATTCCCGCTCTTATATCCTCCGTCAATTTTAGTAGAGTTGTCTGCGTACTGTGACCTGGTGTAAATCCAGATTGAAAAGGATCGAAAATTTTCTTTCAAGCCAAAAATGCTGAAATCTGATCATGTACAAGCTTCTCAAGGACTTTGGATAGAAAGCTCAATAATGCCACTGGACGAAAGTCCGTAACAGTCGATGGGATAGCTGTCTTTTTAAGTGGCACGAAATGAGCTTTCTTCCATGATTCGGGAAAAATTCTCTTTAAGAGGGAAGCATTGAAAATATCAGCTAGGTGATAGCCAATAACTGGAAGAGCTTTTGCTATCACACCTTGTGGTATCCGATCCTCACCCTTAGCCTGCGAGAAGAAATGTGCAACAGTTAGAACGATATCTGAAAAAGTAACTTTACTGAAGGCGAAGCCTTCTTCACTAGCCGTTGTCATAACTTCATTCATATTTTCCTCGCGTTCTTCAGCTGAGACTGAGACCCCCGCAAAGTGCGTGTTTAATTCTTTTGGGGAAAACCCGTGAAGTTCCTCCCTAGCTTGATTTTGTGGAAGAAGACCTAAACTTCTCAACTCTCCAGATATCCTTCCCGCTATCAAGTGTCTCCAAAATTTTATTCTGAAGAAATGTCTATTTCTTCTGAATAAAAAATTTTATTCTGAAGAATATCTCGCGCTTCTCTTGAGCGTTGTTCTGCTAATAGCGCTAGCAATTGGCATTCTTCCCAGTGATCATGATTTCGCGTTCGTTGATATCTCCGATGTAAAGTGTCACGGTTAGCGTACAACTCTCTAAGCTCCGTGTCAACCCAAGGCGGTTGTTGTTTTCTATTCGGACGAAATTCCTTAATCGGGGCTAATTCATCCAAAGCCTTTGCAATATTTGCATTAAGATGTTCTAAGCGGTTGTCAACGTCTACATCTGCACAATTGACAGTCGACCAGTCGCAATCATTCAAATAAGAAAGCAGCTATTCTTGACGAATAGCCTTAAAATTACGGTATGTAAACCTTCCAAGTGGAGGTTTTTGAGATACGGGAACATCAATAACAACATCAATTATATTACGACTATTGCGATAAGTCGCTGTCATATTGTTAGAATATAGAACTACGTCATCATCGTGAAGATTACATCGATCCATGTGTGAGATTTGCCGTTTTGGTGATTAGTCGCGCCATGCTCAACAAGTTTTAGGTTAAGTTGACATGCCAGGTATTTTACGAAAGTTGACTCCTGCTCCGTTACTAACATATTCACGTTGAGATCTACCATTACTATTCGATGCGCAAAACTCATGAAGTGTTGCTCGACAGCCTTAGCCAAATCAGAGTTGATAAGCTCGGCGTCTGGGGGCCTGTAAATGACTGCTACAAATACGGGTGGCGAAGAGCCCTGCTGTATACTACACATAATGTACTCTGTAACTCCCGGCTTTCCTTCGTCCACCATGATAGCCGATGTACATAAAATTTTAGCTTTCCATAAATTGCTAACATACAGCAGAACTCCTCCTCCATGCGTATTTCTGTCCTGCCTGATTATTGAGTAGCCTTCAATCTCGACGAAATCATCTCCTATATTAGGCCCGAGTCGCGACTCTGCAATACTGAAGAGATGGTAAGAGAGATGAGAGAGCAGGAATTGACGAAATGTTGTTATGTGCGCTTTCAAAGATGTTGCATTTAACAATCCTGCTTTGAGTCCAACATATCGAACCTCTTTTGCACTATTATTATCTAGTCATGGGCTAACGTTAGTAATCGTATTGTTTGTACCCATATTCGATTTATTATCTGATGTTCCTTTTTCAATACTATTTTTATTACCCGAGCCCCTAAATTTTGCCGTACCGGTTGAAATTGCGATCGCCTGCAGATCCGCCGCAGTCATGATCAGCTGCGACGTTTCACCATCTCGCATCTTGGCCAGGAAACAGCCTACTCTATGCCAAAATTTTTAAACTGTAATCCGGGAGCAACAGCCTTTCAGCTTCTGTACTGAACGAACTTCTTTCTGCTCAGCATTTCGTTGATGAAAATTTTCCCGGTGCTTATGTTGTCAACCGTTTCCTGATCAAGTTCCGAGAAGTTTACATCCATTGTGTTAAAGCGTGTAAATCTATGCTTGGCATACATTAATTCTTTAACGAGTTTATGGTCGCGGAGTTTGACTATCCACGGACACCGACGTTTAACGAGATTAATCTCTGACGAGCCTACTGGATTTTTTTCATTTGACCGAAGAGAGCATGTAGAAATGATATCATCCCTCCTAATAGTCGGAAGGATGATAGAAAGGACGGCATGGACCACATCTAAATTGTGCTTATTAGAACCTTCAAAGATGTTAGTGACGATGATTTCATGCGAGTAATCCGCACTATCTACTTCATTTCTTGGTGTACACTGCTTGCTTCCATCAGATAGATCAATCGACCTACTAAATTCAACACGAGGCTTATCGTTACTTTCCGGGGCCTTATTATTTTTCGCAGTGTGCTGAAATCCTATTAACGTTTCTTTCAGTACAGTATTATCCTCGACAAGCAGCTAGCACGTATTACTCATTTCAATAAACATTTTATTTTGATCCGCGATAACTTCTTCAAGGGCTAAAATCCTCGCAACCAGTTCTCCATTGTTTGTAGAGATAGTTTGTGCCGGCGCAGCCGAGATGGTTGGCGGCGCGAAATCCCTAGTGTCATCTGATTTTCAGTCCTCAAGCTGCTTCTCGAGTATATCGAAACGCTGAAATAGAAAACTCAATGTGCTAACAGGAATTAGCACATTGGTTACCTTTGTCAGATCGGCTATAATTTCTTCAGAAGTGTTCCACGTTGCAGGAGACACGGAGAAATTGTCTGTGATATCTAGCTGTGATAAAGATGTCTGGAGCGCCGCAGTTTGGGTAGTAGAGAGCTCGTCTTTTTCATTTACTCCCACCTCCGAAAACTCTGTCTCGATCGTTGTTTCTACGTCTGCATTGGCTATTGACTTCTGATTTTCATGCAGTTATCCATTATAAATATACAGGTGTCCATTCCTTTGCAGACTTTCTTTATTTGATCAATGAAGAAATTCCATTTCGATTTTATTAACATCCCCAGGTCTTTTATTATACCTACTGATTTTATTTCAAATTATTCTAATCGTTATTTTAGCGCTCTTATACAATTTTTCATATCTTGCCGAATCGGTCAGTTGTTCAAATGGTCTTTAATAAAGATTCTAAACATTTTCGAAGTACTAAAACGTTTGTTACCCAAATATTCCCGATCTCTCGTGGCGTGCTCGTCAGTTCATCTTCTGCCAAATATTGTCGTTAAATTAAAGCTTCTCAAATTTCCATGCCCGTAAATAAGTCAGTGGATAATATGTATATTAAACTATCGCCATAAGTGAAGGGGTGATGGCCAGCTGTTGTACTGCTGTAAATCGCGCTTCGATATCGGCGTCGCGCGCCCAACGCGATGATGCATATATTGGCCTTGCCTCACCTGTGATATAACGGGTCAAGGCTCCATGATGTCGTGGGGATGGATCAGCTGTATGGTCAGTTGTCTTGACTGCGCGCTCTGCGCTTGGGCATTCTACCTCTCTTATCGGTTCGCACTCCTCGCCAGTTGGTATGTTCACGTGTGAGTAGCTGCGTGGTCGTGGCGCTTTCCCCTATTGGCAGATAAGGTGTAAAGTGTAATCCTTCCAGGTGTAAGTGCACAATTTCGTCTTCGTTATTGTTCTGATAATGAAGGTACCGGAGCTTGCCCCCGCTGTGAAAATGGATGCATAAATTTCTCCCATACCTTTGGGAAAATATATATACGCAATCGTCGTCCTCGTACTTATTTCGTAAGGACAGTGTTTTACAAACCTCGTGTGGGTCGCCGCATTCCGCCAAAGTTAGACTATTCAATAATTTGGCGCGGAGTTCCGTGGCGGTCATTTTCAACCCCGCTATTCTTATTAGTGAATCAAATCGGCAGCTCCCTCCAGGGCTGGTTGGTATGTCAGTATAGCGGCGTAAAGTCAGGTTCAGCTGTAGGCATAATGCCTTTTCCTCATATACGTAGAATCTTTGAGTTACGGTATCCATTGGTTCGCGGACACGGCTCTCAGTCTCCTCTCCTAAATTCGCATTTGGCAAGATGAGAGGTTCAGGTGTTTGTATATTGTCCTTCCTCTGGGACTCCTTCATCATTTTGTTGATCATTTATGTTTAGATCGTCTAGAATCCATGCACGCGCTGTATCTAAATTATCACTCACTGGAGGGCTCCAACTGACCGATCTCATGCTTACGTCACTATCGCAAGCCGGTGTAATGCGATAAATTCCTCCTGGGGCCTGTAGTCTTGCGGAAGTTGATTGTCTAGGGATCCGTCATACGAGGGCATCTCGTCCCCAAATGTAAAATAGGGTGACGGGTAATTCTGCATATCTCGAATGGTATTTCCCTTGGGCGTTGAGGATTGCCTTCCATGCTCGGGGTCCTAATGCATGGTGGTATCATCAAATTAAGGTGCTTTCTGATCCATTTCCCATATTCTATGTGAACTCTCAATTTGCTGGTTCCTTCGCGTTCTTTCACTTCCACGGTAAATGTCGATATCTTTCTTTTGTTTTTAATAAGGGAGGAAGGTCCAGAAAAGGCCCCTTTTGCTTTCTCAAAGAGAAAGCTTGGTAACGGTGAAATTTTTTGACCTTGACATTTTGATGATTTTCGATATTTCTGAGCTCCCTGAGTTGAGATATGCATTGTCTAGAAAATGTCTCTGTTTCTGTGTATCTGTGTATCTGTCTATGTGTGTGTGTGTGTGTGTGTGTGTGTGTGTGTGTGTGGGTGTGTGTGTGTGTGTGTGTGTGTGGGTGTGTGGGTGTGTGTGGGTGTGTGTGTGTGTGTGTGTGTGTGTGTGTGTGTATGTGTGTGTGTGTGTGTGGCAAGAGATATCAAGTTTATGTTTGGCAGGTATTTAAAGTTTATTTTGAAGTTGTGCAGATTCAATTATATAGTCGATCGGATAATATTAAGTCGGTTAAACAAAAGAAAGCAAAATATCGTGAAATCGAAATTTTTCTTTTCGTCGCCGATTTGGACAATGGCGGGAAGTAGGCCCTTTTTCTGAAAAGCCTTGAAATTATCTAGCAATCCATATTTTTGTTGGCCTGTTCGGATAATATTAAGCTGTTTAAAAAAAATAATGAAAAATACCGAAAAATCGAAAATAATTCTTTTCGGCTCTGGGTTTGAATATCGGTAGGAATTAGGCCCATTTACTGAAAAGCCTTGAAATTACCTATCAATCCATATTTTTGTGGGCCTGATTGGATAATATTAATCCGTTTAAAAGAAATAAAGAAAAATATCGAAAAATCGAAAATAATTTTTTTCGCTCTAAGTTTGGATATTGGTGGGAATTAGGTCCATTTTTCTGAAAGGTCTTGAAATTACCTATCAATCTATATTTTTGTCGACGTCTATTAAGCTAGCAGATCACTTTTATGACCCGGGCTTCTGACCAGTACCATATTTTGTTGCTAATTTGTTGCTGCAAAATGGTCAGATCGAAAAATTCAAAAACACCTTCAGCGACCCGTTTCCAGAGTACACGTCTTCGCCAATGACTTCAGGGAAGAGAAAAAATCATGTCTATTAAGCTAGCACCGCCACTAATGATCGCCACTATGAAAACTACACCATAATTTGTTGTTAATTTGTTACTAATTTGTTACGCCTATCCCGATTTCTTTGTTCCAGCCGTTTCCGAGATATCCTAGCGTGTTACCTTAAGACTTAAGCTAGCACCGCCACAGTTCTTTTTGAACGATAAATTGTTTTTTGACGGGACAGATAGTATAAATTGTTGCTAATTTTTTGCTTCAAGATAGGCTAGGTCCCGAATCTCGAAAAACAAAATGGCGCCTATTGGCGGTACTGGGTCATCCCGCGGATTATGTAATTTCTTTAAATCACGAATAATTCAACAAACAACTATTGGAGGGCAAGTCACAGAAATTGGCCAGAATATCAGCACGGTACTCGGCGAAGAGGCAACTATCAACGCTCGAATACCGAAAATAACACTAGAGGTAACTTGTTTAGATGGAACGACCACAAAGGACGAAGTCTACCAAGCAGTGATGAGAGAACTTGGGAACAGTCATAGCATCGACCCAGAAGCAGTAGTATCAGTGAGGATGGCGGCATGCAGACAGCACTGTTCAAGCTACCAGCGCAGGCAGCCAGGAAGCTCCTCGACAAGCAGACGATGCGGGTGAATTGGTCGAGCGTACGAGTACGAGAAGTTATGAGGCCTACTAAATGGTTCAAATGTTGAATATATGGCTACATCTCGAAAAAATTTACCTCGGAGACCAACAGATCTAAATGCTGCATCAAGTGCAACAAAGAAGGCCACAAAGCGGAGATGTATACGGCGACACCATGTTGCGATCTCTGCAAAGAGGCAGGCAATAAGGAGACAAACCACGTACGTGGGACCAGAAAGTGCCCAGTATACGAGAAGGTATACCAACATTTGCTTCAAAAATGGCATTGAAGATAATACAAATCAACCTCAACCACTGCGAGGCAGCACAAGACCTGCTGATCCAAACGGTGTGAGAAGCGAAGGTAGATGTGGTTATCGTAGCTGACCAATACAGGAACCTCGATGGCCTCTCGTGGAAGACTGAGGCGGCGAACTCGGCAACCATCTTGGCTTGTGGTAAACATTCCATCCCAGAAGTGATGAAGAATCCTAAGGAGGCATTCATAAGAGTAAAGATCAGAGGCATATATTTCTATAGCTGCTATGTGCCACCAAGCATGCCTCGTGAGGACTTCGAGAAGATATTAGACCAAATCGTCGAAGACGCCAAAAATCGAAGTTCAGTGGCCATTGCCGGTGACTTCAACGCCTGGGCAGTGGAATGGGGCAGAAAGGAAACGAAGAAGAGAGGACAAACGCTCTTCGAAGCATTCTCAGTCCTGGACCTCGTACTGCTCAATGATGGGGAGAAGCCAACCTTCACCAGAGGTGAAGCCAGTTCAACGATAGACCTCATGTTCGTCAGCTGCGGCCTTTTCAAAGGTAATACCTGCTGGAGGGTGTCTGACATCTGCACACTGAGTGATCAGTGTGCCATAGCCTCGAGAGTTGCAAAACAGAGAGAGCCGGAGAATCGACTACCAAAGAAAAACAAGTTCACCGGCTGGAAAGCAAGCGCCTTCGATGCTGATGCCATGCGTCTTTATATGGAGGGTGGCTGTGCCGAGGGATCATCAGCCGAAGAAAAAGTGAAAGACGTAATGCGGAAAGTGACGTGCTTGCGATGCCGCCATGCCGAGGAGAGTAAATGGGAACCCACACAAACCAGTCTACTGGTGGAGTAATAGAATTTCACAGCTTCGTGCGAAGTGCCACAAGGCGAGTAGGCTATCTCAGCCAGCCAGGGGGAAACCCACCTTTCCTGAATCAGAGGAGAAATTTAAGTTGGCACGGTCCAAACTGACGAAAGCTACAATGCCTAGTAAGCAGCAGAGTTGGACGGAGCTACTCGGGATAGTTGACGAAGATCCGTGGGGAAGACCTTACAAGGTCGTCATGGCTCGGCTTATGAGTCAGTCAAAACAACAACCTACATGCCCCGAAAAACTCGAGAAGATCGTCAGCACTCTGTTCCCGGAGCAAGAACCCTTCAGCTATCAAGTGAAGCAAGAAAATGAGCACATCCCTATGATCACCCGAG
Organism: Torymus aiolomorphi; assembly: GCA_036365515.1. NCBI lineage: Eukaryota > Metazoa > Arthropoda > Insecta > Hymenoptera > Torymidae > Torymus > Torymus aiolomorphi. The sequence continues at coordinate 83,870,604 of CM070875.1, forward strand.
AGGAGTTACTTCGAACGAACAAGAGAATCAGAAACAGCAAGGTGCCTGAAATGGACATTATCCCTAATGTGGCATTGAAGACGGCAGTTAACGCGATACCTGAGACGGTTCTAGATATGTACAATACATGCCTCGCTGAGGGAACCTTTCTTGAGCGATGGAAGGGGCAGAGACTTCTACTCTTACCCAAGGGCAACAAACCACCAGAGGAACCGTTCTTCTATCGCCCATTATGCATGCTAGATTCATCCGGGAAAACGCTGGAACGTTTCATTTTCAACCGGATCAATGACGCTACTGAACATCTCCTAGCAGACAACCAGTTCAGGAAGGGAAGATCAATAATCGACGCCATCAACCAAGTAATCGGTAAAGGGAATGAGGCTACCTCGTTCCTGGAAAGCGATGGAAAGGCGGGAGCAAGAAATATTGTCTGATCGTAACCTTAGATGTGAGGAATGCCTTCAATTCAGCCAGGTGGAAGAACATCTGACAGGCGCTGGATACGCTAGATGTACCAGCATATATGAAGAACATGATCAAGAGCTACTTGACGAACCGGCTACTAGTGTATGACACAGAAGACGGCTCAACAGAATATCAAATCACTGGGGGAGTCCCACAGGGCTCGGTTTTAGGATCTCCTCTGTAGAACATCATGTATGATGATCTACTCAAGATCCAGCTGCCACCAGGAGCAGAGATGGATATCTATTAAGCTGGAAAAGCCACTTCATAAGGGCAGGCCGAAAATAATTCCTTATTTTGTCGCTAATTTGTCGCTAATTTGTTACGCAAATTCCGATTTTGTCGTTAACGCCGTTTCCGAGAAACAATGGCTATTCTAGCGTAATATTAATCTGGAAAAGCCATTACGTTGTATCTTCTCAGCAATTGACGATAGCGACACCGGGTTTAGCCTAGGTTTTGTTGCCAATTTGTCGCTCGAAGATGCCGTAGATTCCATGTCCCAAAAGTTGACCGCTGTCCCAAAAAAGACCTCGGGCCACGCGCATATAAGCAAAAATGATAAAAATACAAAAAATCAATTATCTCATAATTGCAAATTTCGTCGCTAATTTATCGCTGACTTTTCCAGCAAATCCCGATTTTGACGCTCCAGCAGTTTCCAAGAAACAATGACTATTCTAGCGTAATATTCAGCTGGAAAAGCCATTTCGTTGTATCTCCTCAGATATTGACGATAGCGACACCGGCTTTGTCCTAGATTTTGTCGCTAATTTGTCGTTCGAAGATACCATAGATCCTATGTCCCAAAAGTTGGCCACTGTTCCAAAAAACGACCACGGGCCATGCGCATATAAGCAATAATGATAAATAAAAGAATCAGTTAACTCATAATTGCACATTTCTTCGCTAATTTATCGCTCTCTTTTCCAGCAAATTCCGATTTTGACGCTCCAGCCGTTTCCAAGAAACAATGGCTATTCTAGCGTAATATTCAGCTGGAAAAGCCATTACGTTGTATCTCCTCAGCAATTGGCGATAGCGACACCAGCTTTGTCCTAGATTTTGTCGCTAATTTGTCGCTCGAAGATACCATAGATCCTATGTCCCAAAAGTTGGCCGCTGTCCCAAAAAACGACCACGGGCCATGCGCATATAAGAAATAAAGATAAATAAAAGAATCAGTTAACTCATAATTGCATAATTTGTCGCTAATTTATTGCTGACTTTTCCAGAAAATCCCGATTTTGACGCTGCAGCCGTTTCCGAGAAACAATGGCTATTCTAGCGTAATATTAAGCTGGAAAAGCCATTACATTCTATCTCCTCAGAAACTGACGATAGCGACACCGGGTTTGGCCTAGACTTTGTCGCTAATTTGTTGCACAAAGATGCCCCAGATTCCATGTTCTAAAAGTTGACCGCTGTCCCTAAATACGACCTTGGGCGACGCGCATATAAGCAAAAATGATAAAAATAAAAAAATTAATTAACTCATAATTGCACATTTTGCCTCTAATTTATTGCTGTCTTTTCCAGCAAATCCCGATTATGTTGGTAAACTTGTTCTCGAAAAAGAAAATCGCAGCTGTAGTTCCATTTTGAAGCTAGAAAAGACACGGTTGTCTCTTCTTCACAAGTGACGATAGCGACATGGGCGTTCGTCCAGATTTCATCGCTAATTTGTCGCTCAAAGATGCCGTAGATCCAATGTCCCAAAAAACGGCCTTGGATCACGATCATATAAGCAAAAATGATAAAAATGAAAAATCAATTAATTCATAATTGCACAGTTTTTCGCTAATTTATCGCTCATTTTTCCCGCAAAGCCCGATTTTGTTGCTTTAGCCGTTATCGAGATACATTAACTTAAGGTAGGTGGCTCCTCGTGTCCGGAAGCGAAAGTCGAATCTAGTCGCAAGATAGAGTCGAATCTCTTGCCTGCCACACGTCTTTTTTTACGCTGGGCGAAACGAGAACTTTTTGAGAGGTCAGTATAACCTATCCCGCATTCTTGCTGTTTCTCTCGCTTACGCGTATCCTCTCTCTCTCGCACTCGCAGCGTGCGGTCGTCTGCCAACTAAAATAATGCTACTTTCAATTACAATAATTCGAAAGAAAGGGTCCAAATATCTCCCTTAGTAACATATACCTTTTTAAAAAACATTCCCCAGAGATTATTTCTTTAGACGATGAAAATGTAATTCATGTTTATTAATCAGCTACGGCCACTATAGAGGGCACCAATATGAACTATACCTTAATTTATTACTAATTTGTTGCTAATTTATTACGCTATACTCGAATTTGTTGCTCTTGCCGTTGCGTCGAGAAATCCAGATGGTGCTATCTTAAGATTTAACTCAGCACGGCCACAGCTGTAACCTTTAATCGAATAAAGATGTTTCAATCATTAAAACGGGATAATTTATTGCTAACTTTTTGCTTTGAGATCGGGTTGAACCCAAAACCGATAGTCCAACGGGAACACAAGAAATCGACTTTCGTGCGCTCTAAATTGTGTTTTATTTAGTAAAACGATAAGTAGCATATTCAAAACTGTGGCAAACTGTAAATGGTATTTTATTTCGTAAAACGGTAAGCAATAAATTCATAACTGTGCAGAATGTTGTCTTTAACATGTTGCTAAGTTGTTACAGTATTCCTGAATTTGTTGCTTCACAATAGGCTAGATCCCAGAGTCGAAAGTCGATCGAAAACGCAAAAAAACGTGTTTTTGTCGCTGTAATGGGGTTTTATTTAGTAAATCGATGAGCAACAAATTTATAACTGTGCGGAATTTTGAATTAATATATTTCTAAGTTTTAAGGCGATTTCCGAATTTGTTGCTATAAAAGAGGCTAGATCCGGGAGTCGAAGGTCGATCGAAAACGCAAAAAAAACCTGTTTTGGACGCCGTAAATGGGTTTTATTTAGTAAATCGGTGAGCAACAAATTCAAAACTGCAATTTTGTGGTTGGTATGTTGCTAAGTTGTTACGCTTTTTTCGAATTTCTTGCTTCAAGATAGGCTAGATCCCGGAGTCGAAAGTCGATCGAAAATGCAAAAAAAACGTGTTTTAGTCGCTTTAATGGGATTTTATTTCGTAAATCGGTGAGCAACAAATTTATAGCTGTGCGGAATGTTTTTATTAATATGCTCTCAATAACAACATTCCGCACAGTTATAAATTTGTTGCTCACCGATTTACTAAATAAAAAACCATTTACACCATCCAAAATACGTTTTTATTGAGTTTTCGATGGACTTTCACCTCCGGGATCTAGTCTTGGAGACAAGCAACAATTTCGGGAATAGCCTTGCAAATTAGAAACATATTAATAACAACATTTTGCACAGGTATGAATTTGTTGCTCACCGATTTACTAAATAAAAACTGCTGCCAATATATTCGCACGTAGCTTCCTCCAAATGAATTTATCACTCCTATATGTATAGTGTATAGTTCAAATATAAATATTTATTCTACATGTTTTTTCAATAATTTACAACTTCATTAGTATTTACAAAAATTACACATTATTTCTCATTCTTGAAATCCTTTAAAAGCTGTCACTGATAATATGTCAAAACAAAAGTGCTATGTTGAGATATTAATAATACAAAATAACCTACCTACCTGGAGCGCAACTAACACACATGCACTGCACCATCTATAAGAGCCCCTTTTCTACATTTCTATTACCTCCAAATTATTGTACTTCACTATTCTGTATAATAGATAATGTTTCTTGATGACATTTGACAAATATATTGCCTATACCACACACAAAATTGGCTATAAATTTCATGTTTCATTTATAAAAAAGAAAACGCGATTAATACCGAAGTGCGACCAAAAGTATTGTTAAACGTATTTTTCGATCTCTAATTCGTCAGCGTATCTATCTAACTTCATGCATGTATCGATTAAGCGCGCTAAAAAAACAAAAGCAAGTAAGCAACACGCACGCGTAGCACGCGTCAGTTCCATTTTCTAGTATACATAAAGCCGTTCCCGAAAAATTAAGATTTGAAAAGAGGGCTAAAACAGTTTTAACCTCAAATATCTCTGAAATTCATAAACGAATTTTTTACCATAAGAGAATATATAATAAATAACATACAAACTCTGCATCTCCACCAAATTTCAAAGAAATTATAACCATTTTTCTCTAGTTATCATGCAACAACGAAAATAACATCGTAAAATACGAAAATTTGAATATCAAATATCTCAAAAAGTAATCGTACGATCTTGATAAAAATTCACATACATAATATCTATATCACACATATAATTGTCTATAAACCTGTAGCTGATTCATCAAGCCGTTCTCAAGAAATTACGATTTCGAAAAAAAATTTTTTTAAATCTTAACCTCAAATATCTCTGAAATTTATGGATCAATCATTTTTCCCAAAAAACTCAGCCGAAAATTATCCAAAATCTACCTCTACAAGGAATTATGAAGTAATTAAGTCAATTTTACTCCAGTAATAGTTGGATATACAAAACTCATTTTTTTCATTTTTAAATTTTTTTCTCAAAAACTAACCAAAAAAAGGGATTCAAATTTTTACAGATTGTAATTATTTAGATTTTGCATTATCATGATTTTTCTCGGAAAAATTGACCGTTTAGTTTGGGAGTTATAAGCTTTAAAAAAAAAAAACACGTTTTTGTTAATAACAAAAGAACCGTGATAGCCATAGAATTTTTTTTTTAAATATAAGTTTTTTTAAACTCTTTGAATGATACCTATCCGACTCAAAAATTTAAATCCGATCATTACAAAATTCAAAAATAAATTTTTTAAAAATAAAAAATTCGACATAAAACAAAAACGAATCAGTGAATCATAAAAATTTTTTTCTTCCCGAATTCGGAATAAAAAACAAAAAAAAGAGCCCTGTCGGATTAAAATCGACCGCATAGATCCGGAAATAAGGCGGTATACGTACACACACACACGCACACGCAGACGCGCAGATGTAAGTACACGTACACGCAGACGCACACACACACCGAAACTTAAAATGTTACTATTACAAAAATTCCTCTGGAAGGAAACAAAAACTATTTACACCGTCTAAAATACGTTTCTATTGAGTTTTCGATCGTCTTTCGGTTTCGGGATCTAGCCTATCTTAAGTGGATGTGAGTACCGACGTTATTTTTCGAACGAGTATATCTCACTAAAATACCAATAGAATCATCCAAAAAAAAATCTGAGTATAGTATTTACATATACGGAGCGCTTAACAATCGTGCTTTTACAAAAAAAAAATGATGAGAATTTAATTAATTAAATAAAAACCGTACTGTCGGTAAGTAGAAATCTGCAATTGACCTACTTTTCAAACGAGCATAGCTAACGAAAATGCTAACAGAATCACTCAAAAAATTTTCTGGATATAGTGTTTACGTGTACGGAGCGCTTGACAACCGTCTTTTCCCAAATAAACTTGTCAATGTTGATTTAAAAAATATTGAAATTAAGGTTTCACATCACCTTAAAGCAACACTCAGAAAACGATCTTCCTGTACCAATGAGAATCTACCTGTCGGAGGAGGATATTTCCTTCGTATGGAAGGAGGAATATCCGCTTGGTACAATGTCGCATCGCAATAAGAGGAATTCCTCCCGTATATATAATAATTATTAACAAAAAAATAAATAAATAATGAATGTAAATATAAAATTGTTGCACATAAATGGAATAAAAAGACTTTAGTTATTTTAAGTATTTATATACTAGTCCTAGTGTCATCTGTTATCAATAAAACTTGTCTTACATTAGAATTTAATGATATTTATAAAATAGAGTTTTGGGGAACTAAGACCCAAAATATCATTCCTCTATTATGTAACGTACCGACCTTGGGTAATGACTAGCTGTATCCTTAATCTTTACTTTTTCGGACGTTAAATTAATTTTATAGAGTTCATGTACTGGACTCGAGCATACAATCGGGAGGGGAGTAGCTCCGATCTCAGGGTTAGATACCAGCGCGTAATGTGCCGGAGTCCGTGCCGTCGATACAGAGAGGTGGTAGATGCAGGTAAGTCGCTAGCGCTGATTGGCTGCGACCGTGCTGCTTAGATAATACGGATAAGTAGTCGGCGCAGAGGGCCAACAACCGTGCCGTGTGACAGGAGAGGAGCCGAGTACATAATCGGCGCAGAGGGCCGACTATCGTGCCGTGGAAGGTAGGTAAGTTAGGATTCGGTTGTTATCTAGAGAGCTTATTTGAAGAAAAAATCATAAATCAAAATCTAAAATTATAGGTATGTTTATTAATATACTAAAAAATGAATTATATTACATAAGTTTTACGACCGCAAAGGAGTGGCCAGCTTGAGTTACCTAAACGCAATGCTTATTGGTAGTCTGAATAGGCGAGAGCTCGGACACAAGTGCGTGCCGATTCCGAGAATCGGAGCCCTTTATATGCCAGTCGATCGTCTGGTCTTCTCTCTTGCGCATGACGATATTTGTGTTTATACGGTGACATCAGAGGCGCTGTTTGAATGAATGAGTAAGATTTTCGCTGGCGCACGCAATCGCATGTTTGTATACATTGATGCATCTTGTTTGTTTGTTTTGCTCTCGCGTTTATGAATGGGAAATTTATGAATGGATGCGTATACTACGAGCTGGTCGTATACGTCACAATTACTGACACATAATATTCTTGTAATAAAACATAAAATTCTCCTCACACAGGAGGATTGGCCTCATGTAACAGGAGACCATGGTTCCTGTAGTCAAATACGATTCTACGGAGCGGCTAGAAGTCCTTTTTATTGCAGGAAGATTTTTTAAGGGGAGGAATTTTATTTTGGTACCGGAGGATGGTTTTTCTTAGAGAACCAATTCAGAAATAGTCTAAAAACTTAGCAACATACCAACCACAAAATTTTGCATAGTTTAGAATTTGTTGCTCACCAATTAACTAAATAAAACCCATTTACGGCGTCCAAAGCAGGTTTTTTTTGCGTTTTCGATCGACCTTCGACTCCGGGATCTAGCCTGTTTTGTAGCAACAAATTCGGGAATAGCCTTAAAAATTAGAAACATATTAATAACAACATTCCGCACAGTTATAAATTTGTTGCTCACTGATTTACTAAATAAAACCCCATTACAGCGACAAAAACACGTTTTTTTGCGTTTTCGATCGACTTTCGACTCTGGGATCTAGCCTATTGTGAAGCAACAAATTCAGGAATACTGTAACAACTTAGCAACATGTTAAAGACAACATTCTGCACAGTTATGAATTTTTTACTCACCGTTTTACGAAATAAAACCCCATTTACAGCGTCCAAAACACGTTTCCTTGCGTTTTCGATCGATTTTTGGACCCCAAACCTGGTCTATCTTGAAGCAACAAATTATAATTTAGCGGGAATTATAATTTAGCAACATATTAGCCTCAGCGGTTGCCACAGTTTTGAATTTGCTACTTACCGTTTTACTAAATAAAATACAATTTAGAGCGCCCGAAAGTCAATTTCTTGTGTTCCCGTTGGACTATCGATTTTGGGTTCAACCCGATCTCAAAGCAACAAATTAGCAACAAATTATCCCGCTTTAATGATTGAAATATCTTTATTCCATCAAAAGTTACAGCTGTGGCCGTGCTGAGTTAAGTCTTAAGATAGCACCGCCTGGATTTTAGTAGCGTAATAAATTAGCAACAAATTAGCAATAAATTAAGGTATGGTTCATATTGCGGCCCTCTATAGTGGCCGTACCTGATTAATAAACATGAATTACATTTTCATCAACTAAAGAAAGAATCTCTGGAGAATGTTTTTTAAAAAGGTATATGTTACTAAGGGAAATATTTGGACACTGTTTTCGAATTATTGTAATTCAAAGTAGCAATCTTTTAGTTGGTAGACTATCGCACACTGCGAGGGCGGGAGAGAGGACACCCGTAAGCAAGAGAAACAGCGAGAATGCGGGGTTAGGTTATACTTAAAAAGTTCTTGTCTTGCCCAGCGTAAAAAAAAACACGCGTGGTAGACAAGAGACTCGACTCTCGCGATGAGATTTGACTTTCGCTTCAGAATACGAGTACCCAACTACCTTAAGCTAATGTATCTCGATAACGGCTAAAGCAACAAAATCGGGCTTTGCGGGAAAAATTTTTTATTTTTATCATTTTTGTTTACATGATCGTGACCCAAGGTCGTTTTTTGGGACATTCGATCTACGGCATCTTTGAGCGAAATATTAGCGGTAAAATCTGGACCACAGACCATGTCGCTACCGTCACTTGTGGAGATACAGCCGTGGTTTGGAGCTTCAAAATGGAGCTATAGCTGCGATTTCTTTTCGAGAACAACTTTAGCAATATAATCGGGATTTGCGGGAAAAGTCAGCGACAAATTTGCGATAAAATTTGCAATTATGAGTTAATTGATTATTTTGATTTTTATCATTTTTGCTTATATGCGCGTGACCCAAGGTCGTTTTTTGGGACAGCGGCCAACATTTGGAAGATGGAATCTACGGCATCTTTGAGCGACAAATTAGCAACAAAATCTAGACCAAACCCGGTGTCGCTATCGTCGATTGCTGAGAAGATACAACGTAATGGCTTTTCCAGCTCAATATTACGCTAGAATAGCCATTGTTTCTCGGAAACGGCATTAGCGACAAAATCGGGGTTTGCGTAATAAATTAGCGACAAATTAGCGACAAAATAAGGAATTATTTTCAGCCTGCCCTTATGAAGTGGCTTTTCCAGCTTAATAGACATGTCAACCTCGAAGGAAACTTTTAGATTCAGTGGTGACTTCGATACTCACATATGGAATAGCCATTTGGGACAAAACCCTCAAGATTGAGAAATATCGACACAAGATGGCAGCAGTCAACCAGCTCAGCGCTCTCAGGGTATTCAGCGTCTTCCGAACGGTATCAGATGATGCAGTGTGTATCATCGCAGGCCTGATACCCATTGAGATACTGGCACTGGAGAGGAAGCAGCTATATGAGAAACGAAGCAGCATCCAAGGAGAACAAGAGGGACTAAAGAAGTTCATGAAGCAGGACAGCCTCCAACGATGGCAAGAGAAATGGGACGCATCTGAGAAGGGGAGGTGGACACATCGTCTCATCCCTCAGGTTAATGAATAGTATGACGGAAAATTATTCTCCGTCATTTTCCTCTCTCCCCGCATTAATCATGTACTAATTCCTCACAGTTGTTATAGGTGCAGCCGACGCGGAAGGACGCTCGGCCGAGAGAGAGAGAGAGAGAGAGAGAGAGAGAGAGAGAGAGAGAGAGAGAGAGAGAGAGAGAGAGAGAGAGAGAGAGAGAGAGAGAGAGAGAGAGAGAGAGGAACGCGCGCGAACCGTTTAGGCTCGTGAGAGAGTCAATTAGTCTCGTTTTGAATAGCGCCCGCGCTCCCCGCTCAGTTTTGACACGAGAGTCTTCTCGCGAGAGTATAAGAACTGCGTTCCCGTGTGAGAGGGAGTGAGCTTGTGTGTGTGTGTCGGTGAGCCGGTCTCGGCCCCGGAACCACCTCAGCGTGGCGACCGGAAGCAACCTGCGCACCAGGAGCTCCGGCGAAGCGTCTTCGGCGACAGCGACTACGTACCAGTTGTAAGTGCCAGCTCGACTCTTCTCTCTCTCTCCCTGACTCGCGGCATCTCGGGCCTCCTTCTTGCGCCCACTGACCGCGAATCGCACATTGTGCGCTGTGTTCCCTTTTCCCCTCTGTGACTTATTCAATAAACCTCGTTATACGTTATTTAACTCTCGCGAGTGATCATTCATTTGCTACCCCGTTCTTCCATCTTTATTCAATTCTACATTCGCATGCGGCGTGCATTGCACGAGGCGCGCTAGCCTCGCCGCCGCATGCACTACATTTGTAACCGGATAAGCCCGAGCAGCCGGAGAATTAATTATCCGTTACAATAGGTTAACCGTAAAAATGGGAGAAGTCAACTATTACCTGGCTCAGATGCTCTCAAATCACGGATGCTTTAGTACCTACCTTCACCGGTTTAAACATGAGGAGACACCACAGTGCCCGGCTGGGTGTGGAGTGCCCCGAGGATGAGGAACATGTATTCTTCTGGTGCCAGCGCTATACTGACGAGAGAAAGGAAATGGAAGACACATTGGGAAGAACACCTGATCCAAAAACCCTCGTGAAATTAATGTTGACGATGGAGCAAGAGTGGTCTGGGGTCAGCAGTTTCGCCACAGCCGTTATGAAGAGACTCCGACAAGAGGAGTAGGAGTGCAGAAAGACGAGACCAACAACAGTTCCCCGTAAAATGATGAAGTCCTACTACAACAGAAGAAATTGCATTGAAGGATAGTATAGAAAAATTTTTACTGGATTGTATGAATGCCTTTAACGAACCAGAATTCATTCAGCCAGAAACATTGGATTTTCAAGAGCCATTCAAAGATGTTGAGATGCAAATTGTTGAAGATAATGATAGAATGTGGGCAGCAGACGTTGATGAAAGTTTACAAACATGTACTATGGATGAAGAAGATCTAACATGGGATTATAAATCCAAAGCTGTGGAGTACTGGAGAAGTGGTGTTACAAAAAATCTCGCTCTGAAAACTGTACAACATAAATTTCGAAAAGATGAGTCAATTACACAATTGAAACGATGGGCGCATACCTTAAATAAAGGAAGCACCTACAAAGAAAAAATTGGATGAATTGCTAAATTTGTGTTAGATAATTTTCGTTCTGAATCGACGCTGGGCATATAGTTCATGACGTAGACTTACGAAAATGGGCTTTGCAGGCTCAAAAAATTATTGGAAACGAAGATATAGGGTTTATAGCGTCAGATCATTGGTTAAAAAATTTTAAAAAAAGCCCATAGAATAGTCAGCAGAAAAGTTAACTAATTCATAACGAAAAAAACTTTAGAGGGATCAGAACACTTATAAAAGGCAGCTAATGCTTTTGTTTCTGAAGTAAAAGAAATAATTAATATTAAAGGTATAGAATCTATTTTTAATTCGGATCAAAGTGAGTTTCAAATTGAAATGCATTCAGGAAGAAGATTATCTGTTGAAGGAGAAAGGCAAGTCGAATGCCTTGTAGAATCTGTTAGTTCTACAACGCATAATTACACTATTCAGCCCTTAATATCGGGTGACGGTAAGCTACTTTCTCCCTTGTTTATTGTATTAAAGGAAACTAAAGGACAATTTGGACCAAGAGTAGAAAGTACGCTATTTAAACCTTCAAATGTTTATGTAATGGCTTCTAAATCTGGCAAATTAACTTCAGGTATATGAAATTTACTATTATTATAACTTTATACTTTTATTATACAAACATAAAAATGTATGTAATTATTAGAGAGCATTTTAAAACGTGGTTAAAAGATGTGTATTTTCCCAACGTTGGTCATTCAAGTGTTTTATTAATTGACTCTTGGAGTGGACATTGTCCTGATGCAGTGAAGGAAGCAACACCTCCAAATAAAAATGTCGATGTTAAGATAATTCCAAAAGGAAGAACCAGTAAAATTCAGCCATTAGATGTGTTTGGTTTTAGGATTTGGAAAAATTACGTAAGACACTTTTCCGACAGTGTAATATTGATGAATGAAGATTTAGAACTGCATTTAAGAAATAACATAATAAAATTTCAATCATTGGTTCATAATCAGTTATCATCCCCTCGATATGTGAACCTATTCAAATATTCGTGGCATAAAAGTAGCTACGTTGATGCAAAGCCGAGTAAATTTGATAATCCAGTAAAATTTGGCTTTGGAAATAACTGTAATGCTCGTTGCGAAGTTGCAGAATGTTCTAATCCAGCAATCGTAAGATGCTCTTGGTGCTAAAAATCATTATGTTTGAAGCACTTTTTTGATGACTATCACTATTGTCATTATTATAAAGAATAGTATTAACAATAAATACCAAAAAATAGTCAACAATATTTAATGTTATTAATAACTATTGCTGTTAGTTTATATTTAAATAAGTATAAAACACAAACTGTTTATTTTATTAATATTTTAGAAGTTTAATCTGTAAAAGATTTTTTTTATTCAAAATACATGAATAGGATCTTGCACTATCATTACAAGTATGAGAATTTTTGATCGCGTTTAACTTTTTTTCAGCTGTAAAATACTAGAGTGAATAAAAAATGTCGTTATACTGGTAAATACAGGGATATACTACTTTTCAAAATGAATGAATTAAATCAATTGTATCCGGTACATTAGTAAATTTCCATATTTATTCACTTTTAATTTTCTTTCAAGATCCAAAGTTTTGAATTTTGAATATCGGTAACTAATGAAGTATATAAGCGGTCAATATTTCTATTTGTATATTTAATTTGCCAAAAAATAAGTTTTAGAATTAAGTAATCACAGTTGCACGAAAAAACTATTTTTTAGTTGATCGAAAAACAAATATTGTAATAAGGGGTTGTTTACCCCCTGAAGGGGGTACATTTTTTTAAGCGAGTTAATTTATTAAATTTTGATTAGTTTTGTGTACCCAGTATAAAAAAGAAAAAAATTTATTTATATATACATATTTAATATTGAAATAACTTAATATCCTTTTTAGGGGTAGTTTACCCCGTGTAAAAAGCATTTTTCGTAAAACACCGGGACACGTCAACTTTATTTTTTTAATTTGTTTATAATACAATTATTTTTTTTGAGATTCAATCAATTTTGTAATTTTTTGAGCGAAAACATTATCAAAATTTTAGGGTTTTCTTTTATAAAAAATAAGGGATGCTACCCTTCTAGGTAGAAAAATTGCACGAACATTCGTTTTTCATTTGCGAATCATATCCATTTTGTTTCATCAAAAAATTCCAATTCGTTCCGGAGATATAAAAAGAAACTGTTTTTGGGGCTGAACTGTAAGGGTGGCACTTAAAAAAAACACGTGTCAAATATTTTTGGATGTACTACAACATATCAAAATTTGAAGATAATCGGTGAGGTACACCTGGGGCCCTTTCCTTGTCAGAATTTTGCAAGGTTTTGAGTGATTTACGAATAATGATCTGGAAAAGAAAGCTTTTTCCAGCTTTTTCTTTTTAAAACTCATATATTTTTTAAAGAACAAATAATTTTTTACGTTCCGGAAATATTCAATTTTACTAGTTTTTTTCCTTCTATACCATAAAAGCCCCTGAATAAAGTAAAAATTTAAAGGTTTGATTTCATCAAATTTTTTACGGTAACCGATTTAAAAAAGGATACCACAAGATTCAGCATACCGAAAATAGTTAAGAATGTTATTGCTGAGTTCATAAATGTTCATGCAAGAGCGTCCTTCAGACGAAAGTTGCAGAGCTAGCTAACGAGTGTTCCAAACAGTGCGTTATCAGGAAGACAAGAACAAGATTAAAAACTTAACTATCAAACGTTTTTTGAATATACAAAAAAAGGCTCTGATAAAATAGGTATATATTTACTATGCAAGAAGAATGGCGTCTAATGAGGAAACAAAAAGTGCTTAGAGGTATACAAGAATTATTGTCAAGACCAATATTCTTGCTATCTTATTCTTGGTATCGTCTTGAAATTTTTATGATTAATCTTCTCTGGATATTGTCTTGAATTTCAAGAAAAGACAAACCCATATCAAGAGTAGTCTTGATATATCATGAAGCACTAGCTGGGACCAGGGTGATGTCTTTAATCGATTTGATAGATGGCCTTTCCCGTTGACTTATGAGATGGCGTTTCCTCTGTGACTCGTCCCGACACTCACTGTCCCTTATTAGAGACTCGTTCCTGGTTCCAGGATGGTTGAAGTCACGACCCACGTTAGAATAAACCAAAATACTCGTATAGCATAGGTTGTAACGCTCTGCCCGGGATCAAGACAGAGGTTCGCGGGTAATTATTTATTCACAAAAAAATAAGCGGATAAAAGAACTAGATATTTTAATGAATACTAAAACTAATTTACTTTGTACAAGAATAAGTGCACCAGGTGCATGCGTCACTTACACCGAAATCAGAAGGCTTCGTTGGCTAGCTCCGCCGGGAGCAGGAACCCCTAACTCTAACCTACAGCTACAGCACGAGCTGCAGCTGGTGCGAATTCAGAGTCTCGTGACTCCCGACGCGGACGCGCACACATACACGCGTGGGAACCGGGAAACGAAGAATTAAAGGGGCAAACCTCGGCCAGGGTCATCGCTAGAGCAGTTCTCTCTCTCTCTCGCTCTGCCGACGGTGACGGGCGGCTCTCCTTCACTCTCTCTCTCTTTGGCGCGGAGGGTAGACCCTTCCAGAGGCGATGGCTGAGGTGGTCGGCGTGGCACACTATGTGTTATTGGAGAGGAATTTGTGAAAAAATCAAATATCTTGAGATCAAAAGAAGATATGAAGATGTGGTAAACGGGATTTTAAAGGTAAAGAGGTCACCTTTAAGGGAAAACTATTGACTAAGACCCTATTATAAGTCAGACCCGTAAAAATACCCTAAAATTACCAATTTTTGTATTTTTTTTTATTTTTCGTAGAACAGTCTTTTGAAATCATTCACACTTGAACAAAAAATATATTTGTCAAAAAGTAGAGTAAAATATATTAAATTTGACCCGAAAAAAAAATTTTTTGATTCCATTTTTCGCGGAGTTATAATAATTTTAGGCAGACAAGGTATCTTTTTTTGATCTTTGACTTAGCTATCCATTAATTTGGCTTAACATGAATAAGTGTATATATATATATATATATATATATATATATATGCGTGCGTGCGTGCATGTGTGCGTGTGTGCGTGTGTATGTGTGTGTGTATTTACACACACGCACGCACACACTAGATCTAAAGAAAAGTAATTTCTAAATGATGGCACTTAACATACCATACAAGAGTATGTAATATCGGTAATAAGTTTATTTTGGTACATAGCGAGTACGCAGAGCATGCTGATTACTTTACCTTAACTTTTTGGAAAAAATGATAATATAAGTATATTTTATAAAATATAGACATGTAAATATATAATATATTTGTAGATGTATAATTAGTACCTATATAGGTACTGATTTAATAAATATTAGTCAAAATTAACATATCAGTATTTCATGACTCGTACAATATCTAATCTAAGGCATGCGTCATTTTATTCAATCATGCAATAATACTGATTATTAAAAAATGAAATGCATACAATGCAATGTTCGTGAAGAATCACTATCCTCATTTGTACCTTCTTCATCTAATGATAAATCTTCAATTTCTTCTTCTCCACTGCAATGTTAAAAATATATAAGTATAAAAAAAATTGTTAAACATATATAAGTATAAAAAAAATTGTTAAACATATATAAATTTATATTATGTACCTAAAAATGCAAGTTTCAGAATGCGAATAACTAAAAACACGATACAGAAAAATGATTTTGCTTATCCCTTTTTAGGTAACTAAGATAAAAAATAGTACATTATGCAACACGTGCGCAAAATAGGTGATTCCCGCACGAGTCGAGTTGTATCGCGACAAGAGAGCCGAGTGTGGATGACCTATTGCGCACGATGATAGGAAAATAATATTATAATTTCTGATACTAACTTTTTATCCACAAATTTTGATATATCCACTGTTTTGTTCCGTTCTCTTTGAAACTTAAAACGATTGTTGATCAGTATTAAAGATATTTTTGGATCCCAAAGATATACAGCTCGGTTGAATATATCGAATAACCGATTTTTCTTACTGTTTTGTCGAGAAAGTGTTTTTATATTTTTTCTGTAGATCTTATGCCAGAATTCATTAACATCTTCCGAATAATATGCAATTGGGAGTGGAAATATCTTAGCTATCTGACAACCATGTTTGAGTAGCTTATGTAAAGTTGGGTTCATTCGGGCCCATAGATATAATCTATAGTGGAGATTGTATGCATCAGAACAAAATAGTTCAAGCTCATCTAGTTTGAGAGACTTTTTACTTTTAAAAACTGACACGATCACTACTATATTTTCAACTAATTGTGGATCTATTCCTAGAGCTTCTGCAAATAGTTTTGGATCATGAAAACACCTTCTTGCAAGATTACTCGTATTTGTGGTTCCATGACCTTGTAAAACCTGGTCAACTCTAGCACCTATTTTGTCGAGTATATGTTTTTGCACAATAAGCTTGCGTTCATTAAATTGATCTAAAAAGATAAACATATTAACATTAAAAACAGTGTAAATTCAGTTTTACACATACTATATTAAAAAATATCGTATGCAACACGTGCGTAAAGTTTTGCTCACGCGTATCAACCGAAAATCGTATATAATGTGTTTATCATTTATACAATAATTAATAGAAAAATCTCACCCTTTAAATGTTCGCGTACATCCCACGATTGTATAGTAAGTCGATATCCTATGTGAATTAAGTGTTCATACGATTTAAGCTCACAATGTAACTGTCCTAAACCATATTATCAATTTGAATCTATTACATCAAAAGTATCATTTAAATTTCCGAAAGCATGCGCAGTACGCAGGCACATCGGACATCGCGATGTAGCCTTATTTCTAGTAATTTCGTTGAGACATTTTCCATCAAACAATGTTTGTGAAACATGATAGTTGACTTTAATGGGTTTTCCGTTTTGTAATTTGAATCTATGCGGCAAAAGAAGTTGAATACTTGTTCTTAAGCGATTATGTTCAGAAATGATGACATACTCGTCTTCTTTTTTCATTGCAAGTTTTAGAGGGCGACAAAAGCGATAACTCTGTGAAGTCGGATTTATCCAAGAATATTGACTTTTAACTGTGCTCCTTAATTTGATAACTATCATACTACTGACAAAAAGTGATTCGTGCGCATTCTTATTAGTATTTTCTGTATACTCATAACGTTGATGCGGATTTGTGTGGCCTGATGAGCTACAGTCAAAACCTACAGTCGTTATTAATTCTAAATTTAACAAGTGATATTCACTCCAATCGGCACAAACACTTTCACATAATCTCTCAGCACTTTTATTTAACATATCTTGGAAGGGTACAGAAACTTCAACTTCAGATAGAGATACATTTTTAGGCATACATTTAACTATTTCTTTTTTAACGAATTCATAAGCAGGATAAATATAAGTCTTTCTCTCATGACTATCACGTACTAAAGCCTTATATTGATTTACACTATAATCATATTCTAAAAAGAATGATAAAGCAGATTCATCAGAATGTCTAAAGGCTTCTTCATTTGAATGAGAATTCCGACTAGGACCAGGGTTTTGCACATTATCAGAGATATCACTATTATTCGAACTTACATTCCCTTCATCAATATTATTTGCATTAGTTTTTTTCTTCCTAATTTTGCAGCTAATTCTATTACAGATATATCATTAGAATTCAATAATTCTTGTACTCTGTTACATAGGGTTCGCTTGCAGGAATTTTCGACAGAAACTCTCTTTCTTCCCGAATGAATGCTTTTTCTACTTTTCTTCGGTGGACGACCACCTTTGCTTTTTTCATCACAATTTATTCTTCGTTTTTTGCCCATCTTAATTCTACATAAATACATAATTTTAAAAATATATGTAATTTGACCATTATATACATAAATCAAAATCATTTTAATAAATAAAACTTTCATAAATAGTCAGGTGAATTCTATAAATTCATTTATTCTATGGGTATAGAAAATTCTCATTTAGACTTATAAGTTTCAAATAATAGTAATAATAATAAATAATTTGATAATAATTAATAGTATTTTTAAAGTAAGTAAATGATTATTTTTAAATCAATATTGGAATAATATTGGAACAATATTGGTTCTAGATTGGTATTCTTCAAATTTATAATTAATACCCTGTGGTAAATTATAAATGTTAGTAACAGTTAATAATTGTCAAAAATTATTTAAAAGTATTTAGAACTGTATAAAACTATTTATAAATATTACAAATTGTAGGATTTTGGACACATTTTTTCTAATTATAATAGTTTGTAATAGATGCAAAGAGTTTCTACTAGTTCTAAATCATTTCAAACAGTTTCAAATAATTTTGAATTCGATATATTTAAGAAAAATTTAATAACTATTAAATGATACCTAATGATAATTAATAATTAATAATTTTTTAATAGCCATATTATTCTATTCATAATAATCAATTAACAATTAATTATATTAGTTAATATACTTATAGTTTTTATGTTTTATAATTATTAATTACTAATATATAATTATTATTATATTAATAATAATTATTATTATTATATTAATAATAATAATTAATAAATATTTAATAGTTATTAAATAATTTAATAACTATTATTAACTGTTAAAGAATGTTACAAATAGTTGTAAACAATTAGTAACGTCCAAAATCCTACATTTTATAACTATTTTTAATAGTTTTAAACTTTTCTGAACAAAAATATTTCCGCTTGGGTAATTCTTGCTATTGTTATTATAACAATAATTATTATTATTATTACTAATGTTGTTGTTATTATATAATGATTTCTCTTATTGATTTTTTACCTAAACTCCTAAAATGTCCAAAATATAATATCTAATACCCTGATAGAAATTGTGTCTATCGAAAATAGCCAGGAAAATAATAATTAGCTAGTAAAAACAGCTTATTTCTGGATAGCCATGAAACGATTTCTCCGTTCATACCCTGTCGTAAATTTTAAATGTTAATAGCAGTTAATAACTGTTAAAAATTATTTATAACTATTTAGAACTGTTTAAAACTGTTTATAAGTGTTACAAAATGTATGATTTTGGACACATTTTTTCTAATTATAATACTTTGTAACAGTTTCAAACAGTTTCAAATAATTTTAAATTTGATATATTTCAGGAAATATTAATAATTAATAAATTATTATTATTATTATTATTAATAATTAATCATTATTTAATAACCTCATTATTATAATCATGAGAATCAAGGAGCGCCGGAGCACTCCTAAGGCAAGTAACAGTCAAACAATGCAGAAGAAGCCTAAGGAGTGTTTAATTATACTAATAATTAATTATTACTATTTTAATAATAATAATTAATAAATATTTAAAAATTATTAAATAATTTAATAACTCTTACAAACTGTTAAAAACTGTTGAAAAATGTTACAAACAGTTACAAACAATTAATAACGTCCAAAATCCTACATTTTGTAATATTTTTAAACAGTTTATAACTCTTTCTAACAGTTTTAACATTTTTGAACAAAAATATTTCCGCTAGGGTACTATCTATTTAATGAAGATAATATAACCTTACAATGTTTTTACTAAATTTTCTTTGTAATTTGATAAAACAATGATTTTCCGTTTGATCCTGTGTCTCTCACTCCTTGTTATAATTTCAATTGAACTAAAAAACTGACTAACTTTAATGCCTTGTAAATGCTCATAAAAAAGCTATTATGAATTTGTGAAAAAACTTATTCTATTATTCTGTCTATTAAATGGCGAATATGACGAGAAAAATCGTTTCATCAATAGATAGAAATAGCCAAGAAAAGTAGCTAGTTTTTGACTATTATTGGTGAAACTAGCTATTAATTCTACATAAATATATGTTTAATAATTTTATTAGTCAATTAATGGAATTAATTTTCACCAGCGTGGTGATTATTCGTTTAAGAAATTCAAAATTTTTTATCTATTTACCTTAACTCGTGAAATTTCCACAATATAATATCCAGAAGATAATATCTTACGTACTCTCGTGGTGTAGTATCTCTAATTTATACTATAATGCTATAGTTTAAATTATAATTTCAAATTTTTATAAGATGAACAGTATATTTTTCAGAGTAACTAGTAATGCGCGCGTGTGCTCATAACTAAGTTTAACTACAACTAAGTGATCTAATACTATACACTTCATGTGTCGATTTACAAAACCACACTGTCTGCATTCAATATTCATTTGAGTATGACATTAAACACGTAGGTATGCTTTTCTCATCCTTTTGGTAACGGGAAAGGAAAGGTAAACGTATAAGATAAAAAATGAGAATGAAAAAATAACGGCCCAGGCCGGGGTCGAACCGGCAACCTTCTGCTTACCGGGCAGCTACGTTACCATTTGCACCACTGGGCTGACAATCCTTTCCAGACCCTAACCGCTACTTAATCGTTCTCAATTTTTATTTCCCAAATCCCCCCGTCTGCATTGTTTTCTTGTATGGTATTTTAAGTGTCATAATTTAGAAATTACTTTTCTTTATATGTCGTCTGTGCGTGCGCACACACACACACACACACACACACACACACACACACACACACACACACACACACACACACACACACACACGGAAACACACACACACACACGGAAACACACACACACACACACAAACACACACGGACACGGACACGCACACGCACAAGCACACGCACACACACACACATATATATATCAACTGATAAGAATTTTTCTATCGGTCTTACAGTCTTACAAATTAAATTAAAATAATTAATATTTATGGCAGTCAAATTGCCCTTGTTTATAATCACCCCCGCAGAATCTGAAATAAAAACTTAATTAAAACCTGAAAAAAACTTTGTTAGCAAAGGACGATCTGACTGCCCACCACCACCACATTGTCCAACGTTTCGAGCCCGCTCCGGCTCCTCCTCAGGCACTGAAATGAAACCCGCGATACACCTCCTTATATACCCCCATACCCCCTTCTTTTTTCTTACCCCCACCACCATCCACATTCCCCTCTCCAACTTTTCATTCTTACTTAAATTAATAAAGAATGATAAATGTTATCTAATTTACTTGACTCTATCATTAAATTTACATTATTCTGATTTCTTAGAATGTGAATACTTTCAAGGCTTTCCCTCTTATATTTATTCTTAATCCCTTGTTCCAAAATATCCACACTCCCAAAATCGAAAGAATGCAAACTATTTAAACAATGTTCTTTCAAACCCGATGTACAACTTGAGCTGCGTAAACTATATTGATGTTCATATATTCTCTTTTTCAAATATCTACCCGTTTGACCAATATAACAACCATTACAATCCCTACAATTAATTTTATAAACTACTCCCGATTTTAAACATTTATCATCCTTGTCTTTACAATTACTAAATAACCTTTCTAAATTATTATCGTTTCTAAAGAAAACTTGAATATTATGTTTACTAAAAACCCTTCTAATCCTTTCCGACAATCCTCTAACATATGGTAAACTAAAATATGCGTTCTTTCCATTTCTATTCCTTGTTTGATTATCTACCCGCTGCTTCAATCCACCATTATAAATTTCCCACACTCTCTCATCAATCATTTTGTCAATAAATTTTACCGGATAACTATTCTTAATAAATGTTTCTCTAACTAAATTTAAATTCTTTTCCCTAAAATCTTTATGTGACAATTTAATCGCTCTGTCAATGACACCTTTGATCGCACCTGCCTTGTTTCCGAATTGGTGGTGAGAATCAAAATTTAAAAATCTATATATATTTATATCGTGTTACGCCAAATTAATGGACTACTAAGTCAAAGATCAAAACAAGACACGTTGTTTGCCTAAAATTATTATAACTCCGCGAAAAATGTAACCAAAAAATTTTGTTTCAGGTCAAATTTAAGATTTTTTACTCTACTTTTTGACAAATACATTTTTTGTTCAAGTGTGAATGATTTCAAAAGACTTATCTACGAAAAATAAAAAAAAAATAAAATTGGTAATTTTAGGGTATTTTACGGGCCTGACTTATAATAGGGTCTTAGTCAATAGTTTTCCCTTAAAGGTGACCTCTTTACCTT
The DNA here is from genome assembly GCA_036365515.1 of Torymus aiolomorphi. Taxonomy (NCBI): domain Eukaryota; kingdom Metazoa; phylum Arthropoda; class Insecta; order Hymenoptera; family Torymidae; genus Torymus; species Torymus aiolomorphi. The sequence goes on from CM070875.1 coordinate 83,892,870, forward strand.
TAAAATCTCGTTTACCGCATCTTCATATCTTCTTTTGATCTCAAGATATTTGATTTTTCACAAATTCCTCTCCAATGACACATAGTGTGGCACCGATAGCGAGAGGCTTAGTGCGGCACGGAGGCGTTTTGCGAAAAGTAACCACGCAGCACGGTGGTAAGGTAAAGGAGGTAGTACTGGGACAAAACCTATTTTGGGACCAGAAGTGGGACAGCAGTAAAAAACTATGATGAACGGTTAATGTGATAAAAGCATTACTTCATTAGTATTCTTTATGATGTTAGCTACGTAGTCACTTCATTATTGTGTCGATTTACTTCTTAAACTAATGTATAACAAGATTCAAACTTTTTGAGGTTATGTTTGAGCTGTACGCATAGCAAAAACTTTATCCTACTAGAGGTACCTCTTAATTCCCATATCGTAGTAGTGGGACACGTTTAAAAAGTATTGTCCCACTACTGCGTCAAATGGACGTCCCACTACCGGTTATAAATAAGTTACCGTGTCCCACTACACTAGTCGACAGTTATTTTCTTTTAATGAGATTCTTTTAATACACCAACAACGGAAGAAAGCATCTTTTTTTTCTTAAAATAAACCTTGAGACACGAGATACCTGCTGAGGTAATTAGTTTTGATGTATTGTGCTTAGTTTTGGCAATAGAAAAGATTATAAAAAAAAGTATGGTCAAAACTGTCCCACTACTACCTACTTTACCTTATGCGACAGAATGGACACCGGCCGGTGCGCGCACGCTGCTCTGCTGCTCCAGTTCGCCGATCGGCCGTCTTCTTCACCGCGGCGCGAGCGAGTAGTCCATATGGCTTCTGATGCTCGCGCACGGTGTCTCTCATGGACGGCGCTACGACACAGTGCCTCTCTCTCTCCCTCTCCTCTGGCATCGACTGCTGCTGTCAGTGGCATGGGAGAGCGAGGCTCGCTGTTGCATCAGCTACAGCTTGCCCTCGCTGTAGCTGCTACTGGTCTCTCTCCGTCTGCTGGCCAGAGCTGGATGCGTGAGGGAAAAAGCATGGGAAGGAGTAGCGCATAAAACAAGGCAGCTGGGAGGGACAGGCCCACGCATGTGTGTGTTCGGACGTCGTTGCGTGCCGAGGCGTAGCTCGTCGTGGCTGCCGTAAGCTCTTTTTCTTCACTCTAATGTAACGTGCATTTGCCGCGTTACACGGTATATATCTCTTATAGACGTATTATGTAAAATATTCTAATTACTATATTGTAATCTGCTAATTATTTTAATATTCAATTAATTAAATTTAATTGATTATGGTATTCCCTACAACGTATCAGGAAAAGCAAAAAATAAAATAATTCCCATCGACTCGTATCTAAATTCGGCCGAGAAATTGAGATATTTATTCTTGAAATTATTAATTTTAATAATGTTAGACCTTACCAACAATTCTCAAAAAACGGATATATATATATATATATATATATGGGCATTCTCTGTCAACGCGACACCCCCTCTGCCCAGAACAATTTTGATCCAAATGAGGTCTACCTAGGCTCAAATGAAAGCTCTTGACTTCTACTTTCGAACTCCGTCTGGCGATTCCGAAAATTCAAAATGGCGGATCCAATATGGCGGCTGAAAGTCTGGGAATGATGGAAAAACAAGTTTTTCTTCACTCTAATAGCGAATCTGATACGAAAATTGTTATTTCTTGCCACTAATATGAAGTTAGCGACATATTTTCTTACTACTATCGTTCAAACCGAGCGGTTAAAATTATATTTCAAGGTCATCTTGAAGGTCAAAAGTTATTTTCTGGATTTTTGGGCTAGTATTCCACGTAACTAGTAGAAAACTTGATTACGATCATAACTAGACTTGACCTTGGATCATTTTTCAAGGTCATGATTTCTGTCTCTGCATAATTAATGTTTTGCTGAACGTAACCTCCTATGAGACATTTGTTCCTTTGTGCATATCGTGGGACCGGCGATCTAAAAATTTCATGTATAAAATCCTTAGAGAAGATAAAGTTCCACAATAGAAGTATCAAGTAGTTTTAGCATAACCCATTCTGAACCACGTGGAGGTATTACTTCTCTCAGAACATAAAAAAAATTAAAAAAAAGGAGGATAAAAAATAGAAAAACTTGAATATTATAAAAAAAATTCAGTATATTTTCCCATTGAAAATTAAAGTAGAACAGATACAGACTTAGCAGCATTCGAGTACCTTTTCATGATAACTTTTCCGTCACTTGATAATTGAAAAGAATGATGTTTAAGAATCTGTGGGACAGGTAATGCATCTTGAAACCTACGATTGAGTTTCCTTTTGAATTTATCATGTTCAGTCTGCGTAAAATAAAAAATCCTTATATTTTCAAAATGAATAGCATCTTTCGGTTTCGCCTTCAAGCTAGCTTTATAAGCTTTTCTTTTAAATATTGCACCAAGACCATCATAACAGCTTTTACCATGAGCAGTGGCGCAAAAATGCCACTCTGCCTCAATACCAAAATCCTTCTCATGATGAAGAAGATTTGCTATCTGAAAGCGGTTCTTGAAATGCTGTTTTGCTCCATCTGTCACGTAAATAATCTTTTTAAGTTTTTTTACTTTTCTCTTGATTTCTGGAATCAATAAATTCTGAATAGTATAGACAGATAAGTGTCATGCTTCAAACTATTCGACAAGAATACACAACTTTCATGCTCCAGCTCTGAATCTTCTTTATAATAGTAAATAGCTGGAAAAACAGTGCACTGGTCATTATTAAAATGGAAGGCTTGAGATGCATCTTGAACTACAAAAGAGTAATTCTCAGAATAGTCGAACATTACCAGAACTTCTCCATTGCCTAGATTACTTTTTGTTTGAGCAATGAAATTACCTTGTTCTTTGGCAATATATGAGTGGGGTTTGAGTATCGCCAATTTGGCATATAATTCATCAACAAATTCTTCAACTGGTAGAGTTAAATTCTCCAAAGTTGATCTATCCGTTCCTGACCACGCACAGTACTCAATTTGTGAGATATTTGCCCGATCCAATATTTCAAGTAAACGAAACGTAAGATTTTCAGAACCAGGGCACTTCGAACATTCATCCAAGTGGCAGTCTGGTGTAGGATTCTTACACATAATTTGCTGTAAACAATCTTTATAACTACAAACGGGTTCTTCTTGATTTTTCGTGAGCTTCTGAATATCGATTGCATCCAACATCAATTTACAATTTTGATGAATGGTGCAAACGCAGACGCTATGCGTTCCTCTAGCACCAGCAAGAACACAATGTTTTGGTCGTAATTTCGCGAAAGTACTGAATCCTACTTGCACTGTTGGTTCTGCTATCTTGAATAATTCGTAAAGTTCTCGTAAATCGAAATATAAAAGACGTTTCTGCACCTGAGTCCGCTTTCCATCAATAATAACAGAGACAGTATCTTTTCGACCCGGCATCATCCGACTGTGCAGATCGTTATTATAACATTCAACAATGACTTCTATTACTGCCTTTGACAAAGTTTTACCATGTTTAGCCGTTGTTATAGCTAAAATACCTCCATCGGCTTTGAGTTTTTTCGACTTTCTTACTAAATGTCTTGATGTATTGAATTCACGGGAAATTCGACTAATATTCCAAGTTGATGGCGCGATTGTAAGTATAGTTAGTTTCAAAGGGTCATTAACTGCTAATCTAGAAAACTTTTCTTTTAATTCTGAAAACATGTCTTCCAATTCGATTTCTCTAGCTGATCGTGTAGCTTCTTGAACAGATTTATCAATACCAGTGTTTTCTGATGTCGTCTCTATATCCATGTTTTCATATTCGTTGTTGCCTTCGTTATCTCTTGTACCAATAGATGAAATGGGATATCCACATAACTTTCTACACTTACTACAAATTTTTGAATTATCTGGCAAATCTGGAAATCTTTGTTTTAAGTTGTTCGACAACAAGCGTAAATCATTACCTATGTGACCCTTACCATTGAGAGGGTTGATACAACGATCGGACCGTGCTACAGTAGACATATTCAATCCATCTAAGTAAGTGATAATACTCGAATATAATAACGTAGGACTGTTAGAACAGGTGCTGTGAAAAATGTCTTCGAATTAATTTGAATCCTCTCGAAAATCGATGGGAACTATATGTACGAAACGTTTAGGAAAGATAATGCACGAAATATAGAACCACAGATACACCAAAGAGTTAGAGTAACAGCCGCACTAAACTTTTAGAGAAGCATCGGTACTTAAGGAGTTTCGAAAGAGGAATAAAAAAAGTTAGAGAGATTTTAGAAATGTTCTATTGTAAAGTTTAATTACAGGGTTATCAAAAAGTATGGGACCCCCGTATTTTCCCAGAAACGATATTTTTTGAAAAAGCTAAGGTCATACCGTAAGTAATTTTCAACGAGGATTTGTCTGGTCTGATGACCTTGAATCTGACCTCGTCGTTGACTTTTAAAGTCAATTCAAAAATTGCAAAATTCAAAAATTTTGCAATTTTTGATCGCATTGTATACGTGTATAGTCACACGGTCTTACACCAACTATAGCATCCACGGCATCACGTCGGTTTTTTTCTCTCAGTGCGTATACTGCATGATTTTTGTGCAGGAGGAGCACCAAATCAAAAAAGCAGTAGCAGCACAAATGTGTTGTACCATTGCTACACTTTTTAGTGCTTCTTCTGCCCTAAACTTTTGTACTCCTGAAGAACGATGAAATAGATTAAATGCGGAACAATTTTAGTGCAACATTTGCTCTAAAATGGGAGAGTAAAGGACTTAATGTTTAGTTACGAAACAATTCTTGCATTTGGTACTGATACTCTACGCTAACGTGTTTCTTCTCTACCAAACTTTTTTCAGTGATTCTGAAATGTTTCAAAGTGTGGATACAACCACAGTTTTTCTGTTACTGTTCCGAATTAGAACCGATTTATAGCATGAATTGAAGAAGTATAACTGCGAAAGAATCGGTTTATTAAAATTAGAACTCACCATGAAAATGACCTTGAAAAATGATCCAAGGTCAAGTCTACTTATGATCTTAATCAAATTTTCTACTAGTTTCGTGGAATACTAGTCCGAAAATCCAGAAAATAACTTTTGACCTTCAAAATGACCTTGAAATATAATTTTAACCGCTCGCTTTGAACGGTAGTAGTAAGAAAATATGTCGCAAACTTCATATTAGTGGCAAGAAATAACAATTTTCGTATCAGATTCGCTATTAGAGTGAAGAAAAACTTGTTTTTCCATCATTCCGAGACTTTCAGCCGCCATATGGGATCCGCCATTTTGAATTTTCGGAATCGTCATACGGCGTTCGAAAGTAGAAGTCAAGAGCTTTCATTTGAGCCCAGGTAGACCCCATTTGGATCAAAATTGTTCTGGGCAGAGGGGGTGTCGCGTTGACAGAGAATGCCCATATATATATATATATATATCACAACAGAAGTTGTACCGCAGTATAAGGAGGTAAGGGCAGCGCTACGCGCCGCCATTGTGTACAATAAAAACATCCCTCAGGGTATTGACTAACACCGCGATGCCTGCCGCGCCCGCTTCTAGTACCGAAATTGCGGAAAAAGTGATTAAAGAAATAATCTCCCTATATCAAAACCGACCTGAATGATCCCAGAACATTGTGTTACATATATGTTTTGGTCAAAAATTTTCTGGGACGTCCCGGAAACTAACAGAAATCCCAGAAGCTTGCATTACGTATATGAAAACATCCCAGAACCTTGCGTTAGACATAAATATGGGATATTTCAGGTGTTGTCAGCAACTTAAAATTTTAAAATCGCTCAAAACTCGTTTTCTTTTAGTTTTTTATGAAAAACTGCTGCCAATTCATTGGCAAGATGCTTCCTCACACTAATTTATCGATTCCATTTTTTAAATTTAAAACACAAAAGTAAATTTTTTACAACAAAACTTTATTCATAAATAAAACTGTTTTCTTTGTGTTTCTTTGTTGTTAGTTTTCATTTATGTATCCTATACAAACAATTAGTTATTGTTATAAAAAATTTTAAAGAAATACATTAGTTTGGGAAAGAAAAGTATGTATTGGCAATATGGCAATAATCTAATAAATATTTATTTTGAAACAGGTATTTAACTACTATCCTGCTCGACTTAGTGTTTAAAGTTAATCCATCATTGTAACAATCATACAAATATAATAACTAAGTTATACTTCTTAACAAAAGACAATAAATCGTTTTGAAATTTAACAGACAAGTAGTTTTTTTCATATTTAAGAATCGATATTTTTATGAAATATTTTTATAAAATTTTTACGAAATTCATATTTTGCAAGTCAATTATTATCGTTGCCCTAGTACACGTTGCCGCGGGACTCAATCTGAAATTACTTTCTCGGGGATATGTCCTGGTACACAATAATTATTCTATTTATATATGATATACAAATTATCTCTAAAACTTTATATTTGTGTTGGGGCTAATTTGGAATGAGTAAAAAAATTTTGACCAACATAACCTCTTGAAATTTTAACACAATGTTGTACTCGATAAGTGTAATAAATGGTAAAAATTTTGAGTCAGTCAATCGAATATTCTTTTTAAAAATGCAAATATAAGAAATTTATAAAAAAATTTTAACCTCAAATATCTTTGGTCACAACGGTCAGATTTTTTTAGGCAAAGAACTGACTCCTTAGACATAAAAGAGCTAATTCTCTGCCAAATTTCAAAACGATTCATTGACTTTTACTCCTGTTATCGTAAAGGAAAGAAAACGCACATTTTTTCAAAAATAATTTTTTTCTCGGAAACAAATCAACATAACCGCTTCAAATTTTCATACAATGTTGTACTTGATAAGTGTAATAGTGGTAAGAATTTTGAGTGGAAAAATGAAAAAGTTTTTGAGCTATTAATTAAAGAAATATAAACCATATTTTCTTAATAAAAAATGACAGGATAGAGATAATTTAAATTAAAAACAAAAGAAATTGTAGATAATTTAAATACCTTTTAATAAAAATTTAGTTTATTAGGTAATACTGGCTGAAACAAATTAAAAAATTAAAAAAACGAAAAATTCATAATCCTTTTTTGGTTATAAAAAAAAAAAATCGGTAAAATGAAAAAGTAGGTTATGCTCTCTCTATTCTCCTCCGAAACGAAGAGAATAAGCCTTTTCCGATGTACATCGATCGATCGGTTCAAAAGTTATCGCCCACACACACACACACACACACACACACACGCACGCACGCGCGCGCACACACACACACACACCTACCCACACCCACACCCACACCTACCCATCCACACGCACGCACGCACTTACGCACACATACACGCTCGCACACACACACACAATACAGGCACGAACATTTTTTTATCAGAAACAACAGATTTTAGCGCCAAAAGTCTTAAAACATTTATTTATTTATTTATTCCAAATAATATTTACAATTACATTATTATATATTTACATAAGTAAATTTACGAGGGGTGTTCAAAAAGTAAGTTTCCCTGCTCCGGGAGAAAAGCAAAACACAATTTTTAGGTTAAAGTAACATATGTATTTATTGTTTGACTTATAAAATATTTTTCTACATAGTCCCCTTGGACTTGAATACATTTATATCAGTTCTCAAGCCTTGACAAACCTTGTTTATAAAAATCCGTGCCCTGTTTTTTAAAGAATAATTTAACTATGTCTTTCACTTCATCATTTGAATTGAAGTGATGGCCACCCAAACTTTCCTTTAATTTAGGAAAAAGAAAAAAGTCACTTGGTGCGAGATCTGGAGAGTAGGGTGGGTGATCAAAAATTTCCCATTTGAATTTTTCCAGTAAGGTTTGTGTTTTTTTGCTGAATGAGGCCGTGCATTGTCGTGAACAAGCAACACTTTTCTCGATAATTTTCCAGGACGCTTTCGTTTAACGGCACTTTTAAGTTTATTTAGCACTACACAGTAACGATCTGCGTTTATCGTCGTACCGGATTCAAGAAAATCAATCAACATTTCGTTGCCATTAAGCCCTTTTGCAGTTAAAAAGCGAATAACTGCACGCAACTCACAGGTGGCCACGTTTTTCACAGGTAGCTCCATGGTTTCCGAGCCGGTACTGATGAAAAAAATTTTTTCGGCAGCTAAGACCGGTTCCGCTCTTATCGGTACATTCTAAACTAAAACTATGTTCGGTTCCAGATCGCTAGATGGCGCTGGGGCAAAACGGCAGACTAGGGAAACTTACTTTTTGAACACCCCTCGTACATAAGTAAGTAAATCCTGCCGAGGCAAATAGTATTGCCTGTGTGTAGGTCTGGTACATAAAAGAAAAGAAAAAAACTTAAAAACTAAAATAATATATTCTTACATACTAGGTTATAGTAGACGCATAAAAATTAGTCAACAATCGCATAGAGATTTGTTCAACGTCGCGTAGAGATTTATTATACCATATAACAGATAATAAATTTTGTTAAACTTAAATTATTATATTTAATTATATTTAATTAGTTATCGACTCTTTTAATATGAAAATTTTTAATTTTTTCTTTATAATTTGTCTATTAAATAACAATTTTGAGACCATTCGTGAGCCTATTAAAGATCCTTATAGCTTCATCATAGCTATTTCTATCACTAGTTCTTTTATCACTTTTTGGTAGTTGAATTGATTTGTTCCTGGTCTTCCTCGTACTGCTTATATAATTATTTCTTAGTGTTAGATAGTGCAAAGATATTGATTCTAACTGGAACATTTTTCTTATTTCTAGAGGTGGATTAATTTGGGAGAATTTATTTTTATTTATGATTTTCAGTATTTTGTTTTGTATTGATTGTATTAGTTTAATGTTGTTGTCGTATGCACCACCCCAAGCAATTACCCCATAGTTAACTATACTATGAAAGAAGGCATAATATATTATCATTAATGTTTTTGAGTCCATCATATTATTTATCAGCAAACATAAATATTAAGTATTTAGTTTTTTTAATAATGTGCCTTATGTGCTTATCCCATTTCATATTGTAGTCAAAATGTAGCCCTAAATACTTATTTAGCTTTCTACTCTTCTTATTAACTACTTTCCTATGCTGATGTTTAGTGTGTTAGGCACACTATTAGAGTAGTTTCCAAGACTCATATATACCGTTTTATCGATATTTAGTGACAGTTTATTTTGGGCAAGCCATATGGCCACATGATTAAGGTAAGCGCACATTTTTTCCTGGGCTGGGGACCACGTGTTGTCACTTGAGATGATAACTTTGTCATCAGCATAGGACATGATTGTGTCACTTTGCATACTTACTAGTAAGTCATTGACATAAAGTATAAAAAGTAATGGTCCTAATATAGTTCCTTGAGGAACACCCGTAGTAATTTCTGTGGATTCACTTTTATAGTCTTGAATCTTAACTTTTTGCCGCCTATCTGAGAGATAGTTAGTTATCAGTTTTAAGGCGGTGCCTCTTACTCCATAACGTTCTAGCTTATCTAATAGAATTCTATGGTTTACAGTATCAAATGCTTTGCCTAAGTCTAAGTAAGCAACAATTACTGGTTTGCTTTTATTTAGATATTTGTATATGATATTTGATATATAATTTAATGCATCAGTTGTTCCTCTATTCTTAACGAAACCGTACTGTTTTTCTGATATTATGTTATGTTTTTCAAAAAAGAGATATAACCTATTGTAAATAATTTTTTCAAAAATTTTCGCAATGTTTGATATTAAAGAGATTGGTCTGTAATTACTGATACAAGATTTTTCACCTGTCTTGTAGATAGGGACTACCTCAGCTTTCTTAAGCACGTTAGGCCAGATAGATTTCTCGATGCATAAATTAAAGATATATTCTAAGGGCAGACTTATATGTTCCGAAAGTATTTTCAACGATTTAGCATTAATACCATCTACTCCATCAGATTTATTTTTTATTGTATTGATTATTTTGAATATTTCATGTAAATTTGTAGGACGAAAGAAAATTGATTTTGGGTTTCTATTTGGAAGATTCGTCCCGGATAGCACAAGACGTTTTTTAAACGTCATTATGACGTCAAATTTTAAACCTCGCGACTTCAGAAATATAAGTTGATCAAACGTCATAATGACGTCAGTAAAACGTTGAAAATGTCCCAAGAATTATTTATCCTGTAATATTAATTACTTAGACGTCATAAAAACGTCATAAAAACTTCATAAAAAGTCATAAAAACGTCATAAAACGTCATAAAACATCATAAAACGTCATAAAACATCATAAAAACGTTATGAAACCGGAATAAATACGTCATAAAGGCATTATACTCATATATTTTTCGAAATCTTTGGAATTAATCCATCTTTTTTCTCGCTAGGTGGCATCGAACAATCTCAAAGTAGAAAAATGAGGTTCAGTCTATGAGAGCAAATATTGAAAGAGAGGGTGGGGAGGGGGGGCTTCTTCATACATAAGTATTATACGCCTGCTTAGACATATATATAAAGATGTAATGTATAAATAACGTTTTTATGACGTTTCTTATGACGTTTTTATCACGTTTTATATGACGTTTCTATAACGTTTATTGTATGTTCTTCCAACATTTTTCTAACGTCCTTCTAACAGATTTTTAACCTGTTTATGATGTCGAAAAAATGAAAAGAAATATCGGTAGAAAAATGCTGCGGATATTTTCAACGTCTTATTGACGTTATTATGACGTTTGAGCAACTTATATCTCTGACGTCGCGAGGTTTAAAATTTGACGTCATAATGACGTTTAAAAAACGTCTTGTGCTATCCGGGATATTATTATTACTTATATTAGCAATTTTGGCACTCAAATTTGGTCCTATTTAGCAAAAATAGGTGTTCATAGCATTTTCTATATCAGTTTTACTTTCAATTTTTTGATTGTTCTCATGTATATAATTTATTGTACTATTCTAAGAACTATTTTTTCCCATTTTATTCTTAATTATCTTCCATAATTCCCTAGAGTTTCCACTATTTCGTTTTGCTATATCCTTCTCGTATTTAAATTTCGCTTCTTTAATAACTTTGTTCAATATTTTTAAGTAATTTGTATCTTCTTTTTTTTAGAAATTCAGAAGTGGGATTGTTTTTCCACAAGGTATATAGTGACTCTTTAGTAGAACACGATACCATGATAACACTAGAGTAAGTAAGCTGGACTGGTTCTGGCGCAATGCGCCAGAACCCGTCCACCATTTTCGGTCGGGATTTTCGACGAGCGAAAATAGAGTGCGCCAGAACCCGTCCAGCATTTTTGATCGCGATTTTCCACGAGCAAAAATTCACCATCACGCGCGACAATCCCACTGTCGTGCGCACCGACAATTTTTAAAAGTGCAAGCTCAAAGCGAGAGCGCGAGCAGCGAGGGAGTGCGCATGCACACTGCGAGAGTGCACGCGTTTGCTCGCAATTTATTTTAATCTTTTATACTTATCGCGTTGGGGTAAAGAATTGGTATTCGTGAAATACTATTGAGAATACTGTTTCCATTTTGAATCCTCCTTTTGCTCCTGTTTAGAATCAAGAAGAGGAGTATAAGCGCTTGAACTTGTGTTTTGACCCATCTTGTCCGACGTCAGGGACACGAATAAAGCATTTACTCCCAATCCATAGACCTCTCGCACGTTTCGTAGAATTTTTTCAGCAGTTTAAGGTTATGAAGTGCACAGCTGGTTTTGTAGGCGCCCTCGTAGTTTGGGCAAACTGTAACAAGCTTGATCTTGTACAACGGTGGAAAACCCATCTCCGTTACATCGTGGACGTTGAATTTGAAACGTTCAAGCTATTTTTTCTTGATAGAGCTCATAACGCGTATCTGACTAGCATCATGCAGACATTCTCGAAGAACACTTCCGATGTCAGTGCAGGGACGATTACCTGACTTCCAAGAAATACCGTGATAGAACTTCTTCAGCCAAATATTTTCTCCCTTACAGTCAAACATAGCATTCTACGAAGCCTGTTAACCCAACTGCGCCACAACTCTCATAGTATTTTCGAGTCAAACATAGAATTCTACGAAGCCTGTTAACCCTACTGAGCCAGAAGCCCTACTAAACCAGAAGCCTCCCCACATTTTCGAGCTCATCTAATCGCGAGCTCTCGTATAGCTTGATGAGGTAGCGCATATTTAAAATTAATGACCACTTTAATCTTTTATACTTATCGCGTTCAGGTAAAGAATTCGTATTCGTGGAATACTTTTGAGAATACTGTTTCCATTTTGAATCCTCCTTTTTTTTCTCCTGTTTAGAATCAAGAAGACGAGTATAAGCGCTTGAACTTGTGTTTTGACCCATCTTGCTCGACGTCAGGGACACGAATGAAGCATTTACTCCCAATCCATAGAAGTCTCTTTCGTTCACGTTTCGTAGAATTTTTTCAGAAGTTTAACGTTATGCAGGTACTCCTGGTGTTTGGCCGTATGAGTGAATGAGGCCAAGCGGGCACAGCAGCTCCTCTTATAGCCCTCTCCGAGCTCGAGAATTTTCGGAGAGGAGAGAGAGCCTTCCAGAGCAGCAGCGGTGGTGGTAAACCAAGGAGTGGGGGAAGCAGCCACGGCTATAAGATGCGGTGCAGCAGAGACAGCGGCACAGTCGACCTCTTCGTTGTCAGCCAGCGGCAAGTCCTGGACACCTCAGCCATGAACTCATCCCGGTGGACGGCTCTCTCTGCAGGTCCTCCTGGTGTTTGGTCGGATGAGTGAATGAGGCCAAGCGGGCACAGCAGCTCCTGTTATAGCCCTCTCCGAGCTCGAGAATTTTCAGAGAGGGGAGAGAACCTTCCAGAACAGCAGCGGTGGTGGTAAATCAAGAAGCGGGGGAAGAACGATAACATCATCATGGCCGCTAGCTGTGCATACCGGCACATGTCGTTTGCTCCGCACGTGCTCATGCTTATATATACGATGGATAGGATGACAGCCAGGATGAGAGTAGCGACGGCGGCGACAACAGCAACGAGAGACCGTTACGCAACACACCCTTATTTATAGTGAGAGTGCGTGAGCATGGAAACTTCGAGAAGGCTGTAACCATCACCGAATCCCACGAACTGCGTCTCGAACGTTCTTCGCTCAAGCGCGCGAGCATGGAAACTTCGAGATGTGTTCCATGGAATCCTCCGACAGTAGCGAACCGTCTCGAATGTTCTTATTGCTACACAACCGAATATTCGAGGCGACTTCCACGTGGAATTCTGCGAACTCCGCATTAGTCTCTCTCCCCCTCTCTTTCTCTCTATCCTCTCTCTATCCATCATGAACGGGGCCTCCGTGTCGATTCTTCTGGAGGACCTCATCAACGGGGACATGGAAGAGGATATCCTCCAGGAGTTGATAAATCACACAAACGGGAGCAAGACCACTCGGGAGCCACAACAGGAGCAGGAAGAGCAACAGCAGGAGCAGGAACAACAGCAGTCGTTTGCCCTCGTAGCAGCCATCAACCTCCTCCTGATCGACGTCGATGCTACCGCTGCCGTCCTACCCGCCGCTGCCGTCCTCCTCGTGGCAGCAGCCACCGCTGCTATCGTCGCCTTCACCAGAACCGGTCTCTTCCTCGACACAGCGGCCATCCTGCCAGCCTCCGCTGCTCTCGACGCCGCAGTCATCCTAACACCCGCCACAGCCACCACTGCTCTCGATGCTACCACCGTCCATCTCGCCTCAACCACCGGAGAGCTAATAACTGCTCGAAGGCTGGAATGAGAATGACTTGCTATGACAAGAGTAGCTGAATATATATAGACCGCCGTGATCCTTCTCGATTGTTCTAGGAGGATCCGGCTTAAGAACCCGCACCTCGGTCTCTCTTACAAGTGCAAAAATGTGAAATCATTAAAATGCACAACAAAATGAAGGGAACGGATACCAGCGTATTTAAATAAAAAAAATAAAACGATGTAATGAGCTGGTGACCGTTTTACAAATACACTTACTATACTGGATGCATTTACAAAGTGTATCGGAGGTTGTAGAAGGTTCTCGAAGCTTCTCGAATATTCAATGTTGTGGTAGTGACGTCAGAGCCTTAGCGTAGTAGAAGTTATGAATGGAAGCCGTATTATACCAGTGTTTATATTTACTCTATTGTATATAAACACACGCACGTGCTTTCATATCTATTTATATTTACTATTAATATTTTGCTGCTTCGAATGCAGATTTTATATATATTACAGTATGTTATTTTGCGCGATGCACGATGCGAGTATGAACGAGTGTATAAGTGCGGGCGTATATGTGTGTGTTATAATGCATGGTGTAGTATGTGGTGTAAAAGTACAAACGTGTATGTGTGTGGATATATATTATTATAGCTTAGACTTAGCGAATATTGCCATTATTTAGATAATTTAGTATAATATAACATTTCAAACATTAAATTATGATTCCAGCATTGCGAAGTTCGCTGAGAATATAACAGATTTCATCAGACTTAGTTCTTATTCCCATATTTTGCTCAGCAATGAGTACTCGTAAGCGATCAACTAATTTGTTAGGATCATCCCAGACGTCGAGTTCATATGCAGTTGTAACAGCCGCAACTTCTTCTTCTTCATCACTAGTCCACTTTTCTCGTTGGTATTTCGAACGAATAAACTTATTACCTTCAAAGCGCTCCCGTGCTTCTTGATCACGAATGATTTTGGGTGAATATTCATTAGTTGATGAATCTGATATATCTTCACTAGAATGATCAGCTTCGTAATAACTATCGGTCTTGTTAGTAGTTAGAAGATGGGAGTCAATTCGAGTATCTGGTTCAACAGTTACAAACTTTTTTAGAGGATTGACTATTGGTTCAAATATCTTTTTGGCTACCACTGCATTAGTTTGCTCAACCCTTTTACGTTTCTCTCTTGCATTTTCAGCTTCGTTAACAATATCTTCTCGAGATAATGTCGAGTCACTTTTTACAAACGACTTTTCGAACATTGGAGCAATAAAATTATAAAATTGTTTACTCTTTAGTTTTCGTATCGGCTTATTCATGCAATAGTGCTTTTTGTGAGCGCTTGAAACTTCCATAATCAGGCGATAATTATACAAATCACTTGAATTGATAAGACTTTCATGTGGAAGTTTTTTGAATAGTAATCGTAATAATCCTGCAGACAAATGATAGTTCCGATCCTTTACCTGGACAAAGTCCCCTTCAAACTTTATTGGTGAATTTCCGATCATAAGTGAATTTCCTTGCTTGTAATCACCATAAATATTATCTAGATATCTCCTAGAATTTCCATTTAATTTCGTTAAATATTTCTCGACTAGTTTTGCAAATTTATAATTATTAGAACTAGGAATGTTATTACGGCCAGGTCTCATATTAGATAGTTCAATTTCAGAAGTTTCAGCGCTTTTTGTCAAACCTAATAAAGACTCTGATTTTTGTAATATAGCATCCTTAAACTTGCTAATAACATTCTCTGCATTTGACATGTTTATGCTTCAAGAATTGAGCAACTTAATAAATATATATACAGCCAATATCCTTTTTATTCTTTTATACCATAGAGCAACCCTTTAATACATTTATGTCATAGAAGGACTAGTTTTATATTCTAAAATGATGCCCTATTATGCTCTTATGCCAGAGTAGAACCTTCTTTATGTCATAGAATGACACCTTTTAAACAGTAACATTTTTTTTATGTCATAGAGTGGCATCTTTTAAACAGTAACACCTTTTTATGTCATAGAGTGACACCTTTTAAACAGTAACACCTTTTTTATTTCATAGAGTGACACCTTGTAAACAGTAGCATCTTTTTTATGTCATAGAGTGACATCTCTTATACAGTAACACCTTTTTTATGTCATAGGGTGGCATCTTTTAAACAGTAACACCTTTGTTATTTCATAAAGTGACAACTTTTAAACAGTAAGACCTTTTATGTCATAGAGTGACACCTTTTTATATCAGTTTAGTAATTAAATAAAGAGAAAGTGGTGAGGGCCCTAACCTACGCTCTCTACCTGTGGGGAACAACAAAACATTTTTCCCCTCCGTAAACTTTCTCTTTATTATTTTTTTATTAAATTTATTTTATAAGCTTATTAATTTACATTACAAAATTATTAATTAAATTACAATATTAATAATTTATTTATACAATTAATCTTTACGAAATTTAAAATTTTGTTCGCCTTGATACAATAAAAAATAATGTATACTTATTAGCCCTTTCGGCAAGTTCATCGAACAAATTACCATTCTCCTCGAGGGCCTTAGAAACTCGATTGGGGAGGAAGACTTGGAACTCTCCATCGATGACGACAACGGCCTTCAATCCATAGTTGGTGCTGACCTGCTTGATTTCTGTCACTATATACGTCTCACCCTTCGCTAATTTGGACAGATTCTTCTTTGGAAGATAGGTATTTGAGCAGATTCGGTTTAACATGGCAAAGTCCATTCTGAAACAGAGAAGAATATTAACTATTTTCAAAGAATATTACAAGTCAATTAATGAAATACTTACCTTAAAGTGTTTGAGTTTTTCAAAGTCTAAGTCTCTTGCTGGGAGGCTCTCCGTTCTCAAACTCATTGAGCGAGCGAATGTGCTGACTGGCCGACATGCGCTCCTTATGTAGGCCTCCGTCGGTTTCCCCCTCTCCATCACTCTCACTCGTGATTGGTTCTTCCACCTCCATCTCCTTCAGATACGAGGGGTGTTCAAAAAGTAAGTTTCCCTAGTCTGCCGTTTTGCCCCAGCTCCATCTAGCGAGCTGGGACCGAACATAGTTTTAGTTTAGGATATAACGATAAGAGCGGAACCGGTCTTAGCTGCGAAAAAATTTTTTTCATCAGTACCGGCTCGGAAACCATGGAGCTACCTGTGAAAAACGTGCCCACCTGTGAGTTGCGTGCAGTTATTCGCTTTTTAACTGCAAAAGGGCTTAATGGCAACGAAATTCACACTGAATTAGTGCATATTTATGGTGACATGCATGAGTGTGCAAATGGTGCGTCGGTGGCGTACATATTTTCTCGAGGGAGGCGGAGAAGTTCATGATGAGCAGCGTGCAGGCAGGGCAAAAACCGCCATTACAGATGACACAGTCGCAGCAGTCGAAAAAATGATTTTGGCGGATAGGCGCTTTACAATTGACAGAATTTTGGACTCAATGCCTCCTGAAATCGATATTTGTCGAACTTCAATCCACACAATCATAACAGATCATCTTGGTTACCGTAAAGTTTGTGCAAAGTGGGTCCCACGCCTGCTTTCAGATGATCACAAACAAAAAAGACTCCAGTCTGCAGGAAAATTTCTTGACATGCTTGAAGATGAAGGCGAGAATGTTTACTCACGCATTGTGACAGGGGATGAGATGTGGGTTCACCACACAAACTCTGAAATGAAGCGACAACGTATGGTTTGGAAGAAATCAGAAGAGAGTGCTCCAAAAAAAAGCAAAAATCCAGTATTCTGCTGGTAAGGTTATGGCCACAGTTTTTTGGGACAACGAAGGTGTTCTGTTGATTGATTTTCTTGAATCCGGTACCACGATAAATGCAGATCGTTACTGTGAAGTGCTAAATAAACTTAAAAGTGCCGTTAAACGAAAGCGTCCTGGAAAATTATCGAGAAAAGTGTTGCTTTTTCACGACAATGCATGGCCTCATTCAGCAAAAAAAACACAAACCTTACTGGAAAAATTCAAATGGGAAATTTTTGATCACCCACCCTACTCTCCAGATCTCGCACTAAGTGACTTTTTTCTTTTTCCTAAATTAAAGGAAAGTTTGGGTGGCCATCACTTCAATTCAAATGATGAAGTGAAAGACATCGTTAAATTATTCTTTAAGAAACAGGACACGGATTTTTATAAACAAGGTTTGTCAACGCTTGAGAACAGATATAAAAAATGTATTCAAGTCCAAGGGGACTATGTAGAAAAATAGTTTATAAGTCAAACAATAAATACATATGTTACTTTAACCTAAAAATTGTGTTTTGCTTTTTTCCCGGAGCAGGGAAACTTACTTTTTGAACACCCCTCGTATATCAAATTTTCTAGAACTTATCTGTCCTCCTCCTCATCGAATATTCTATAGTGTCCCCAAGGAAGTGTATCCGTCCTATTCACGAGGAGATGACGTTTATCATCATGTGGGCTCAGAGCAACCTTCTTCTCTTTCTCAGTTCGAACGATATGATTCTTGGAGCGTATATTATTCTGTTTACAGATCACCGTTGACTCATTGAAAAGACAGTCTCGATAGTTCTCGTAAGTGATACTTGTTTTCACAACAGTTAATTTGACTCCCTTGGCTTTCTTAATAGGTTTATCGTTTTGTATGGGGACACTATATATTTTACTTCGAAGTCCAATGAATTCGGTCATGATATTACCATTACATTCATCCTTCATTAATCCTATGACTTTTTTATTCTTACGAGGTAGTTCAAATTGATTATTTTCAGGATAATCTGAAGTATCAAACTTGTTGATATCCTCCTTCATAATCTCATACATGTTAACTCCTCGAATTTCATATATCAAACTATCTGTGTCAGTGTAGAGAAGTTTGCTATTTTTACCCACTCTTTGTCTCATATACGAATAATGAAAATCATAAATGAAAGTCTTAGAGATATCGAGAACGCTAAGACCGACATAGATAGACATTCTGATTGTAATCTCAGTTTGAGCGAGTTGTATCGCAACTAAGTTTTCATCAAAGATTGAGCGGTTATGGAAATTAGGTTTAGCGATCAATACCTCCGCCACATAGCGACCAGTCCACTTGAGGACGTGTTTCACATCTACTTGTTTTCGCTCATTCTCCATTGTCTTACCATACACCGCATTAATTAAAAGTTTGAAGAAGAGTTTTTTAAACTCATTTTTCGCCTGTTTATAAGGCTTGAGCCATGGACTCTGTTTAAATGTGTGTGCTAGATAATATTAAGATAATATTAAGCTACTTATGTGAAAAGTTATTTTCCCATATGATTATGTATCTTCATTTGAAAAATTGAAAGAAAAAGAATTACCCTCAAAAGATGACTTCTTCAGCAAAGTAACAAACTCTGGAATCGCAGAAGCTGATTATATCCATGCAGTCAACGTCTGGAATACGTTTAACATTAAAACTCTTGGTGAGTATTCCGACTTGTATCTTAAAACAGATGTACTTCTTTTAGTAGACGTTTTTGAGAATTTCCGATCGACTTGTATCGAGGCTTATGGATTGGATACTGCGTATTATTATACAACACCACGATTGACTTGGGGTGCTATGTTAAAGTATACACAAGCTAAACTTCAATTACTTACCGACATAGATATGCTATCGTCCGTTGAAAGAGGGATCAGAGGTGGAGTTAGCCAATGTTCGTCGAACCGTTACTCTAAAGCTAATAACAAATTTTTGTCGGATGACTATAATCCATACGAAGAGGAAAAATATCTAATGTACTACGATGCTAATAACCTATACGGATGGGCTATGACAAAACACCTACCAGCAGGAGGTTTTTCGCTGGGTGGAAAATGTAAACGAACCAAATTTCTTTGACATTCCAGATGATAGCCCTATCGGTTATATCTTGGAGGTAGATTTGGTATATCCGGTAAGTCTTCACGACGATCATAAAGACCTGCCTCTGTGTCCTGAACATATGGCTCCGCCTGGTTCTCGTCAAAAGAAGCTGCTGACTACTTTATTCAACAAAAAGAGGTATATTATTCATTATCGTGCCCTGAAAAAAGCTCTCAAACATGGACTAGTGTTAGAGAAAGTTCATAGAGCACTTAAATTTAAACAGAGTCCATGGCTGAAGCCTTATTTCGAATTAAACACGGAGAAGAGAAAACAGGCGAAAAATGAGTTTAAAAACTCTTCTTACAAACTTTTAATTATTGCGGTGTATGGTAAGACAATGGAGAATGAGCGAAAACGAGGAGATGTGAAACTCGTCCTCAAGTGGACTGGTCGCTACGTGGCGGAGATATTGATCGCTAAACCTAATTTCCATAACCGCTCAATCTTTGATGAAAACTTAGTTGCGATACAACTCGCTCGAACTGAGATTACAATCAGAAAGCCTATCTATGTCGGTTTTAGCGTTCTCGATATCTCTAAGACTCTTATTTATGATTTTCATTATTCGTATATGAGACAACGAGCGGGTAAAAATAGCAAACTTCTCTACACTGACACAGATAGTTTGATATATGAAATTCGAGGAGTTAATATGTATGAGATTATTAAGGAGGATATCAACAAGTTTGATACTTCAGATTATCCTGAAAATAATCAATATGAACTACCTCGTAAGAATAAAAAAGTCATAGGATTAATGAAGGATGAATGTAATGGTAATATCATGACCGAATTCATTGGACTTCGAAGCAAAATGTATAATTTCCTCATACAAAACGATAAACCTATTAAGAAAGCCAAGGGAGTCAAATTAACTGTTGTGAAAACAAGTATCACTTTCGAGAACTATCGAGACTGTCTTTTCAATGAGCCAACGGTGATCTGTCAACAGAATAATATGCGCTCCAAGAATCCTATCGTTCGAACTGAGAAAGAGAAGAAGGTTGCTCTGAGCCCACATGACGATAAACGTCATCTCCTCATGAATAGGACGGATACACTTCCTTGGGGACACTATAGAATATTCGATGAGGAGGAGGACAGAGAAGTTCTAGAAAATTTGATACATCTGGAGGTGATGGAGGTGGAAGAACCAATCACGAGTGAGAGTGATGGAGAGGGGGAAGCCGACAGAGGCCTACATAAGGAGCGCACATCGGCCAGTCAGCACATTCGTTCGCTCAATGAGTCTGAGAACGGAGAGCCTCCCAGCAAGAGACTTAGTCTTTGAAAAACTCAAACACTTTAAGGTAAGTATTTCATTTATTGACTTGTAAGATTCTTTGAAAATAGTTAATATTCTTCTCTGTTTCAGAATGGACTTTGCCATGTTAAACCGAATCTGCTCAAATACCTATCTTCCAAAGAAGAATCTGTCCAAATTAGAGAAGGGTGAGACGTATATAGTGACAGAAATCAAGCAGGTCAGCACCAAGTATGGATTGAAGGCCGTTGTCGTCATCGATGGACAGTTCCAAGTCTTCCTCCCCAATCGAGTTTCTAAGGCACTCGAGGAGAATGGGAATTTGTTCGATGAACTTGCCGAAAGGGCTAATAAGTATACATTATTTTTTATTGTATCAAGGCGAACAAAATTTTGAATTTAGTAAAGATTAAATGTGTAAATAAATTATTTATATTGTAATTTAATTAATAATATTGTAATGTAAATTAATAAGCTTATAAAATAAATTTAATTAAAAAATCACAAAGAGAAAGTTTACGGAGGGGAAAAATGTTTTGTTGCTCCTCACAGGTAGAGAGCGTAGGTTGGGGCTCTCACCACTTTCTCTTTATTTAATTATTAAACTGATATAAAAAGGTGTCACTCTATGACATAGAAGGTGTTACTGTTTAGAAGGTGTCACTTTATGAAATAAGAAAGGTGTTACTGTTTAAAAGGTGTCACTTATGACATAAAAAAGGTGTTACTGTTTAAAATATGTCACTCTATGACATAAAAAAGGTGTTACTGTTTAAATGGTGTCACTCTATGATATAAAAAAGGTGTTACTGTTTAAAAGGTATCACGCTATGACATAAAAAAGGTGTTACTGTTTAAAGGGTGTCACTCTATGACATAAAAAGATGTTACTGTTTAAAAGGTGTCACTCTATGACATAAAAAGGTGTTACTGTTTAAAAAGGTGTCACTCTATGACATAAAAAAGGTGTTACTGTTTAAAAGGTGTCACTCTATGACATAAAAAAGGTGTTACTGTTTAAAATATGTCACTCTATGACATAAAAAAGGTTCTACTCTGACATAAAAGCATAATAGGGCATCATTTTAGAATATAAAACTAGTCCTTCTATGACATAAATGTATTAAAGGGTTGCTCTATGCTATAAAAGTATAAAAACGATGTTGGCTGTATATATATTTATTAAGTTGATGCTCAACTCTTGAAGCATAAACATGTCAAATGCAGAGAATGTTATTAGCAAGTTTAAGGATGCTATATTACAAAAATCAGAGTCTTTATTATGTTTGACAAAAAGCGCTGAATTTTTCGATACAGCTAATGATATGGACACTTCTGAAATTGCACTATCTAATATGAGACCTGGCCGTAATAACATTCCTAGTTCTAATAATTATAAATTTGCAAAACTAGTCAAGAAATATGTTACGAAATTAAATGGAAATTCTAGGAGATATCTAGATAATATTTATGGTGTTTACAAGTGAGGAAATTCACTTATGATCGGAAATTCACCAATAAAGTTTGAAGGGGACTTTGTCCAGGTAAAGGATCGGAACCATCATTTGTCTGCAGGATTATTACAATTACTATTCAAAAAACTTCCGGATGAAAGTCTTATCAATTCAAATGATTTGTATAATTATCGCATAATTATGGAAGTTTCAAGCGCTCACAAAAACACTATTGCATGAATAAGCCGATTCGAAAACTAAAGAGTAAAAAATTATAATTTTATTGCTCCAATGTTCGAAAAGCCGTTTATAAAAAGTGACTCGACATTATCTCGAGAAGATATTGCTAACGAAGCTGAAAATACAAGAGAGAAACGTAAAAGGGTTGAGCAAACTACTGCAGTGGTAGCCAAAAAGATATTTGAACCAATAGTCAATCCTCTAAAGAAATTTGTAACTGTTGAATCAGATACTCGAATTGACTCCCATATTCTAACTACTAACAAGACCGATAGTTATTACGAAGCTGATCATTCTAGTGAAGATATATCAGATTCCTCAACTAATGAATATTCACCCAAAATCATTCATGATCAAGAAGCACGGAAGCGCTTTGAAGGTAATAACTTTATTCGTTCGAAATACCAACGAGAAAAGTGGACTAGTGATGAAGAAGAAGAAGTTGCGGCTGTTACAACTGCATATGAACTCGACTTCTGGGATGATCCTAACAAATTAGTTGATCGCTTACGAGTACTCATTGCTGACCAAAATATGGGAATAAGAACTAACTCTGATGTAATCCGTTATATTTTCAGCGAACTTCGCAATGCTGGAATCATAATTTAATGTTTGAAATGTTATATTATACTAAATTATCTAAATAATGGCAATATTCGCTAAGTCTATGCTATAATAATATATATCCACACACATTCACGTTTGTACTTTTACACTACATACTACACGATGCATTATAACACACACATATACGCCCGCACTTATACACGCGTTCGTACTCGCATCGTGCATCGCGCAAAATAACATACTGTAACATATATAAAATCTGCATTCGAAGCAGAAAAATATTAATAGTAAATATAAATAGATAGAAGCACGTGCGTGTGTTTATATACAATAGAGTAAATATAAACACTGGTATAATACGGCTTTCATTCATAACTTTTACTACGCTAAGCCTCTGACGTCACTACCACAACATTGAGTATTCGAGAAGCTTCGAGAACCTTCTACAACCTTCGATACACTTTGTAAGTGCATCCAGTATAGTAAGTGTATTTACGAAACGGTCACCAGCTGCTCTCTAGCTCATTACATCGTTTTATTTTTTTTTTATTTAAATACGCTGGTATCCGTTCCCTTCATTTTGTTGTGCATTTTAATCATTTCACATTTTTGCACTTGTAAGAGAGACCGAGGTGCGGGTTCTTAAGCCGGATCCTCCTGGAACAATCGAGAAGGATCACGGCGGTCTATATATATTCGGCTACGCTTGTCATAGCAAGTGATTCTCATTCCAGCCTTCGAGCAGTTCCTAGCGCTTCGGTGGTTGAGGCGAGATGGAGGGTGGTAGCGTCAAGAGCAGTGGTGGCTGTGGCGGGTGTTAGGACGACTGCGGCATCGAGAGCAGCGGAGGCTGGCAGGGTGGGCCGCTGTATCGAGGAGGAGACCGGTTCTGGTAAAGGCGACGATAGCAACGGTAGCTGCTGCCACGAGGAGGACGGCAGCGGCGGGTAAGATGGCAGCGGTAGCATCGACGTCGATGAGGAGGAGGCTCATGGCAGCTACGAGGGCAAACGACTACTGTTGTTCCTGCTCCTGCTGTTTCTCTTCCTGCTCCTGTTGTGGCTTCCGAGCGGTCTTACTCCCGTTTGTGTGATTTATCAACTCCTGGAGGATATCCTCTTCCATGTCCCCGTTGATGAGGTCCTCCAGATGAATCGACACGGAGGCCCCGTTCATGATGGATAGAGAGAGAGAGCGAGAGAGAGAGAAAGAGAGGGGGGGAGAGACTAATGCGGAGTTCGCAGAATTCCACGTGGAATTCGCCTCGAATATTCGGTTGTGTAGCAATAAGAACATTCGAGACGGTTCGCTACTGCCGGAGGATTCCGTGGAACACATCTCGAAATTTCCATGCTCGCGCGTGTGCGCAGAACATTCGAGACGCAGTTCGCGGGATTCGGTGATGGTTACAGCCTTCTCGAAGTTTCCATGCTCACGCACTCTCACTATAAATAAGGGTGTGTTGCGTAACGGTCTCTCATTGCCGTTGTCGCCGCCGCCGCTACTCTCATCCTGGCTGTCATCCTATCCATCGTATATATAAGCATGAGCACGTGCGAAGCAGACGACATGTGCCGGTATGCACAGGAAGCGGCCATGATGATGTTATCGTTCTTCCCCCGTTCTTGATTTACCACCACCGCTGCTGTTCTGGAAGGTTCTCTCCCCCTCTCTAAAAATTCTTGAGCTCCGAGAGAGCTGTAAGAGGAGCTGCTGTGCCCGCTTGGCCTCATTCACTCATCCGGCCAAACACCAGGAGGACCTGCAGAGAGAGTCGTCCACCGGGATGAGTTCATGGCTGAGGTGTCCAGGACTTGCTGCTGACTGACAACGAAGAGGTCGACTGTGCCGCTGTCTCTGCTGCACCTCTTCTTATAGCCGTGGCTGCTTCCCCCACTCCTTGGTTTACCATCACCGCTGCTGCTCTGGCAGGTTCTCTCCCCTCTCCGAAGGTTCTCGAGCTCGGAGCGGGCTATAAGAGGAGCTGCTGTGCCCGCTTGGCCTCATTCACTCATACGGCCAAACACCAGGAGGACCTGCATAACGTTAAACTTCTGAAAAAATTCTACGAAACGTGAACGAAAGAGACTTCTATGGATTGGGAGTAAATGCTTCATTCGTGTCCTTGACGTCAAACAAGATGGGTCAAAACACAAGTTCAAGCGCTTATACTCCTCTTCTTGATTCTAAACAGGAGAAAAAGGACGATTCAAAATGGAAACAGTATTCTCAAATGTATTCCACGAATACCAATTCTTTACCCGAACGCGATACGTATAAAAGATTAAAATAAATTGCGAGCGAACGCGTGCACTCTCGCAGTATGCATGCGGACTCTCTCGCTGCTCGCGCTCTCGCTTTGAGCGTGCAGTTTTAAAAATTGTCGGTGCGCACGACAGTAGGATTGTCGCGCATGATGGTGAATTTTTGCTCGTGGAAAATCGCGATCAAAAATGCTGGACGGGTTCTGGCGCAGTGCGCTAGAACGTGGACGGGTTCTGGCGCACTCGATTTTCACTCGTCGAAAATCCCGACCGAAAATGGTGGACGAGTTCTGGCGCAGTGCACCAGAACCAGTGCAGCTTACCTACTCACTAGCAATCCAATTTTTTCTCGGAAGTTTATTTTTTAGTTTTTTGCTTCCTCCTAGAGGAAGCTTTGTGATAGTAAATTTTTGAATTGTTGTAAAAACATGTTATAATTGTGTTCCGAGGTGTTAGGAATCAAAATTCGCTGTTTTTGAATAATAAGTGTAGTTAATCCTAATGGCCGTATCTACCAAGTGGTGTGTTGTTTGTTACGTCAAAAGGTTGTAATAAAACACAACACATCTATATATTTTCTTCCATCGACGTTTCAGACATTTTTTATTGCATGTCCCTCTTCAGGAGCTAATTTTTACAAAATTATTTTACAATTTAATACACATGTATGCTTTTTTAACAATAACTTCGATTACAACATATTACAATATACAACTTACATAAAAAACTTAGTCAACGGACGTACATCACAGGGAGAGACCCCACTTGTCAATGCTTAATGATTAAAAATTTTGGCCTTATATACTGAGTGTATATGTTTGTGTAAGTCTGGAGTATATAACAGACAATACCAATACAAAGTGACTATAATACTGGTGGGGGACGCAATTTTCAGCGGTAGCGCCAGGCGCGAAGTAGTAGGGAGACATGTGCTCGTAGAGGTGGGAATTCGGACAATACTGGTCCTAGATGTACGTAAGCCTACAGACCGCTTACTGAACCTCTCACTAACATGCGATCCTAATACTTTCTCAACGCAGAGACACAGTAATAATATCATTTTGAAATCAGAAAATTATAAATTACAAGTTTTTATAAAGGAATTATATTCGTTAGGTAGTCTATTTATCTCATATTTTTTATTCATCTAATTTTTCTGTGTATGTATAAACAAAGCTTCAGAAAATAGTCTCTTTCCATTATTTTTTTCAATGTCTAATATCTTTATGTTGTTAAAATCAGTAGCATGATTATTTTCTATCGTATGTAAGAAGTAGATATTTTTTTCATGGAATCTTTTGTGCGATAATTTTATGGCTCTGTCTACAAGCAGTAAATGATGGCTATTTTATTACTAAGAGGGTGGTGTGAATTGAAATTTAAATAACGTCCTGAAAAAGTTGGTGTTCGATGCCAATTTGTTAT
Organism: Torymus aiolomorphi; assembly: GCA_036365515.1. Lineage (NCBI taxonomy): Eukaryota > Metazoa > Arthropoda > Insecta > Hymenoptera > Torymidae > Torymus > Torymus aiolomorphi. The sequence continues at coordinate 83,919,670 of CM070875.1, forward strand.
TATATGTCTCTGATTATTTATTATAATTTTTAAGTCTAAAAAACTAATGCTTTTATTTTGAGCCAATTGAACTGTAAATTGTAAATGTTTATCATATTCATTAAAAGTTTTTAACGTATAATCTATGGAAATTTTCGGTATACATAATATAATATCATCAACGTAACGAAAATAAAACAATGGTTTTACATTCAACTTATCAATACACTCCGTCTCTAAATCCTCCATGACAATGTCTGATAAAATCGGGCTTATTGGATTGCCCATAGCTGCGCCAAATATTTGCCTATAAACCTTTTTATTAAATTGGAAATAATTATTATTTAGAATAAATTTGATAACTTTTAAAAATTCAGTACAACTTATGTTAATTTTGTTATGTAACTGGATCCGTCTTTTTTCTATAGCTTTACAAACTAAATATTCCGGTACATTTGTAAAAAGACTGACCAGGTCGAAACTAATGATGTCATGGTCATGGGGGATTTTTATATCTTTAATTTTTTCTTTTAATTTTAAAATATTATCAATATGTGAAGCTGGAATCAGCACAAACCAACATAGTTAATAATAAAGGTTTTATTAGTCTACCTTATGCCAAAGAATTAGAATGTGTCACAAAAAATATTTTTTTTAAATATAGTACACAAGTAGTATATAGTGCGAAAAATAAATTGAATAATATTATTAAACTTGGAAAGGACAAAAATGAAAAATGTAATAGTGCGAATGTAGTATACCAAATAAAATATAAGGATTGTAATGCGTTGTATGTTGGACAGACAAGTAGGCGTTTGATTGTCAGAACCAAAGAACACGCAAAAAAAACATAGAGATAAGGATCTTAATTCCGGATTATTTTCGCATACGATAGAAAATAATCATTCTATTGATTTTAACAACATAAAGATATTAGACATTGAAAAAAATAATGGAAGGAGACTATTTTCTGAAGCTTTGTTTATACATACACAGAAAAATTATATGAATAAACAATATGAGATAAATAGACTACCTAACGAATATAATTCCTTTATAAAAACTTGTAATTTGTAATTTTCTGATTTCAAAATGATATTATTACTGTGTCTCTGCGTTGAGAAAGTATTAGGATCGCATGTTAGTGAGAGGTTCAGTAAGCGGTCTGTAGGCTTACGTACATCTAGGACCAGTATTGTCCGAATTCCCACCTCTACGAGCACATGTCTCCCTACTACTTCGCGCCTGGCGCTACCGCTGAAAATTGCGTCCCCCACCAGTATTATAGTCACTTTGTATTGGTATTGTCTGTTATATACTCCAGACTTACACAAACATATACACTCAGTATATAAGGCCAAAATTTTTAATCATTAAGCATTGACAAGTGGGGTCTCTCCCTGTGATGTACGTCCGTTGACTAAGTTTTTTATGTAAGTTGTATATTGTAATATGTTGTAATCGAAGTTATTGTTAAAAAAGCATACATGTGTATTAAATTGTAAAATAATTTTGTAAAAATTAGCTCCTGAAGAGGGACATGCAATAAAAAATGTCCGAAACGTCGATGGAAGAAAATATATAGATGTGTTGTGTTTTATTACAACCTTTTGACATAACAAACAACACACCACTTGGTAGATACGGCCATTAGGATCAACTACACTTATTATTAAACAACTCTACCATCCGCTTCTACAACTAAGTTACATGGTTTTTGAAAAATGTCTGTATGGATATGTGTGTGTGTGCGTACGTGTGCGTGTGTGTGTGTGTGCGCGTGTGTGTGATTGTGTGTGTGTGTGTGTGTGTGTGTGTGTGTGTGCGTGCGTGCGTGCGTGCGTGCGTGCGTGCGTGCGTGCGTGCGTGCGTGCGTGCGTGCGTGCGTGCGTGCGTGCGTGCGTGCGTGCGCGCCTGGATCTCAGCTTCTACTCGGTCGATTTTGACCGGACAGGTTTCATTTTTTTTGTTTTTTTTTGCGTGATAGCGGGTCAAAAATTCATTTTTTGATTGGGGCGATGCGTTTTTGTTTTTTTCAAATTTTCGATTTTCTCAAAACTGTTTATTAATTTTTTTTAATGATTGGATCGATTTATTCGAATCTGATGGGTAGCGTCCGAAAGAGAATTAAAATACCTATATTTTCTGAAAAAAAAAGTTTCTAGCTATCACGGTTCTTTTGTTATTAACAAAAACGTGCTTTTTTTAGAAGCTTATAACTCCTAAACTTAACGGTCAATTTTTTGAGAAAAATCATAATAATACAGAATATAAATAGCTATAATCTGTTAAAATTTGAATACATTCTGTAGGCTAGATTTTGAGTAAAAAATTGAAAAATTAAAAAAATCAGTTTTGTATGTCCAACGATTACAAGAGTAGAATTGACTTAATGGCTTCAAAATTCCTTTTAGAGGTAGATTTTTTATAGTTCTCGGTTGAGTTCTTTGGGCAAAATGAATGGTCCATAAATTTCAGAGATATTTGAGGTTAAAAATTTTTTGACATTTTTTAAAAATCGTAATTTCTCGAGAACAGCTCTATGTATCTGAATGGGGTGGGTGGCATTCGAAAGAGATTTAAAATACCTATATTTTCTAAAAAAAAAATTAATTTTCTATCTATCACGGTTCTTTAGTTATCATCAAAAACAGAAACGTGTTTTTTTTTTTAAACTCATAACTACAATGATGTTATCATCAGTATATTATAAAAGTATATAGTATTGGCGTCAAAATATAATATGGTTGAATTTTCAAGATTGAATTCTTGAGTTTAAGTATTCAAAACTGATGAATAATTAAAATAGTATAAGAGTAGGTGGCGCTCCGATCGGAGTAGCGTATATAAATTTGATATAAATAAATAATAAATAAATAAATAAATTTAAAAATTAACAATTTTTAATATTCATAAATGTACTTAATTATAATTATGCAATAAATTTTTTAAAAAATTATAAATTTTGTTATTAAAAGTTAATTAAAGGAATCAACGAATTACGGTTGAGGAAGCTACGGGCCAATGAATTGGCAGCGGTTTTTAGTGGTGGCAGTATTGATGCATTTACTTATCATGCCAATTAGTGTGTTCACTGCAAGATTAGGATCCTGCATAGACAATATTAACTACCAGCTAGTATTATTTGCAGCATGTTTTAACTTATTGTAATTAATTTGACTTGTTCGGCTGTTTTATTTCTAATTTATCTAAAGTTACAAATGGTGGGTAGTGATCATTAAATGGATTCATTATTTTAAGTGAATTAATATTTATATTGTTAGTTTTTATGTAAAGGTACCACCTTTATTGTTAGACGAAGGCCTTGTTATTCCAGAAAAGCATGGCGTAAATTTATGTTCTATGAGATTATTTAAAAATTCTTGTTTAATAATGTTATCTGATGATTCAGACTTACTAAAATTTTCGTCTAATATATGAATGTTAAAATCCCCGATTATACAATGGTTCTTAGTATTTAATTGATCTCTGAGGAATTTTTTTAGACTCTGAACAATTTCAGTCTTTTTTATATCGTGAGATCTGTATATCACAGAGATCCTAATAGTTTCGGTGCCAATTAGTTTTATAACCGATCTTAAGATACGTATATTGTCGACTACTGTAATTTCTGTGTATTCAAATATCTCATCCTTTATATACATCATTACTCCATCTGTTCTATTTATTTTACTCTCACTATAGTAACTTTTGTAACCTGATATGTTGTACAGAGGTGAATATTGCACACTCCAAGATCCGGTATATATAATGACACTTGGCCTTACGGCTAAACACTCAATAAAAGTTTCAAGTTTTTCAAAATTTTGTTTTATACTTCTAATATTTACACATAGAATCAAATTCTTATTTTTCTCGATACTCTTATTAAGTGTTTGTACATTATCGAAAGTCTCTTCTTTTTGTGAAATAACTTCTAAGTTCAGATGTTGATCCATATTCAGAATTCTATAGTTTCAAAGGCTGTTGCTAAGTTTATTAAGCAAGCCATTCGAGGGCTTATGGCTCTGTTTAAAGTTGTTGGTGAGGTTGCGGTCATTAAATTACCGGTTGATGCTGCCGGACTGATAATTATGTTTTGTCTTCTTGGCGTGGTTGCGGCCGGACTGATAATTATGTTTTGTCTTCTTGGTGTGGTTGCGGCTGATAAGTTACCTATTGCTACATCACTGATTAGTAACTGTGATTGAAGGTTTATTTTACCTACATATTTTGGAATGTGCGGTCTTACTAGTTAATCTGTTTCGGCAATTAACTTCTTTATCTTGTGTATCATAACCTCACATTTTTCGGTATCATTTACCACGTGTTTAGTATTATATTTCGTTTTAAATTGATGATTACTATATATGCAGTTGACGCAATTGTGTTTGTCTGGGGTAGTACAATTAATCGTGGTGTGTTTCCCAGCACAATTTAGACAAATTTTCGCATTCTTACACTTTTTACCACTATGACCAAATCATCCACAGTTGAAACACGATGTTAGATTCATATCATCGAACGCTCTGCAATTTTGATAACCAATATGAACTGTGAATTTATTATTCAGAGACGGCACGACATGTTTTTGACACACACACACACATACACGACAAGACATGTTTCTGAAGATTTTTTGTTTCAAAAATTTTTTTTGCCTTTACAAAGCTTCCTCTTTGAGGAAGCAAAAAAATGTTCTTCAAATTTTAGGTCGATATTTGCAAAAATAAAAAAGCTATGTAAGATTGAAAATTCAATTTTTTTGCAATTTTTGGTTAAAATCAAAGTTTATTCATTTTTTAACTCAAAATCTTGAAACTTTTTGTATAGAACGTTGATTGGTAAAAAGTTTTCATTTTTTCTGTAGAATGTGCCAGTATTTATTTTATGACCCTTTTTGAAAGTGTGATTGGCTGCTTCTTAGTATACCTTCATCGAAGGATATCGAGGCTGCGGCCAAATATTTTTTATTCGACAAATTTTTTTTGTATTCTTCTTCGAAAACCCTTCAAAATGTTTTTTTGATCAATACTGGTCGAGCAAAGGAAAGAAAGTTACAATTTTTTGAAATGTCACGAAAAATCCATAATATCAATTTTTGATAACATGATTAATGAAACTGAATATTATTCATACATCTTATGGCATGGACCGTATCACTAAATTTTGTTAGAGCATCGAATAGAACATTATATATATATATATTGAAACGGGAGGCCTGGGGAAATCTTTTGTAATTCCGCGAACCGAACCCTAGAACACGGTGCCGTCGAGTGCTACTTCTACGACGAGCACTCGGGGTTGATGTTCTCTGGATCCCTGTTTACAAATGTCGAGTCCACGATTGAACTCGACTTTTCCGTGTGCCGGAAAGGGTTAATACTCGCGCTAGCTAGACGCGAGGCGCGGCCACTCAGAATGATCGTCGTCTCGGTTCGACGATCCCGCGGGGGCGGCGGTATCCGGGAGAAGGTTAGGTGAAGGTTAATAAATAACGAGTGGTCTTGGTTACATTCAAAACTATAACAAGATCTATTCTCAGTTATACTATACAAAATACGCGTCGCGTTGCGTGTTGACAAGAAGGCGGGAGATCCGCCGCTCGGCGCGGGCGGATCGAGGTGATTGTTTTTCGCTGGGCCGGCGATCAAGACACCGGCCGCTCGCCGCTGCGAGCCGAAAATACAAATCAATCGCTGCGCGGAAAATAGGCGAAGAGTCTTACCGGGAGGGGAGTGTACTCCCCTCGTCGCTCGCTCACGAATCCGCTCCTGCGTCAGGCCTTATCCTCCGGTCGACTTCGGAGTGTTCAGGCCGAGTCCTAACGTCCAGCGTTCACCTACAGACGCTTCGGACCCCAGGAGTGGCTCGGATTGCTCACGTGCGCTGCTCTTCGTGGTCGGTACGTGTACGGGCGCTGCTCTGCACCGGCGAGGACGCACGATACCGTTTTCTTCGCGGACGATCAAATTAACTCGCGTACGCGCGGTTTGACAGCCCGAGAGAATCTGATTCAAAAAGAATCGGGCGCGACTTAGCAACGGTCAAAGTCGCGCCTGCCCCGCGCGTAGCTAACGCGAATACATAGTCCGAGCGATGTCAATACTCGCTCGAGATATACGAATTCGCGGGAACGAGAGCCTAACGGGTTCGATAGAATACGGAGGACCGAGATGCTTATCTTCTCCGTATTTTATCTTGGAACCTCGTTATACCCCTCTCCCAGACGTTGCGTAGCGGGAGAGAAGCAACTCGATACTGAGGCTCTCGTTCGATTCGAGTTTATGTCGTCATCAGCGGCAGAGACGACAGTTCCGGATACGCGCGAATCAGCTCGTGCACTAAACGGCTGATGAAACGATCCACATCGAGGGATCGTCCCGCGCACGCACACGGTGGGTCGCTCATCACCGTAATTCCGCTGCATTCCAACGGCGGTCGGGACCAGTCCCATGACGATTGATGGACCGGAGACGGTTGGCACTTCTGACGCTGGGGCTCCGGTCGACAACTGCCGTCATTCCTCCTAGGTTGACTTGGCAGGTCGTCTTGCCTTCTTCTTGTCTCACTCTTCGGGCCCTTTTTCCGCTCCGGGCAGGCCCAGTGAAGATGCGTTGGTGACCTACACGTCCAACACAATTTTCTGGTTGGACTCGGTGGTGGGGAGTTATATGCTCCGAGCGCGTTCCTCGATCTTGACGAGCGGTATACTCGACTATCCAACCCCTGCTGGATATACCGCTGTTTGGGACGTCGAGAGGCTACCGTCGTCCAAGGATTCGAACCTGTTCCTTGATTCGAACCCAGTCCACTCGAGGGTTTTCTGCCTTTATCTCTTTTGGATAACTTTGGAGGTCGTTGCATGGCCGCTGCATACGCCTCTTTTTCCCTGTCGAGCTGGACTTTTGAAGACTTCGGGACGACTTCTTGTTGTCTTTAGTCCCTAGGTCCGATCGAGGTTGCTTTGCAGAGTGTTTGGCTGCACCTGCGGCTCGTTTCTTATTAGGCCAGGGGAATTGTGAAGCGACGACATTTGCGCGCGTAGCTGGCGCAGCTCGTCGTGCAGTCGCCTTACCTCTTCGCTTAGGCGCCTAACTTTCTCCTCCTCCAATTTACGCGTCTGATTACATTCGCATTCGCAATGACGCTCGCCTTCTGCTTGCGTCGATACGTCGCGAAATTGCGAAGTAATCAGCGTTCTGTCCACCGGTTGTGTCGTCACTAGACTATTAATCTCTTCCTCGTTGCTCCTTGGAAGGCTTGTCTGCTCTTCGTCTTCAGGAGTCTGGGAATGAGTAATACAGCCGTCCGATGCCGATGTATTCCATAAACGGGCCATATCGGACGCTTCGGATCGGGGAAGCTTGGAAAATCTCCCTTCCCCAGGCTGCATTTGCTCCGTCGTCGTGAGCTTGGGAGTATTCAGCACAGCCGTTCGGTGCCCTCAGGCGGTCTGTATACGCCAAGCGACGTGAAGTATCAGACTTCTCGAACAGGGGAAGCTTGGAGAATCTCCCCTCCCCAGGCTGTGCTTACTCCGACGTCGATTTCGTGGATGGAAGCTGAAGATGATGGCGATGGTGCGGTTGCTGCACAGCTGTCCGAAATCCATGTGCGGGCTGCATTCCCCGAGTGACTCGCGTTCTCGGATTCTTCGGACTGGAAGGAGATCGGGGGATCTCCCCTCCCCAAGCTGTGCTGCACCTTAGGTGCACCTGGACTTCACCCGGTCCTCCCGCTGGAGATAAAGTGCTCCGTGGTGACGTAAGAGCCTCGTGTCTTACGTCTGGAGGACTACCTGCTCTCTGTTCCATATTCTGGTAGACGTATCTCCGTATGGAACTCAGCAAGTTGTTGTCTACTGCTTTATTCGACATCAGTTGCTGAAACAGGCTGTGGGTCAAGGGGTCGGCGATTCGGTTCACTTCTGGAGCGCCGCTTGCATTGAGGGTCGTCGTGTTGACGAACTTATTCCTCCAATCGAGCCTCCTTGTGAACTGCTCGCTAAGCACTTCCACTTATTTCTTGTGTGAAGTGGGCTGGGTTGTAACTGCCCATTAGCCACTGAGCGATTCGCTTAGAATCCCCCTCGAGATGTCCGGTGCTTCTTAAATCTAGAGCTATATTTGCTTCTATTACAGCTTCAAAGCTCAGCTCTAGATTTTTGCGCCAATGCTCCATCCTTTCGGCTAGTTCTTCTGGGGTCGATGATTCCATCTTGCGAAGCTAGACCGACTGTATAAAATTGTGTGACGAATTGTGTGTGTATGCGCAACTAACTGCTGAGATTCTCTCTCAAATTGGCCGTCTGTTACGCAAATTACAATGTTAGAATTCTAACTACCACACACAATTGTCCCAAGCTGCTCGAGAACGACGTATCTCGATGCAGCTAGCTAGGGAGAGAGCGTGGCTATTCCAAAAAAAAAATTCGCGACGATAACGATTTAAATAATTCCCGCAACCAAAAAAAAAGGATGAAAGTATTCTCACTTTCGACCGGCTGCACGCACAGGCACGGTCAAACCAAAAAAAAATCGCGTGAAAATCGCTTTAAATCTCGCGTCAAAAAAAGGAATTTAATTTTCGCCACATATGACGACGAAAACAACGATAATCGTCGTTTAAATGCTCTCGCCCTGGCTTTACAGCAGTTTAAAAGACTCGGGACAAGTATACACAATACTGCCCGAGCATAAACATAAACACCTACAAAAACAAGCAATCTGCTGTTTTGTGTTTATGTTTCTATGCGCGCCGCGAGTCTTCTTGTCTGTTTGTTTACGCCCGGCACCTCGACTTGGCGAGTTTAAATCACTGCGCCTATCAGCTGTAACGGCTTATGGCCACTGGCCGTCTGCTGATTAGTCCGGTGCAGTGATTTGCGCGCGGGCGAATTTAAACGAAACGCGATTTGAATAGGCCGGTTTCGAATGTACCGGCCTCTAACCTTCTCCTTAAACCCAACACGTTAGGGCGCCATTTGTAACACGCGGACTAAAAAAAGACTTTACAGAAAAATAACTCGACGCGTTGCGCTGCGTGTTGACAAGAAGGCGGGAGATCCGCCGCTCGGCGCGGGCGGATCGAGGTGATTGTTTTTCGCTGGGCCGGCGATCAAGACACCGGCCGCTCGCCGCTGCGAGCCGAAAATACAAATCAATCGCTGCGCGGAAAATAGGCGAAGAGTCTTACCGGGAGGGGAGTGTACTCCCCTCGTCGCTCGCTCACGAATCCGCTCCTGCGTCAGGCCTTATCCTCCGGTCGACTTCGGAGTGTTCAGGCCGAGTCCTAACGTCCAGCGTTCACCTACAGACGCTTCGGACCCCAGGAGTGGCTCGGATTGCTCACGTGCGCTGCTCTTCGTGGTCGGTACGTGTACGGGCGCTGCTCTGCACCGGCGAGGACGCACGATACCGTTTTCTTCGCGGACGATCAAATTAACTCGCGTACGCGCGGTTTGACAGCCCGAGAGAATCTGATTCAAAAAGAATCGGGCGCGACTTAGCAACGGTCAAAGTCGCGCCTGCCCCGCGCGTAGCTAACGCGAATACATAGTCCGAGCGATGTCAATACTCGCTCGAGATATACGAATTCGCGGGAACGAGAGCCTAACGGGTTCGATAGAATACGGAGGACCGAGATGCTTATCTTCTCCGTATTTTATCTTGGAACCTCGTTATAATATATATATATATATATATATATATATATATATATATATATATATATATATATATATATATATATATATATATATATATTCAATAATATTAGGCTTACACAATAAGCGATACCTAATTATAAATTAATAATAAATTAAGCTATAGAGGTTAATTACTATAAAGCTGTCAAAATGAAATCAGGCAACAGACAGTTTTACAGTGTATATTCCAATAACAAGACACAAATACTGCTCTATTATAAATTTTATTTATAATTTTATTTATAATTTTATTTTTAAAAAATTTATAATTTTTTTTAAATATCAAGCAAAATCCGTAATTTCAATTTTTGATAACATGATTAATGTAACTGAATATTATTCATACATCTTATGGCATTGACCGTATCACTAAATTTTGTTAGAGCATCGAATAGAACATTATATATATATATATATATATATATATATATATTCAATAATATTATTCTTGTTAATTGTAGCTAGTGGCCAAAATTACTACCAAAGTTTGTCGTGAGAAGGTGGCAAATAACAACAATAGTTTTTTTACGACGTTTCGGACATCCTTTATTAATTATTTCCCTCTTCAGCTAGTAACAAAGTACAAAGTACAACTTTTAACAACAACGTATATTAACTTAATTATGAACACATAATTTTACAAGTAACAATTAACACTTACAAAGTCTGTATTTTTTCCTGAGTATTACGGAGAACTATCCGTTCGTCAATGTAACGAGCATGACAAAATTTTCCTATTTATACCTATCATTAGTGTATTAGTGTGAGTGTAAGTAAGAACGCAACATGTACTGGCTTAATTGTGTAGAGCTTTTTGGGTGTGTACACACAAGATACAACCTTCCATAACCTACTCTCCTGATATCTGTTCCACTATTGTATGTGATATTTTTTGATACTAGGAAGGAGATAGAAATTCAAAATTATTAATCATAGTGTTATATTCTTTTGGAAGTTTATTAATTTCAAATTGCTTGTTCATAAATTTCTTTTGTGTGTGTATATATAATGCTTCGGAAAATAGTCTTTTTTCTTTATTTCTTTCATGATCTAATATATTAACAGTGTTGAAATTTATAGTATGATCATTTTCTATCCTATGTATGTGTAGTGACGAATTTTCATCTTCTTCCATGTATTTTTTATGGTGTTCTTTGATTCTCAAACCTAAGCGCCGATAAGTTGGCCAGCATTGGACGCATTACAATTATTACATTTGATTCTATACACAACGTTAGACTTTTCTAATTTTACATTCTTGTCTTTTCCTAGTACTATAATATTGTTCAATTTGTTTTGTGTACTAAATATAACATTAGTATTTAATCGTTTAAAAAAGTTCTTTGTAAAACCTTCGATTTCTTTCACATATGGTAGACAAATGAAATTCTTGTTGTCATTATTTGAATTTTGTTGAGTACTTCCTGTACAATAGATCTTTTTTAATCGTTTTTTTATATAAAACTCGATAAAATCAAGAGGATAATCATTTTTTGTTAAAACTTTCTTAATAAAGGCAATATTATTTCTATAGAAAGAACTATGTGATAACTTTATGGCTCGATCGATAAGGCACTAAATTATGGCTATTTTGTTGCTAATCGGATGATGTGAATTGAAGTTCAAATATCTACCTGAGAAAGTCGGTTTTCTGTACCAATCTGTTATAATTTTCTTTTGTTCAGTAATAATAATCTTAACATCTAGAAAACTAATACTATTATTCTGTACTTTTTCGACTGTAAATTGAAGATTTTGATCGTAATTATTGAATTAACAAGATTATTAGATCACTACCATTAGCTGCTTTCACCAATAACTTCAATAATATTAGGCTTACACAATAAGCGATACATAATTATAAATTAATAATAAATTAAGCTATAGAGTGTCACGGGGTGGTTATTTGGGCTAAGGCACGTTTCACCTGCGTACCTTAGCGGTTCAATTCCGTATCTCTCGATTCAACTCCCGGAGATTAAGTAGCCAGATTAGGTAACAAACTCTACAACGTCGTGCAATGTTAGCCTAACCTGGCGACTTACCGTGCAACACGCAAGTCGAAGAGTTGCGCTTTGTTTCTCACCAGTGACTCGAACTCTCTGCATAAGTCACGTTCCATACAAATATATATATATATATATATATTTCTGTTCACCGCTATGTTTCAGGACATTTGCATGTTTTCAGGACTGTACTGAATTAGGAATATGTTTACCGCTACCTTTCAGGACATTTTTGTATTATTCAGGACATTTAGGGTTTCTTTCACAACGTTATTTCCGTAAAATTTTTCCGAAATCAACGAAAATACTGCGGAACTGAAAGGGGGCGCCGCAGGCGTCGTGGTGTTAGTCAACACCCTGAGGGATATTATTTCTTTAGTCACTTATATACTGTTTAACGTTTTATACCTACTTCTATTGCAGAAAACCTGTAGGTGTCCTGGAAGGTAGCGGTGTACCAAGTTATATATATATATATAATGTTCTATTTGATGCTCTAACAAAATTCAGTGGTACGGTCCATGCCATAAGATGTATGAATAATATTCAGTTTCATTAATCATGTTATCAAAAATTGGTATTATGGATTTTTCTTAATATTTCAAAAAATTGTAACTTTTTTCCCTTTGCTCGGTCAGTATTGATCAAAAAAGCATTTTGAAGGGTTGGGTTTTCGAGGAAGAATACAAAAAAAATTTGTCGAATAAAAAATATTTGGCCACAGTCTCAATATCCTTAGATGAAGGTATACTAAGAAGCAGCCAATCAGAGACTTTTAAAAAGGGTTATAAAATAAATACTGGAACATTTTACAGAAAAAATGCAAACTTTTTGCCAATCAATGTTCTATACAAAAAGTTTCAAGATTTTGAGTTAAAAAGTGAATAATCTTTGATTTTAACCAGAAATTGCAAAAAATTGAATGTTCAATCTTGCATCGCTTTTTTATTTTAGCAAATATCGACCTAAATTTTGAGGAACATTTTTTTTTCATAAAAAACTAAAAGAAAACGAGTTTTGAGCGATTTAAAAATTTTGAGCTGCTGACTTCACCTGAAATATCCCATATATGTATATATATATATATATATATATATCTTCCTATATTATATAGTTGTAAGGCTCAAAATGAGTACCTACCCCCTCCACCCCCCTCCACTTCCCCACCACTTCCCCTCCACTCTTTACGGTGAAATTCTTTGAAATTTTACGTTATTTTGAAGGGTGTCTTCCCCTCCACGCCCCATCCACCGACCCCTCCACTTACCCCTCCACCTATCCCACCATACTTAATCCATTCTTCATATTATGCTAAAAATTTTATATAGTGTGTTTCCGGATTCGCTCGTAATGAATCAGTAATCAGATTTCGAGAATTGAAAATGGCGGATCGATGATGGAGGCCAAATTTTGAAATATTACTGGATCTTGCTGAAAAATGTATGTACGGGATTTCTGGATTTGGTGATTATGAATCTGAACTCAGATTTTCAGAATTCAAAATGGCGGATCGAAGATGGAGGCCAAATATTCAAATCTTAATGGATTTTGTTGAAAATTGTATATTATGGGTTTCCGGATTCTCTGATTAGGAATCTGAACGCAGATTTTGTAAATGGCGGACAAAAATTGAAATATTACTGGATTATGCTGAAAATTGTATATAGGTGTATCTGGATTCGCTGATTACGAATTTGAACTCATATTTTGCCAAATCAAAGTAGCGGGAAAATATTGAAACATTGCTGAATTTTGCAATTGTATATGGGGGAATTCTGGGTTCGCATGATGACGAATCTGAATTCAGCTTATAAAAATTCAAAATAGCGGATCGAAGATGGCGGCTAAATATTAAAATATTATTGGATTTTGCTGAAAATTGCATGTAGGGTGTTACTATTCGCTAGTTACGAATCTGAACTCAGATTTAGAAAATTAAAACTGACGGACCCAAGATGGCTACCAAAAATTGAAATTTTACTAGCTTTTGCTAAAAATTATATATAGGGGTTGCCGAATTCGCAGATTAGGAATCTGTACTCAGATTTTGAGAATTAAAAATGGCGGATCTAAGATGGTAGCCATATATTCAAATATTACTGGAACTTTCTGAAAATTGTATGTAGGGGGTTTCTAGATTCGTTGATTACAAATCTGAACTAATATTTTGCCAATTCAAAATGGCGGCCAAATATTCAAATATTACTGAATTTTGCGATTGTATGTGGGGGATTTCTGAATTCGCATATTAGGATTTCTGGATTCGATGATTACGAATCTGAGCTCAGATTTTAAAAATTCAAAATGGCTGATCGAAAATGGAGGTCAAATATTCAAATATTACTGTATTTTGCTGAAAATTGTATATACAGAATTTCTGGATTCGCTGAATACGAATCTGAACTTAGATTGTGAAAAATCAAAATAATGGACCCACGATGTCAGCCAAAAATTGAAATTTTACCGGAATTTGCTAAAAATTGTATATTGTGGGTTTCCGGATTCGCTGATTAGGAATCTGAACTCAGATTTTGTAAATACAAAATGGCGGCCAAAAATTTAAATAATACCCGTTTTTGCCGAAAATTGTACATAGAAGTTTTCTGGAATCGCTGACTACGAATCTGAACTCAGATTTTGAAAATTCAAAATGGCGGACAAGAATTAAAATATTACTGGATTTTGCTGAAAAATTAGTTTATAATCAATAAATAATAAATAATATCAGAGCTGACGTAATGAACTACATATATATTATGTATTATTTTGTTAAATATAAATATACCTAATATTTTAAAAATTAATAAATGTTAAGAATAATTTTTTTAAAAAACATTACAGAAAATTTAAATGAAAAAATAAATGTTTCATGATATTATTTAATAGGGGGTTATCCTTATTCATTATTATCAATATTTATCTTCATATCAAATATAGTCCGCAACTACAATTATAAGATTAATTTTAAATCACATTATTATATTTTTTAAAATAATCAATTTTTATATATAATTAAAACTTAAATAATTTCCATATTTATTTGATCCAAATTTTTGTGATTATTCACAAAAATTTGCATCGCACACCGGATGCATCTCCGGTTACTTTCGCTTATCGCTGCAGTAGCTAGTGGCCTTCGCATACCAAGATCCTTTTCGACGCAATAAATCCCCGACTCGGATTAGATTTTATACCTTAAAAATGGGAGCTTTCATTAATAGATTTAAAAAATGATTGTTACATTAACGAAACCAGATCATTTAGTCAAAGATTCGTAACATAACACTTCGTGACCTTCGTCAGTACATATCGTACACCACATCATTCGTTTGATTATCGTGCAGTATTTCATACTGTGCCCGAGATTGTTGCACTTCTTACATAATACCGACGGGCAATTTTTAATCGTTTGTGACACGCTGCCACAGAATTCACATGATTCCGCAATCCTTGCCGAATACTTATATGTATGCGGAGCGTGTCCTCTTTCTTTACGCTTCCAACAAAGTTCGTATTCTGTAATAGTAGTATCACTTTGTGCCCCATATTTTGGCAATATTGATAGTGATATCCCGACATCATGCTTAATTTACACGCGTCTACCGTGTGGCCATCCGTACTACAATTTTTGGAAATTAGTTTTATTTTATACTTAGCCGTTTTGCAATCATGTGATGCATGCTCTTTACTTTTACAGTAGACACATGCAGCTTTAATGCAAAATAAAGCTTCATGATTCATACCTTTACATATTTGGCAAATAACTGTTTGAGTTTTGTTTGAATTTGGGTTTTCGAAATTCAACAATATCCTTATAGTGTTATTTCTTAAAGTAAAGGTTGTTGCCTTCTCGAGCTGCTCGCGTTCAAATATTATGTTTACTGGAAGGTACAGTTGAATAATTTTTTCCTTAAACACCGTAGATCCTTTTGAGCAATTTTATTAATAAAATACCGACGTTTGGAGAGTATGATTTACTCCCCTTCTCAAGGCATTCTAAATTATAACAATTTTTACAGTATAGCCCTTGCGCGGGCGTTGCATGTTTAGCGAAAATGTTTTTGATATGTAACGCCCGCGCAAGGGCTATACTGTAAAAATTGTTATAATTTAGAATGCCTTGAGAAGGGGAGTAAATCATATTCCCGAAACGTCGGTATTTTATTCATAAAATTGCTCAAAAGAATCTACGGCGCACAGTGTTCTATTTTGACAAAAAATGGACAAAATGAAATATCTCGTGAACGGATATCGATAGCCGGATGAATCCAACTGCATTTTAAAGTTGAAGTAATGTACAATAAAGGAAAAATAGTCCAGTACTGATCATTTGACCCTGTGACCTTAGAAATGAAAAATGAAAGTCGAATAAATAACGAATTTTCGGCTTTTTCATTGTAGACTTTGTGGCTATCAATTTTTTCGATCAAAAAAATATGTACTCCTGTAGTGTTTGATGCAAGGAATCCGAATTTGATGTCAGAAAATATATTCATATATGCACCTACAAATTTGTGTAATTTATGTACCCATGTATTTTGATTCGCTGAATCCGAATTTGAAGTCGAAATTACTCAATAATGCTCCATTTTTTCAGGGTGAATTTTTCGTATTTTTTATGGAGTTTTCAGATTTGAAAACAAATTGGTGTGCGATAGGACAACTCTGACATCAAATTCGGATTCCTTGCATCAAACACTATAGGAGTACATATTTTTTTGATCGAAAAAATTGATAGCCAGAAAGTCTACAATGAAAAAGCCGAAAATACGTTATTTATTCGACTTTTATTTTTCATTTCCAAGGTCACAGGGTCAAATGATCAGTACTGGACTATTTTTCCCTTATTGTATATTACTTCAACTTTAAAATGCAGTTGGATTCATCCTGCTATCGATATCCGTTCGCGAGATATTTCATTTTGTCCATTTTTTTTCAAAATAGAACACTGTGCGGCGTTTAAGGAAAAATTTTTTCACCTGCACCTTCCAGTAAACATAATATTTCTTAAAGTGTTTTGTTTTTGTATGTTTGACTCTGTTCCAATAGCTTTTTGTATTACGTTATCGATGTTTTACTGTTCTCCTAATTCTATTCTGATTTCTGTTTTAATCCTTTTTTAAAACTGCTGAGTATATCATTTTGTAATTGGATTTTAAATGCCGTTAAAATTTCCTGTGTTGCGTTTGGTTCAAATTTTTTTAATTCATTTGTGTAGCTAATACGCGTAAGTTGTTTGCAAATTGTAGTACTGTTTCATTTGATTTTTGGATTTGTTGTGTTACGTTTCCGTATAATGAATGTATATTATCAGTGGATGGATATAATTTACGTATTGTTTGAATAAACGTCTCAATAGTTAGGATCTATACGTTTGCTAATGCTTTATAAGTTTCGCCTTTGAGCTTTATTTTGAGAATCTGAACTAGGCTCTGCTCATCATTATTCGAGATTATTCTGTTTGCTTGTTTTAATTTTTCTATGTATTCATCAAGTGGAATATTTTACCCGTCAAAATTCGGTACCAATTTGGTGACTTCTTTAAGTAGTAATTTCAATGTTTGATTCGCCATTTCCGGTTAGAAATATATTAAGTTTTCGTTTATTTAAATTTCTACATGTCCATTATTATTTATAGCATTATCTCTAGCTAAAATCAAACATTGTTCATTGAGTAGTCCTTCTATGTCCGTGTAGTCGTGTTGCCTGTGTAAATATGTTGAATCTCCAAAAAATGCATGGCTCTGACTTGGTGTATTCGGTATATGAAAGTTAGTTGGTGATATAACATCCTGTTTTATTTCCGTGATTAAAAGATTATTTATATTTATTGTAGGTATGTTTCGTTCTTGTGTAGAGGTTGTAATATTTTCGTTTTGTTTTACATTAGCTGCAGTTTGTGAATCTGTTTTTTCTAGTACATATCTCTCTTGAAGTTGTTGGAAATAAAACTGTTTCCGTATGTTCCTCTGTTTTTGAGTCAAAAAGGCTTTGTATATAAAGCGCGCAAGGTGAGAGTAGAAAACTTACGATTTGGGAGATCAGCCGGGGTCCTCTCCTCTCTCTCTCTCCTCTCTCTCTCTCTCTCTCTCTCTCTCTCTCTCTCTCTCTCTCTCTCTCTCTCTCTGTCTGTCTCTCTCTCTCTCTCTTGCACTCGCTTGGACGGTAGGCATGCGGACTCGTTGCCGCCTCGTCGTTCGCTGTTTCCGTCACTCTCGTGGCACACGCGGCACGAACTCGTTGTCTCTCTCGCTCTTACACTCACGCGGTGGCGCCTCCACTTCCTCTTTCGTAAAGTACTTACAAAATACGGCGCGGAGGATAAAACACTAGGGGATACGATGAGTACGGCATGACAGTATACTCGAAGATGGCTGCCGTGACTTGCCATATCGATAGCTGCTCCACGCGTACGCGAGGAGCATATTAAGCATCGCGAGATCGTTCTATTATAATCGACGTGCTCCTGCGCGCGCGCTCACTGAGCTCGCTTGTTTGGCGCGGGTATTACGAATTACTACCGGCATAACTCGCGCATGCGTTACAATTGTAATATGATTTATTGTTTCAGTTGTCTCATTTGTGCTAGACAGGTTTTGTATTTCTTATTTTTCACGTAATGTGTTTTTTATTTCAATATGTAACTTGAAAAATCATATATTTTTTAATTACTATTGACTTTGTAATCAGAATTTGTTAGATAATTTGTTAATAACTCGACGAGCCATGCGCATTTATTTTCGGTAGTTTTAGCAATTCATGCTAAAATGAATAGCTCCCAAATACTTACTGCAAAATGTGAAGCTCAGACTGTATTCTATGTTAATTTATTAGTACTATATAAGAGTAATTTCCTCGTCTTACAAGAACTTATGTATTTGATCTTATTTCAAACGTTTATAGTTTGATTAAGCTGATCTAGCGAACTTTCGTTCGATTTGTACCGGAACCACTGCTAAGTCCGAAGTTAAGGCATGTACTCTTATATTTAATGATTATTTATATTTTTATTTAAATTACGTTTTCCCTTTGGTGTGGGTCTTGCAAACGAATAAACTGATGTTCAAATAATTGCACTGTTTATTGAATTGGAATTTTTACAATCGAATGATCTAGGCTCGTTTTGTAATTGCTTTTACAAGTAAAAAATATTCGACTTTATCGATTGAATTGCGCAATATATGCGTTGATTGCGCGATTAATTAATACAGATAAATTATTGATTTTATAGAAAAACTACTATTGTCGGCCGGAGTGGTACGGAGTTCGCAAATTGGCTCCGAGAATACTGACCACGTGGACGATTACCGCTTATTTTATAACACTATTAAATTAGATTAAAGATGATTTTGACGATGAGCCGAGATCTTTTTAAACAAATTAAGTAAGCATTTAAACGTTAGCCGTTCGATTTCAAATTTGAAAAGTGTGCGAATGCTTTCGCGAAGTTTGTGGCTCGCTACTTTACGCGGTTGCGTAGTCGCAATGCTGCGTCGTTTAAATTCGCAATCACATCATTTTGTGGGTCAGGAAATTACTGATGAGATAATATGAATATGAAATTTAATTTTAAGAATACATCACAGAAGTAACAGTAATATCGGTTGGTAGTTACAGAGAAATTCTCTTATTATATTCACATTCATATTTTATATTCTACATTTAATATTTATATTTCAATTATTTTAGACGCCTTTCAATTATACCTAGGCGTAATAAATCAGGATTCAATCCCTCCCTCTCTTCCTCTCTCGCATTCTCTCTCTTTCTCAAACTTACCCTTATTCCATTTCTAGCCTATCTCCAATATTTTTTATGAATTACTCGGTGATTTATTTTTGCATCGCATGCCTATTTTATGCCGGAATCTGTAAAATCTAGCTGAGATGTATTGTGAAATATCATTTATATCAGTACTAGATAAAAAATTTTTACTTCTCAAAAATTTTATGAAATTGTTTTCAAAACG
Organism: Torymus aiolomorphi; assembly: GCA_036365515.1. NCBI lineage: Eukaryota > Metazoa > Arthropoda > Insecta > Hymenoptera > Torymidae > Torymus > Torymus aiolomorphi. The sequence continues at coordinate 83,939,333 of CM070875.1, forward strand.
AATACAGCAAATATAGAAGCGCGCGTGACGTTTCAACGATCCAAGTTATACGACCTAATTCCTTATACGTTACTGATGAAAATATATTCAAAATCCTACTTGGATTTTCACATTTAAAAAATTTTTGAATTTCTTATAAATAAGTGTTATTGATTCAATATTTTAACTAAGGATGATATAAATAAAAACCGTTATAGATATGTACTTACATTTTGATCTGGTTCTAGGAACATAAATATAATCATCATAACATAGTAGGGTGTCCACCAGGTAATAAACGCAACTATTATAACAACACTTATGCGTAATGACTTTGTTTTGGCTCCGTGTATGAGCCGTCTCCGGTTAATGTCCTCAGTTGCATGAGATGATTTACTGTTATTTAATTCTTTTTGAAAGATTTTTTCGCTATCTGAAAATCATTATAATAATATTTATTTAATTCTCTGATTTCTATGAAAGAAATAGCTTCATTGTATAATGCAAGAAAGTTAAATATGATTAATTATCACAAATCATCAATGTAAATATATCGTACCTTTTCTCGCAACTGTATGACGTTCAAGAGAGTTCTGTTTCATGTAATATGACACCCGGCTGCAGAGTGGGTGAGGAGACTGAATATCAAGTAAACTTTGGGCTCTTAAAAAGAGCTTTTTAATAACTTTTGAATGATTTAAAGCTGAAGGAGCCTAGTGAAAATGGGTCTACCAGATTCTTGGGGGTTGGAGTGACCTGGTTGAGCTTCTCTTTGAAAGATAACTATATAGAAATCGATATAGAAATTGATGAATCATTCATTTTTTAGGTAAACTAAACAGAAATAAATACTTCTTGACTCTTGTTATTTTGCTTTCTCAATGACAAAGCTTTGGAATGATGAAATTTTTCGATGGTGAGATTTCGATGATTTTCGATATGGGCAAATCCACGAAACTTTTAATATTCGATATTGAAGAAATAAAATAAATTTTTTGTAAAGCACACTCATAAGACACAGTCTATCCTATTAAAAATGTTTCGAAATGGTAAAAAAAATAGCGTTACTTGTTTTATCGAAACGGCCCTTTAAATAATTAAAACAAAATAAAAATTGACAATAAATTGAATTTACGGATAGTATGAATACGGAACTTGGAAGAAATGGGATCATATTGGACATTTTTCAAAACACAAAACTTAATACGGTATTTCTTTGCAATACGACTGCTATGTGTCCTCTGTCTCTTATAAATCGTTAGAGTAAGAGAGACAAATAGCGACTTTACTGCAAATGAATACTGTATAAGATTTTATACCCTTCTGACGGTATTTACGTATTCGCTCATTATTACATATATTATGATTTTATTCGTTGTAGATGTAATAGTAACAGTTATATAATATTTTAAATTGAATTAGATAAAAATTATTTGCAATTGATTCAATATTATATTGCACTATGATTTAAAAGTCTATTTATCGTACATTTTTTGAGTGTACATACTTATTTCTTTTGTGATATTATTCTACGCTGAGAAAAAAAATATAGTATATTTTCACATAAAAGTACTATGCAATATAGTATTATTTGACTATGACCTTATTTTACAGTACTGTTTACATTTAAGATTATGGTCAAGATAGCTAGAAATATGTTATTGGGTACTATGTTATATAGTAAAATTTAAATATCAAAGGAATTCGAATGGAAATATTATATTATACTAAATAAATATAGTAAGTTTTACGGCAATTTAGTTACATGTACAACAGTAATTAAGTTACTATAACTGTTTAGTCCTTTGAATTATATGAACATATTTATTATTAACATATTATAGTCCACTTTACAAAGAAACATAGTTAAGGCAATAATATTGAGTTTTACTATGTAATATAGTTAACAGTACCAACAACTTTTTTCTCAATGTAACTTTATTTTTCGTATATTTATATCGTTATATGAAAAAATATGATCTCGCGTATTCATTAATCACTTTTAATTCTCAAGATACATATATAAAAGTAATTGTGGAAATAAAACAATCAAACGTAGGCAGTAAAAGCTTTGAAACAGTTTTGTAGAAAATTTTTATAATTGTTTTCTTCAATGTCAAGTGCTTTGGAAGTTTCCATTGAAATTTGAAAAATAAACGATTTGACTTGACTAATACGTGATAAATTATTGTCTATAGACACACTTTCCGGAGGTTGATTTATCGAAAATATGAGTAAAAACGAAGATTTAACTAGGATCTTAAAATGTTTTGACGATAGGCACTTTTTTAATAGCTTAAAGAAATATAAAATTCACCCAAGTACGCACAAAAGTAATGAAAAATAGATGTTTATTTTTAGTTTCATGAAAGTGCATTCGTTTATAATTACTTTTACGATAGCAGAACATGTCCATACAACCATAATTTAGTAAAATTTCTTTTGGCCAAAGATGTGCAATCCCTTCTTTAGAAACTATGCAACGGTAACACGAATATTAAAAGTTTGGTGGATTTTCCCATATATCCGAGCATCCTGAGTCGAAATATGCCTATTTTAGAAAATGTCTGTATGTACGTATGTTGTTTTGTGTGTGTGTGTGCGTGCGTGCGTGGGTGGGTGGGTATGGGTGTGTGTGTAATCAATTTGTCGGTACCATAACATGAGACTGGAAAGAGATATCAAGTTCATCTTCGGCAAGTACATGAAGTTTATTTTCAAGTTGTACAAATTCAATTTATAGTTGATCGGATAATATTAAGTCGGTTAAAAAAGTAAAGAAAAATATGTAAAAATCGAAACTAATTTTTATCGTCGCTGAGTTTGAATATCTATCAGATGTAAGAACATTTTCTGAAACGTTTTCGAATTTAAAATCAATACATATTTTTTTGGTCCAATCGAATAATATTACACTGAGAGAAAAGAAAAATTGGTAGTACCGAACAGAACAAAGTTACGTCAACCGGACAACATTCGGTACGCTGTACCGGAGATTTCGGTAGCCACTACCGAACTACTCCGGTTTGACTATAGTAAACATAACCTCTTAAAATTTTAATAACATAAAGTTATACGTTCTATCTTCGTTTATCTCTAAAAGGTTTACACTTATCATACTTTAAAGTAATTTTGTTAATTAGTTTCAACAATTAGCATAAACATTATAGATGAATTCTCAAATAATAACCGAATATTAGCACATTAATCATTAATAGTACTATAAACAAGATGGTAGGCGTTACTGAACTTTGTCCGGTGGCTACTACTGAATATGCCAATCCGAACTAATTCGGTTCCCTGTACCGAACAGTCTGGTAACCATAACTTTTCTTTTCTCTCAGTGTAAGTCGGTTAAAAAAAATAAAGAAAAATATGAAAAAATCGAAACTAATGTTTTTCGAAGCGAGGTTTAAAAATAGGTTGGATGAAGGGGCATTTTCTGAAAGTACTTTTGATTTCCGATCCATTCACATTCTTTCGTCTGAATGGGATAACATTAAGTTAGTTTAAAACAATAAAGAAAAATATGAAAAAATTGAAAATAATTTTTTCCAAGACGAGACTCAAAAATAGGTTGGAAGTAGGAGTATTTTCTGAAAGTACTGTTGATTTCCTATCCATTCAAATTTTTTTTTGTCAAAATCCGATAACATTAAGTCCTTACAAAATATAAAGAAAAATATGAAAATATCGAAATTAATTTTTTTCGAAGCGAAGTTCAAAAATAGGATTGAAGTAGGATCATTTTCGGAAAGTACTTTTGATTTCTTATCCATTCATATTTCTTCGTCCGAATCAGATATTTGTAATTTAATAATTAATATTTTTACTCCGCAAATGTTTCTAAATATAACTCTATATAAACTTTTATTTATGACAAAACAAATATGCAGAGAAATATACAATTTTACATTAAAATATAAATTGAAAAAAATTATCCCTTACGGAAAATAATTATAGTCTTACTTACAAGTATGACTGTAGTCTGAAATATAGTTGGACTATAGTATAACTAAATTAGTAACTATAGTATTTCCACCCTACTATATGTGACTACTATAGTAACTGACTTCGATTAAAATTACTGAATATAATCACTTCTACACACTTACAATCTTATGCTATAGTCTGATATCATACCTACTGAAGAATCTCAGGTGAGATCTTAGGTGAATTCTCAGGTGAGATCTCATGTTATTTCTTATGTCAATTTCTCACCTGAGATACTGCTCCAGATGCTGCGGAAAACTTACGTAAATTGAAAATCAAGTTCTTTAGTATTGGAAATCGCCGGTAGGATTTGTTACCACCTAGATGAACTCAAAAATGGATGTTTAGAAGCACTCTATAGAATATTTAAATTTTTACACATTGGGTACATGAGATTTCACCTGAGATCTCATCTAATATCTCAGCAGAGAAATCACCCGAAATCTCATGAACTAAATTTATAACAATTGAGAAATTGTATAAAATGCTTCGAAACATGAATTTTTGAGTTCATCTAGGTGGTGTAACATCCAAAAGGTCGCTTTCCAATACTGAACAACCTTATTTTCTATATACAAAGGTTTGCCGCAGCATCTGGAGCAGAATCTCAGGTGAGAAATTGACACAAGAATAAAGATTCGTGTTTGCGAACAATAGTCCGGTACTATATTCTAGGAACTGTACTATATTGGTCACTACATAACTGTAGTGGCTACTACACTTCATGTTTATAACTTGTTGGCATATGAGAATATTCCAACACAGAATACTCTATGCGCGGGAATAACTTGTAAGCGCGTCTGTCGACATTCGACAGGCCGAACACACACATGCGTATCTCCCCACTCAAGAGCGCCTTTGAGAGAGTGTTGCATGAGACACGAGAGACGAGAACAGCGACACTGTACACTTCTCACGCTGGCTTTGAACAGTGCAGTCGAGCACGCTATGTAATCTAAAGTTAAGTTCAAGCAATAAAGCTTATTGTTATTTATATACATGAAATGTACAATTACTAATCAAAACACAACACAGCAAAAAAGAATATTATTTTTAACCTAGTTGATAGGGCGTTTTTACTCTCAGATTCTAATTTTCACTTAGACAATATAAAACTCATAAAGAAGATTTTACGTAACAATGATTATCCTATGTGGTTTATAGAAAAACATATCGAAATTAGATTTAAAAAACTTAAGTATGGTTATACATATAATACGCACCAAAATTGCTATGAAAAATTACCAAAACTGTCTTTATCGTTTAACAAAGATTTTAATAGTCTATCTAATATGTTGAAATCTTATAACATTTGTACAATCCCATTATTGAATAAAAGTTTGTCTTCGATCATTTGGTTAGGCAAAGACATAACCAAAAAATGGGATCGTATTAATGTGGGGTATAAATTTGATTGCCTAAATTGCTCTGCTACATACATAGGAGAAACTAAAAGATCGTTACACACACGCATTAATGAACGTAAAATAAACAAAAATAAAGAGTCTGTTGTCAGTACACATTGATTAGAAAACAAACATGAGTTCGATTGGGAAAATACATCCGTCTTAGATTTTGAAAGCAATTACAAAAAAAGATTGATTTCCGAAATGATCTATATAAAAAGCAATCAAAATAGTATTAATAAAAAGGAAGATATCCAAAAACTAAGTAGAATGTATTTTCCTATTATTAACGAACTTGATGCTGTATAACTCTTTATGTAAACATCGTCCAGCGTATATAAATACAGTGTACATGTTATTGTTTTCAGTCGAGCATAACATCTGATCGACGTATGATATATACGTTTATAATTTCGGTAATTTTGATTTTTGTATTTATACTTTGTTGTTTAATTGTCTTTAAAAAAATTTTGATATGTTAATTTATTTCTGTGTTTTGAATAAAGGCCTGATGAGGTTAGCGTACTAAGCCAACGAAACGTTGCCATAAAGAACTAAGATCATTTCATTTTGCCTCCAAAGATCGTCCTCAACTCTTTATTACTAATCAAAGTACCACCCACTTCCTCAAGACGGTAGCAGTCGAGTGGTTTGTTGTACTATATTCTAGGAACTGGACTATATTGGTCACTACATAACTGTAGTGGCTACTACACTTCATGTTTATAACCTGTTGGCATATGAGAATATTCCAACACAGAATACTCCATGCGCGGGAATAACTTGTAAGAGCGTCTGTCGACATTCGACAGGCCGAACACACACATGGATATCTCCCCACTCAAGAGGGCCTCTGAGAGAGTGTTGCGTGAGACACGAGAGACGAGAACAGCGACACTGTACACTTGTCACGCTGGCCTTGCACCGTGCAATTGAGCACGCTATGTAATCTAAAGTTAAGTTCAAGCAATAAAGCTTATTGTTATTTATATACATGAAATGTACAATTACTAATCAAAGTACCATCCACTTCCTCAACATGGTAGCAGTCGAGTGGTTTGGAAGTATACTCATTTTTATGTCAACCTTTGGGGAAAATATAAAAATGGTGGTGTAATGAAATAAAAGTTTAAAGTGAAGAAAATAAGTAAAGAACATTGGAAACTAAAAAATATGTACTCAAAGAAAAAAGAAGAGATATTAGCTGACAAACAAGAAACGGATTTTTGAAAAATAACTATGAAAGGAGTGCGATGTTCGCAAATATTTGCCGCAGCATCTGGAGCAGAATCTCAGGTGAGAAATTGACACAAAAAATAACACGAGATCTCAGCTGAAAAGTCAGCTGAGATGTCACCTGAGATTTTTTAGTAGGGATATGTGTGAAAACGGACTATATTCGTCACTATATGACTGTAGTAATTACTATACTTCATGATTATGACGTAATATCCCGGATAGCACTAGACGTTTTTTAAACGTCATTATGACGTCAAATTTTAAACCTCGCGACGTCAGAAATATAAGTTGCTCAAACGTCATAATAATGTCAGTAAGACGTTGAAAATGTCTGCAGTATTTTTCTACCGATATTTCTTTTCATTTTTTCGACGTCATAAAAAAGTTAAAAATCTGTTAGAAGGACGTTAGAAAAATGTTGGAAGAACATACAATAAACGTTATAGAAACGTCATAGAAACGTCATATAAAACGTGATAAAAACGTCGTAAAAAACGTCATAAAAACTCATTTATAAATTACATCTTTATACATATGTCTAAGCAGGCGTATAATATACTTATGTATGAAGAAGCCCACCCCCACCCTCTTTTTCAATACTTGCTCTTATAGACTGAACCTCATTTTTCTACTTTGAGATTGTTCGACGCCACCTAGCGAGGAAAAAAAGATTGATTAATTCCAAAGATTTTGAAAAATATATGAGTATAACGCCTTTATGACGTATTTATTCCGGTTTTATGACGTTTTTATGACGATTTTATGACGTTTTTATGACTTCTAAAGTAATTAATATTACAGGACAAATAATTCATCGGACATTTTCAACGTTTTACTGACGTCATTATGACGTTTGATCAACTTTTGTTTTTGACGTCACGAGGTTTCAAGCTTGACGTCATAATGACGTTTAAAAAACGTCTTGTGCTATCCGGGATAGTTGAGTATAATCATGACTAAAGATGTGTGGTTGGAAACTATAGTCGGGTACTAAATCCGGGAAACTGGACTATATTCGTCACTATATAACTGTACTATATAAGGTGAATGTCTCAGTGGTTGGACACGTACCAGTGGTTGGAAAGGTACCATTGGTTTGACACTATGATACATTGTAATTAAAATAGAATTAAGAGAAGATAAGTCCATAGATAACAATATATTTATTATATCCTTAATTATCATTAATCACGATAGTCTAGAAGCTACTGTTTCAATCCATGATCATATTCATTAAAAAAATATTATTAGATGGCAGTAATGAACTTCATGCCCCATCACTGCTTGCGTAATCGCTTAGGCTAAGATTAAAGATGCACTTCTCAAGCTCCTAAATATTAAAGAAATGGTGTTTTTATATGAAGTTAAGTTTGTTTAACGTATTGGGCTCCATAGAAATCAGGACAATGATTATTTTTAACAAAGATTTTGATTTTGATTTCAAAATTCCCGTGTCTAATTATTGGCACGAGAGGATGGAGTTTGTGCAGTCGTTGGTCGCTCATCACGACCTCGATAAAGTGAGATTCAAAGTTATTAATTCAAGAGAGTAAGTATTCATTTACATCATTATACTAAACATATTATATTCCTATATTTTTTAAAAACTTTTATGCATATGAATCATGAATGTTGTACTTAACCAAAATCTAACCTCAAACGTGTCTTACACATACCGTCACTGTACTACTTTTTTTTTCGCCAGTACTACTTTTCACCAGGCGGACGGTTCACCAGAAGGACGTTTTGTCAGGAGGACGGTTCACCAGGTGGACTGTTCACCAGGAGGACTGTTCACCAGAAGGACGGTTCACCAGGAGTACGGTGCGCCAGAAGGACGTTTTGCCAGGAGGACGGTTCGCCAGGAGGACTGTTCACCAGGAGGACGGTTCACCAGGAGGACGGTTCGCCAGGAGGACGGTTCGCCAAAAGGACGATTCGCCAGAAGGACGTTTTGCCAGGAGGACGGTTCGCAAAGAGGACTGTTCTCCAGGAGGACGTTTGGCCAGGGTTATTTACCAGTGGGTTTCTTATAAACGATGCAATAAATTGTACGTCTTGACAATATAAATCATGATAATAATTTTTATATTTAGTTGATCTCGGTTCAAATCCAGAGTCACGGGCGGGGACGTGTCGACTGTTGACTCCATTTTTCATTTTTATTTATTTTTTAAATTTTTTAAAAATTTTTTTATTTTTTTTTTATTTTTTTTTCATTTTTTTTATTTTTTCTTATTTTTTAAAAAATTTTTTTTTAATTTTCTAAATTTTCTTATATTTTTTTATTTTATTTTTCATTTTATTTTATTTTTTTTTAATAGGTGATAATCATTAGCATATTTATAAGTTAAAGTATTTTATTAATTGAATCAATTTTAAATCAATATTTAATTTGATAAAAAGGCTGCAATATCGCTAAGAAAAGTATTGAAGTTTATCATGTTTATATAAGTTGCTATCATATTTGGATACTACGAGGGTCATTTGATAAGTACCTAGCCTACAAATGAAAACACCAAAATTTTACAAAAAATAAAATTTATTTTTCAATTTAGTCTCCTTTTAGTTGAATACACTTGTTCCAGCGGTGTTCCAATTTTTTTAACCCCGTTGAAAAAAATGTTTTCTCTTGGTTTGCAAAATAGGCCTCCGTGGCGGCGATTATTTCGTTATTGGAGTGGAATCTCTTCCCGGCGAGCGAATTTTTTAGGTTCGGAAACAAAAAAAAGTCGCACGGAGCCAAATCTGGAGAATACGGTGGATGGGGCAGCAGTTCGTAGCGTAATTCGACCAATTTAGCCGTGGCGAGTGCAGAAGTATGAGCCGGTGCATTATCGTGGTGGAAAAGCACTTTCTTTTTAGACAAATGGGGCCGTTTTTCTTCTAACACGGCGTCAAATCGGCTCAATAGTTCGGCGTAGTACTGTCCTGTGACCGTTTTGCCCTTCTCCAGATAGTCAATAAAAATCACACCTTGAGAATCCCAGAAAACAGTGGCCATCACCTTTCCGGCCGACGGGACCGTCTTCGCCTTCTTCGGAGCAGGTTCACCGAGTAAGGTCCACTGTTTTGACTGCTCCTTGGTCTCTGGAGTGTAGTAGTGAATCCATGTTTCGTCGAGGTCACGTAACGACGCAAAAACTCTTTTGGATTGCGATTAAACAGCTCCAAACACTGCTCTGAACTGGTCACACGGATGCGCTTGTTGTCTGCAGTCAGCAAACGCGGCATCCACCTTGCTGACAGCTTCCTCATGCCTAAAATCTCATGTAGGATATGCCACACGCGTTATTCTGAGATGCCTACTATCGCAGCTATCTCGTGCACCTTTAATCGGCGGTCTGACAAAACGATATCGTGTATTTTTGTCACGTTCTCCTCCGTAGTGGCTATTTTCGGAGCACCTGGGCGTGGATCATCAAAAACCGACGTACGACCACGTTGAAACTCGTTATACCAAAATTTAACGGTCGCCATCGAAGGAGAAGCATCCCCATACACTGCATCCAAGCGTTCTTTAATTTCACTGCGCGATTTCCCTTCCAAAAACAAGAATCGAATCACCGACCGATATTGTTCTTTCTCCATTTTTTCAAAAATCAACCGACACATTTGCTTTCACACGCTCTCAAAAATAAACTACAACTCCGATCCGGCTGAAATTTCGTCTGTAACCGTTTACAGGAAGATACTGCACTGTAGTGTATTTCTGGTGCGATAGTGGCACCATCTGGCGGTGAGGCTAGGTACTTGTCAAATGACCCTCGTATTTTGATTATACGCTTATTTATAGCTAGCGTTTTTTTGTGGTTCTGGGTCTGCCCCAGAACGCCATTTGTTTTTTATTATTTTTAAATTTAAAAATTTTTTTAAATTTTAAAGGTTTCCGTCTGATTTTTCACTATTGTTTCTATATTTTTAGATAAACATAAACACAATTTTATTAATTTGACGATGTCTTAACATTATAATGATTGTAATTTTAGGTAAGAATGACGAGCAAATTGTTTATTTGTATGTATTTTAATTATTGGCTTGTATTTATCTCCATATTTTAATAAATTCTAGTGCTTGATAAGGATAACAAAATAGTTATCGAAACGTTGCACAAATAGTAACTCAATGTACTCATTAACATCGAACCTTTCCAAAACTATTTAATAATGAGTGACAAAGAAATTCTATGGAATTTTTTTTTTTATTTATTTCACTTTATTTTTTTTAATAAGGGGTGAAAATTATTAGCATATTTATAAACTGCGGTATTTTATTAATTAAATCAATTTTAAATCAATATTTAATTTGATAAAAAGGCTGCGATATCGTTTAAGTATTGAAGTTTATCATGTTCATATAAGTTGCTATTATATTTGGATACTATATTCATTATACGCCTATTATAGCTAGCATATTTCTTTTGGTGGTTCTGGGTCTGCTCCAGAACGCAATTGTTGTATTTTCAAATTAGTGCTTGCCTCATCGAGTTTAAATGCTTTTAATACCTGCCATATGTTAACATTTCTTTTTGTTATAAGGAATTCAAATCCTCGGTGCTATCCCTCTACACTATTATTGGTTCTAGGCAAATTGCTTACAACAGCGTTGTATTGATTCCATTCTTCTAAATCAAATAATGGTGGTTTACTGCGCTTTCCTATATTACTGCCAATATATGTATTTTGAAAATAAAGTAAAAAATTATCTACAGATTCTTCTTCTGCTTCAAATTTATTGGCAATCAGATTTTCGAATAATTCATTCACATCATCCGGCGGTACAAATGCTAATGCCGCAACCATTTCTATCTTTTCGTTAAAGACTTCGTTTTCATCATATAAACTCTTCAATCTATGCTCGCCAAGTTTTCGATATAGGGACTGTCTAAAATGAAAGTAACAAAACCTTATCACAACATCAGCAAACTCTTCTTTCATAGCGTTTGCTCATGCTGTTTCAAAATCCAGCATCATTGACTTTGGTTTTAAGCCTAGTCTTAGATTTTTAAGAATTTAAAAGAGTCTCTTATACGTTTCCTTTGTCTTATCTGGTAGCAGAGCATATACTATCGGAAGTACGGTTTGGTCTCTATACATAGCATGTATGGTATAGATCTGTGGAAAAATAGAAGGACACAAAGCGAAAGTTCCGTCACCAAACCAATGATCAATTCCTGACATTACTTGTAGATTTTCATTCGTTGAGGACACTAATATTCGTTTTAAATCACGATTGCTTGTATCGTACAATAAAAATCTTTTACCCTCTTGTGTTTCTTAGTACTCCTCGGGAACTATTAAATCTGATAACGTGTCAGGAACAATTGGATCCGATGTCGTTTGAAGATTTCGTCGCAAAATTCTCTTAAGACTACTGCTTTTAGATAAAATTTTTCTTACGTTATTCGAACAAGATGAAAGACTTTGAGCTACAATCAAACTAAGATTAGCATCTGAAACAGAGGCTTTTTCTTTCATAATATTCATTAGTTCATCTTTAGAAACTTGACTCGGCTCAGGTTCATGATCATATTCCACATATTTAATAATTTTTTCAGCTTCCATAACAACACGGGATGGGCATAATAGATTATCGTACTCTGTGCATCGCCAATAAATTTTGTCATTTTCTTGAAGTTGTTTATGAAATAAGAAAGCTTTGTATTTTAATTTATTATGCCCCCTTTTACTTTTAATGTATTCAAAATCCATCTTTCAAAAAAGTGTATAAATACGACAAATAAACTTAAAAAAAAAATTAAATTAAAAAAAGATAATAATAACAAAAATTATTACAAATATAATATATATATATATATATATATATATATATATATATATATATATATATAAATATGAAATTCTGGAAGTTTGAGGATTATATTCAGCACCCGCTTGGAAGTTTGAGGGGTTATGGGAAGTTTGAGGAGCCTCCTCAAACTTCCAATCTATATATTCAGCATCCGAGCGGAAGTTTGAGGGGTTTTCTAGAGTCTATTTGTCTAGAGTCGGTAACCTGAGGGTTATTATTTCTTTAGCCACTCTGACCGACCGGGGTTGAGCTCCTCAAACTTACTAGCCTAATATATATATATATATATATATATATATATATATATATATATATATATACAGCGTTCATAAAGTTTGGAACCCCCCCTCTATTTTCGAAAATACTGCTCAAACAAAAAAAGGGTTTAGACAAAAGTTGCAGGGTTTTAAATTAGCAATTCAACGGTGACCTTAACCATGACCTTGACCATGACCTTCAAGGTCATTTAGAGGTCAACTTGAAAATTTTAAATGGAACCGTATATTTTTGACCCCGGAAATCGAAAGAACGAAAAAAATTACATTCAGTATGACCTTAACCATGATCTTGACCATGACCTTTACGGTCATTTAGATGTCAATTTAAAAATTTGGAATAGAATTGTCTATTTGTTACCCCGGAAATGAAAAGAGCGGAAAAATTTACCTTTAAATTTGACCTTGACCGTTCTTCAAGGTCATGTGATATAAACTTTAAAATTTTAAATAGAGACGCATAATTTTGATTCCGGAAATGGAAACAATGAAAATTTTCATGTTTGTATACGAAGGTCAAATCGTGACCTTCACCATGACATTCAACGGCATTTAGAGGTCATTTTGAATATTTTACAGGTCAATTTGAAAACATAAAATAAAATATTTAAATCGAATGTTTAGTCCCATAAAAACTTATTGGTGACCCGGCCAGTGAAGGCACGATCAGTCGTTGACCTGGCCTGTGAAGGCAAGATCAGTCGGTGACCCGGCCAGCGAAGGCAAGATCAGTCGGTGACCCGGCCACTGAAGGCAAGATCAGTCGGTGATCCGGCCAGTGAAGGCAAGATCAGTCGGTGACCCGGCCAGTGCAGGCAAGATCAGTCGGTGACCCGGCCAGTGAAGGCAAGATCAGTCGGCGACCCGGCCAGCGAAGGCAGGATCAGTCGGTGACCCGGCCAGTGAAGGCAAGATCAGTCGGTGATCCGGCCAGTGAAGGCAAGATCAGTCGGTGACCCGGCCAGTGAAGGCAAGATCAGTCGGTGACCCGACCAGCGAAGGCAAGATCAATTGGTGACCCGGCCAGTGAAGGCAAGATCAGTCGGTGACCCGGCCAGTGAAGGCAAGATCATTCGGTGACCCGGCCAGCGAAGGCAAGATCAGTCGGTGACCCGGCCAGTGAAGGCAAGATCAGTCGGTGACCCGGTCAGTGAAGGCAAGATCAGTCGGAGACCCGGTCAGTGAAGACAAGGTAACTCATGCTGACAACAAATGTTCAAAGTGTTGCCCTTCAACAGTTTGGCAGTGAGCTAGCCTTGTGTAAAAGGCCTGAGTAGCACTTTTATACATTTCTGGACGTATGAGGTCCATTTCGTGAATTATGCGAGCACGTAATTCATCTAAATTTTGAGGTTTAGTAGTATACACTTTGCTTTTTAGATAACCCCATAGAAAGTAATCCAGTGGGGTTAAGTCTGGAGACCGTGCTGGCCACTCAATGGCACCTCTACGACCTATCCACCTCTCTGGAAATACTTGATCTAAATATTGACGGTCACTTCGACTGTAATGCGGAGGTGCCCCATCTTGTTGAAAGTAAACATCATCCATTTGACCATTGGCCAAATTTTGGATAGCTGGCACTATTTGGTCCTGAAGCATCGCTCTATATTTTGGACCATCCAAATTGCCTTCTATAAAAAATGGTCCTATTTTTTGACCATTATAAATACCAGCCCATATGTTTAATTTCTGTGGGTACTGCGTATTATTTTCCCGCATCCAGTGTGGATTAATGTCACTCCAGTATCTCATATTTTGTTTGTTGACATTACCATGTAGCTCGAAAGTTGCTTCTTCTGAGAACACGATATTGTTTAATAATAGGGGGTCATCGTCAATCATGCCCATCATTATTTCACAGAATTCAGGGCGCCTATCGAAATCATCGTCAGATAATTCTTGAAGAAGAACTATCTTGTATGGATGCCATTTGTTCATTTTCATAATTTTAGAAGCTGATCCAAGTGACATATCGTGTGCTCAACTAGCTCGTCGAAGAGAAATGCTTGGGTTTTCAACAGAAGATTATAAGAATTCTAGTGATTTTTCTTCATTCGTTGCTGTTTTTGGTCTACCAGTTCTTGTGCGATCTTTGACTGACCCAGTTTCCTCAAACCGTTGAAATGTCTTCACAACTGTACTTATCGCTATTCTATTATTTTAATCGCAAAACTCAGCATTAAATAAACGATGTACAGTTTTATAACTTCGCTGACGATCACCCCATCCTCGCATAATCAACAAAGTTATACGCTCTCTCTCAGTTAGCTGCACCATTATCAATTTCTTAGAAGTTCTATTTAAGAAATTAATACTAATAACGGTAAATTGAACCAGACAACAAAGAAATAAGAAATGTCCTCAGTAAATGCCGAAAAATCAAAATGAAAAATGCAGCGTACACGTCAAGCTATAAAATAGCAAGAAAAATTTTAATAAAACAAAGTAGTAAATATTTTAAAGAAAACTTAAAAATTTTTCACTGTAAACTCTGCAACGGAAAAGTATAAAGATTCGAGATAAGGAATGAACAAATTTTCATACAAATTTGTAAACAAATCGTGTAAATGACTATTTAAAACAGCTTTCAGGGAAGTTTTTACGAAAATAATGGAAAGATAACATGTAGGGCGTCGAAATGAAAGATCAATCCAAACAAAACGTGAAAGCAAAATATTGTTAAAAGAATTTAGATAACTGTAATTATGGAAAAATTTTAAAGCAGAAATGAGAAAACTTGTAAGTAATACCTTTTGTTAGAGTAATTTTATTCTAATATTTTTGTCAAGATTTTATGTCAATATACTCTTGGTTTTCGGGGTCACTGCTTCGATTGCTGGAGGCAAATCTAAAAGTTCCCGTTTAGAAATGATGTTGAAAGTTATGGTATACGTCGCAGTCAAGATGAAAAAATTAAAAGTATCGTTATTTTTACTTTTCAAACAAGTAATTTGACCTCTAAATGATTTTGAAGGTCATGTCAAGGTCATGGTCAGGTCAAATTTGAAGGTAAAATTTTTCCGCTCTTTTCATTTCCGGGGTAACAAATAGACAATTCTATTCCAAATTTTTAAATTGACATCTAAATGACCGTAAAGGTCATGGTCAAGATCATGGTGAAGGTCATACTGAATGTAATTTTTTTCGTTTTTTCGATTTCCGGGGTCAAAAATATACGGTTCCATTTAAAATTTTCAAGTTGACCTCTAAATGGCCTTGAAGGTCATGGTCAAGGTCATGGTCAAGGTCACCGTTGAAATGCTAATTTAAAACCCTGCAACTTTTGTCTAAACCTTTTTTTTGTTTGAGCAGTACTTTCGAAAATAGAGGGGGGGTTCCAAACTTTTTGAACGCCCTGTAGCCCAAGACTGTATATTAGTACCTACAGCCCAGAGTTCCCTATGGCAAGAGACTAAAGAAATAATGGACCCTGGGTTTATAGACTCTAGGTCGGGCCGCATAAACCCCTATATTTAGAAATATTATGAAGCCCGGGCTGCATAATCAAAATCGGGCTCGATAAACCCCTATCTATAAAAAAACGGGCTTTATAAACCACTTTCGAAAACTGTATATATATATATATATATATATATATATATATATATATATATATATATATATATATTATTTTGTTACAATAACAAAAAAATTTGTAACAATAACAAATGTTTTCAAATAAAGAATATTGGCTATAAAAAATGAGATTCAAATGCTTTGCACTCAAATGAAAGTGTTAGGATTTAGATTGTAGAGGTATTACTCCGATGAAGGATAGATACCGAATGAGTTTTACGATTGTTTACGGCCCGAGTTCACTCTTTGGCATTCAAAGCCTGTATAAGCGGTCACATAATCGGTCACGGACTCTATGTCAGAAAGGAAATTTACTACAAGCTGCTTGAGACAGATTAACATGAGAGCGCAGAGCAAGCACTGGTTTGCTTAGGGTTACCACACTTGCGGAATGTTATGCGGTAAATTTGAAAATCACTTAATAAAGAACATTTTTCATAAAATACATTTTAATTGAATATGCAGGGGGTATTTTAAAATTTTCGACATGCTGAACTCGTTTTTAAGGTCTATTTCAGTGTTTTAACAACCGCGCATGCGCAATAGACGCACTTGCGCAAATCAGCCCCTTCTAAGAGTACCCAGGGTTTTTTTTGACCTTCTGAACACGTTTTTGAGGTCTATTTATGTTTTGACAACCGCGCATGCACAGTAGACCCACTTGCGCAAATAAGCCTCTAAAAGGGTATCCAGAGGGTTTTTCGACTCGCTGAAGTCGATTTTGAGGTCTGTATCAGTGTTTTGACAACTGCGCATGCGCAGTAAACATACTTGCGCAGATAAGCCTCTAAGGGGAATCTAAGGGTATCCAGTGGGTTTTTCGACTCGCTGAACTTGTTTTTGAGGTCTATTTCAGTGTCTTGACAACTGCCCATGCGCAGTAGACGCACTTGCACAAAGAAATCTCTAAAAGGGTATCCAGAGGGTTTTTCGACTCGCTGAAATCGATTTTGAGGTCTGTGTTAGTGTTTTGACAACTGCGCATGCGCAGTAGACGCATTTGCCCAAATAAGCCTCTAAGACGAATCTAAGGGTATCTAGGGGGTTTTCGACTCACTGAACTCGTTTCTGAGCTCTATTTCAGTGTTTGAACAACTGTGCATGCGCAGCAGACGCACTTGCGCAAATAAGCCTCTAAAATGAATCTAAGGGTATCCAGGGGGGTTTTCGACTCACTGAACTCGTTTTTGAGGTCTATCTCAGTATTTTGACAACTGCGCATGCGCAGTAGACACACTTGCGCAGATAAGCCTTTAAGGGGAATCTAGGGGTATTCAGGGGGTTTTTCGACTCGCTGAACTCGTTTTTGAGGTCTATTTTAGTGTCTTGATAACTGCGCATGCGCAGTAGACCCACTTGCGCAAATAAGCCTCTAACAGGGTATCCAGAGGGTTTTTCGACTCGCTGAAGTCGATTTTGAGGCCTGTGTCAGTATTTTGACAACTGCGCATGCGCAGTAGACGTACTTGCGCAGATAAGCCTCTAAGGAGAATCTAAGGGTATCCAGGAGGTTTTTCGACTGGCTGAATTCCTTTTTGAGGACTATTTCAGTGTCTTGACAACTGCGCATGCGCAATAGATGCACTTCCGCAAATCAGCTTCTATTGTGTATGTGGAGGTACCCAGCGGATTTTTCGACCTGCCGAAATCGTTTTTGAGCTTTCGCCAGGAAGGTAATTGGCCAGGAGAATGGTTCACCAGGAGGATGGTCCAATGGGAGGACCAGTCTAGAGAGTCACGTCTTGAGAGCTTGACTAAAGAAATAAACTCCCTTCTGAATGGATGGTATTTACTTTATATAGCGGGTTGATTTATATAGCGGGTTTCCAGGTTGTCTTGGTAAGAATATAGCCCGTAAACAACTAATTATACATAAACATATGTATGATTATTTTTGTATGATTACAATAGATGATAATATAATATATTCAATATATAACTACATACATCTTACTTCGAGGAGCTAGAGTCTCATTCCCTAGTTTGAATACTTGGCTAAAGAAATAATCTCTCTCTGAGTACAACTTACTATTTGAACTTACAGTGATCAATATTACGCTGTATACATTTATATTTATATTTATTTATAGTTAATTTATATTTACATGTAGGTGCATATTTTTTTCACCCAGGATTTCAAAATTGCGAATCAATTCAGAAAATTTACATTTAGAAAATCGTTCTACTGGTAAAACGCCCTCCTTGTTAACCGATCTTTCGGAGAATCGTCCTTCTGCAGTACCGTTCTACTGGCGAACCGTCTTCCTGTAGAATTGATCTTCTGGTGAACCGTCCTTCTAGTGAACCGTCCACCTGGCGAACCCTTTTCCTAGCATATCATTCTCTTGCCTGGTTTAGGACAGCTGTTCGAAAACTTTTGCTCAAAAGACATTTGCTCGAATGGACATTTGCTCGAACGGACATTGGCTCGAACGGCCATTTGCTGGAATGAACATTTACTCGAACGGACATTTGCTCAAAAATTTGTTCTCCAATCAACATTTGCTCGAATAGACATTTGCTCAAAAGATATATACTCGGAAGAAAATTTGCTATAGAGACATTTATTTAAATTGAAAGAAGATTTGCTCGGAAGAACATTTGCTAATATCCAAACCGTTAAATTTATATTCAAATGTCTTAAAAGAGTCAAATTTCTTATGAAATTCATACACTTCCACCCATAAATGGACATTATTTGTTTAGTCATTTATTTGAGTCTATGACTAAAGAAATAATGGCCCTTCATAGGTGGACATTACAGTCACCGGATTTCTGGGACGTCTCAGAAATAACGAGCCAGTTCTTTCGTGAAAATATTCTTTGGAGCAAATGTTCTTTCGAGCAATGGTTTTTTCAAACAAATGTCCTTTTAAACAAAATGTCCCTTCGAACAAACGTCATTTCGAGCAAATGTCCGTTCGAGCAAACGTCAGTTCAAACAAATGTATTCGAGCAAAAGAGTTTGAGCTAAAACTTTTCAAGCAACTATCCAGATACCCTTCTCCTGGCGAACCGTTCTCGTGGTGAACCATCCTCCTGGCGAATCATCCTCCTGATGAACCTTCCTCCAGGCGAACCGTCCTCCTGGTGAACAGTCCCCTTGGCGAACCATCCTCCTGGCAAAACGTCCTTCTGCCGAATCGTCCTTTTGGCGAACCGTCCTCCTGGCGAACCGTCCTCCTGGTGAACAGTCCACCTGGTGAACAGTCCACCTGGTGAACAGTCCACCTGGTGAACAGTCCACCTGGTGAACCGTCCTCCTGACAAAACGTCCTTCTGGTGAACCGTCCGCCTGGTGAAAAGTAGTACTGGCGAAAAGTTTTCCTGGCGAAAGTACTTAGGTGAACAGTCCTTAGGTGAAAGAGCATTAGGTAAACAGTCCGGATACCACTTTAAGTAAATTTATCAATAGTTAATATTTATTTATTAATGTAATAAGTAACATGTTTTTATTAACTTTGAGAATCATTGATTTTTGAAATAAAAATATAATGTCTTAAATAAAGCTTATATTTTGTCTTATCCCTTTGCGGCATGGTGGTTAATATATTAACCACCAAAATAATCTTCTAAATTATGGCATATTAGAGACTATATCACGCTTTTTCGTCCGGTTTTTTTAAATTTCATTTAAGTAGAAGTTTAGGAAGTACTTTGCATAACATATACATCGATATTTGTTTAAAAATTTGTTAAATAAATAAATAAACAATAAAAAAGGACATTTTCATCGAAATAATTCATGTGGAGGAGAACGGATGCTTCGATTGATTTGAAATTACGTACAAAAGGGTTTTCGAGGTCGCTGATTACGAATTTAGGGTGAGATTTGCAAAATTCAAAGTGGCGGATTCAAAATGGCGGCCGAAAACTCGAAAATTCGATAAATCTTGCTAAAATTATGTATACATGTGTTTTCGATGTCGCTGATTACGAATTTGACCTTAGATTTACAAAAGATTAAAATTTTCATTTTGGAAATTCAAAATGGCGGCTGAAAATGCAAAAATTCAGGGAATCTTGATAAAATAAAAAAATAATAATAAAAAATAATAAAAAAATAAAAAAAATTAAAAAAACAAAAAAATACAAAAAAAAAACGAAACACAATGGAGACAATAACCGCCAAGTCCCCGTTCGTGTCTCTGGAATCAACCAAGCGCGGTAAAAACCATCGAAACGTAAATTTATGATAATTTTTCATATTTGTGGTCGTCATTTCGAATCCGCCATTTTGAATTTTGAAAATCTGAGTACGAATTCATAATCACTGACCCCCTATGTGTAATTTCAGCAAAATTTCAAAATTTTTCTAAATTTTATAATAATTTTCCATATTTTTGGTCGCCATTTTGAATCCGCCATTTTGAATTTTGGAAATCTGAGTACCAATTCGTAATCACTGAGCCACAAAACCCCCTATTTGTAATTTTCAGCAAAATTTCTAAATTTTTCTAAATTTTATGATAATTTTAGATATTTGTGGTCGCCATTTTGAATCCACCATTTTGAATTTTGAAAATCTGAGTACGAATTCGTAATCACAGAACACAAAACCCCTTATGTGTAATTTTCAGCACAATTTCTAAATTTCTCTAAATTTTATGATAAATTTCCATATTTGTGGTCGCCATTTTGAATTCGCCATTTTGAATTTTGAAAAACTGAGTATGAATTCGTAATCACCGACCCACAAAACCCCCTATGTGTAATTTTCAGCAAAATTTCTAAATTTTTCTAAATTTTATGATAATTTTCCATATTTGTGGTCGCCATTTTGAATCCGCCATTTTGAATTTTGAAAATCTGAGTACGAATTCATAATTACCGACCCACAAAACCCCCTATTTGTAATTTTCAGCAAAATTTCTTAATTTTTTGAAATTTTAGCAACCATCTTGATTTCGCCATTTTGAATTTCAATAATTTCAAAAATCTGAGTTCAAATTCGTAATCAACGCCCTCAAAAACCCCTATAAACCAATTTTCATGAAAATCCATCCATATAAAAAATGTATGCCACAAAGGGTTAAATTTATGAAAATAATTATTTTTTACTTGTTAAAATAATTGTTATATATGTACACAACGTTAATTCACTATTGGGCGAGGATGGCTATTAATAATTAATGCACAATCATGTAAATAATAGATAACCTATTTATTGATATACAGTAGTAGCGTGCGTGTGTGCTTGGCCGGCGTCGTCACGAAACTGACAATACATATCAGCGCCTTAACTACAAAGGTCGGCGCTACTATCCGTACTGCCTAATTATACACGTATACTATCAGTGATGAATACATCACAACTTCTCTCCTTGTTTAACAACAAACCTCGGGGAACGCCGCAAAGGTGATTTTACAAATTGACTCACGTACCATTTATGCAATTTCAATGTGTCGGCTTGGACAGCGTACGTGGATGGAGCCGTTTGCTTAAATATTTGCGATGGTATACTTTTAACTAAACATTTAATTATAGAAATATTATAGCTACCCGATATACGGCAAATAATTCTTGTTCTATACGCTTATTCTCGCTCACTTACCAAAAGGGAGTTCGGCTGTGTTGTCCTCGTTCGGGCGGCGAAGAATCTGAAAATTGTGGATTGGGGAAAAGGCGCAATAATAACTCATGCAAACACTCACAAAGTTAATATATAAATACTTTCTCTTTATTACCTAACCACAATACATACTGCTAATAATCCTCATTTACTTCATTCCTTCCCTTTACGCCGCGTGCTAAATATACCCACCGGAAATACCCTTAAACCCGCCGCGAACCCCTCTTAGGCACACTCCGCTTAAGTGCTTTCTCTGCCTCTCTCTCTCTCTCTCTCTCTCTCTCTCTCTCTCTCTCTCTCTCTCTCTCTCTCTCTCTCTCTCTCTCTCTCTCTTTCTCAACTCGCGATTCCGCCTAACTCTTTCTCTCTCGCACACACGCTGACTCGAACTAAGCATGCTTCACGAAATGCTCATGACGAAGAATAATCCGGTAACTACGTCCTGAAACGTGCATGTGCGTACTCGCGCACCCTATTTCTCGAAGTGCGCAGTGTCGGTAATATTCTCGTAACCCCCCCTCTCTCTCTCGCTCTCTCTCTCTCTCTCCCTCTCTCTCTCTCTAATGAATAATTTAAACAGTACTTTTTCCTGTGATGAAAATTTCCGCTACAATAAATTTTGTAACTACTGTGACGTACCATAAATTATCTGCTGGGACATATTTTTGTTGCTGTTATAACGATAGCGCTAACTGCATGCACAGTATCAATACAAAGTAAAATGGAAAAATGTACCTTTACCTCAATAATAGTTCAATTTTATTATTTTATTATGATATTAGTTGTAAAACTACTGTGAATTAATAACTTGTAACGACTGCGCGAAACCAAGACCCTTTGTGATGAGCAATGACTTGTAACAATTTTGATAGACCAGTGACAAAAGATAATATTACGATGTATTTATAAGTATTTTAATATTGTTTGTATTGCGAGACGATGTGTTGAGTATTATGTATTCTAGTTGAAATTTTTGCCGGTGAGGCGAATAAAATACATCTATCTATCTATCTATCTCTCTCTCTCCGTGCAGTTCCGGGAAGTCACGCTCGCACATACGCTCGCTTCATCCCTCCTGTCGCCGAGATTCGCGCCGAAGAGCACAGTCTCCACGCCGTGCTCGCCTCTCTTTATTCCAGGGATCGGCGAAAATCTTCTCGAGCGACACGCACCGAAAATCTCGCCTCCCATGGCCGTCTCTCTCTCCTTCTCTCTATATGCAAATCCCTATCGTGGACGCGCACTTCACTGCCCTCCACGTACTACCTATCGCACGACGGACGTAATGAGTCCGAAAACGCATTCTGCAGGCACTTACCCTCGCACACTGCGGAGACGCCTCGTGGCTCGATGCGCTGTTGCGAAACCAGCTCACCGGGGTCTGACCTCCGTCCTCTCGTTCTCTCCCTCTCCCTCTCCCTCTCGATGTGGCTGAAGAAGCTGGGCTCGACGGCCCCTACGGAGATTGTCCTGTTGCGTTTCACTGTTGCACTCAGACACTCTTCTAATGGTTTTCTCCCGCTCACAAACACTCTCTCTCTACTTCGCGCACGTACACTCGTTACACTTCCCGGTTCGCACAATCACGCGCTTCGTCGCCTTCAACAAAAAACACGACTCTCACACCGTTCGTGGAACCGCTCTCGCACTCTGCTACTTCCGATTCTCTTTCTCTCATATACCCTAGCAAAAACACTCCCGACGATAGAAACACGAAAAAGCTCCCGCGCACGTGGCTGCTCACTCGGCTCGCAGATAGAGAATGCCGCTCTCTCCCTTTTTCTCTTGCGCTACACCTTCATTCCAGCGTCTAACTCCCGGCATGCACTGCGCGCCCGACAGTTCATCCATCTCGTCCAACCAGTGGCGCCGCCTGGTTTCTCACTCGCGAACCCCATATACCGCGGCGCATGCTCGCTCGCTGTTGTCGTCTGCGTTACCCATCTCTCTCCCTCTCTCTCTCTCTCTCTCTCTCTCCCCCTCATAGTCACTCTCTTTTGATGGCACTATCTAACCACGAATTCTCCCTCATATCGACGTATCTGTATTCGCCGTCCTCTCCTTGGCTCTCATGCATGAAACACACACATACGGAATAATTAGCACGTAGCATATGTACTCTCTCTGTGGCGATCTCGGCGGCCTCCTTCTCTCTTTCTCTGTCTATCTCAAACGTTCTTTTCTTACTCGTATACTCTCATTCACTCTCAAGGGAGATGTACTACATCACAATCTCCCTCCCCAAAGACTACTTCCCTGAAGTATCCGTTCTTAATCAATCGAACCCGCGCATCCACTCCGCCGACCGACACTCGCCACTCTTCCCCTCTCTCTTTACTCTACATACTTACCATGGGGTGATGCACCCCTAGCAGCACTGTCTGACGCCTTCCTTCTCCCTCTGGAACCGGTGGTTGGGGGGGGGGGGGGTCGACGTTACACAGCCTACTTCACTCTCTCTATTGGCTCTATTCTTCACCATCCCTCTACTTTTTCACTTCTCTCCTTTCAACTCCTACCACTCTCTCTTTCTGTATTCTTCTGCTCGCCATTTCTTTTCTTATCTCTTCACTCACCCTCTCTACTCCCCCCCTCTCCTCTCTCTCTCTCTTCTCTCTCTCTCTCTCTCTCTCTTTCTCTCTCTTCCTTGGTAAGTGCGCATCTCCAATTTTCTGCTCTGTCTCTGTTTGCCATTTCTGACCATTTTTTTTACCCTTCGGAGTGATAAGCAGGAGAGAGCTTCAGCGGCTAGTAAGCTTCCGGCTTAAAAGTAGCAAGTATCTTTAGCTATTTTACGAGCCAGAAGCTATTTTCTGCTTAGCGTTGGCAACATAACCTCAATCTCTGCATCCGCATCGTTCACAGCGATCTAAGTTCACACGCCTCAGTCAGCCGCATTCACCAGCTTCTCGGACTAGGCAATATCAACATCTTCAACTGCTGCGCACTCCACCAACCCATCACCGTCTGCATCTGCTGCATCAGCTGGGTTTGTCATCGTCTGCTACCGTTGGTCTGAGGTGACTCTGCAATTAATTTCAAACGGCAAGCTTCCAGCGGTGTGTTCGCTTGGGGCAGACGCTGACGGCTTCGTGACGGGCTTTTGCGGCGGTCACGTAACATCAGAAGATACCTCAATCGGCTCCATCAGTGCATCTGCTCTACGCTAGCTATGGTGCCCCCCCCCCTCCTGACGGACCGGGAGAGGCTCGCGGCCGGGGCTCTCGTTGTTGATCAACATGCCGCCGAAGAGAATGCGCACCGACGACGATGATACGGAATCTACACCTCAGTTGCTGTCGCTCGCCGACGTAGCCAGGATTACAGCAGGTATTCACACTCACCGCGACACGCTCCTCGGTTTGGTTCGCTAATGAGAAAGATACCTCAAGGAAAACTACTTTGCGGGCGGTGATCAATGATATTTTAGACGGTGTTGAGGCGCTCAGTACCGCTTATTTAAGTAAACTCACCGCGGAGAGTATAACGACGAATCTAAAAGATTCCCTGTTGCATGCTTGTGAAGAGATCAAATGCGCGGCGACCACGCTTGGAAAGTTTACACCCCCGTACGTTTCTCAAGGCTCAGATAGCTCGTTCGCGAATGTCGCCTCGCGTAATAAACCTACTGCTTCATTTAGAGTACCAACTAACTCTGTCAGTTTGAACCGAGGCAAATCGTTCCCCTTAGCTAAGTGTGAACGTGTTGTCATTGGGCCGCGAGATGATATGAAAGATAATTTTGCCTCTTCGATCGAGACCAAAACCACTGTGCTAAATGCAATTGACCCAGTTGCAATGAAACTGCGCCCTAACCGTGTTCTATTCAGCCCGGCATGCTCGGTAATTTTTGAAGGCGACGGCACTAACTTATCTCCTCTTGTAAATAACACAGATCTCTCGGAGACCGGTTTCGAGATCAAAGCCGATCTTAAATTGAATCCGCGTCTCACCATACACAATATACAGATCGACCTAACTGGAGATGCCATTGCCAATTGTATCGCACAGCAGAACTTTACGGATGCAGCTCCCGAGGATTTTAAAGTTATTTATCTTTACCCAAGAAAATAAGAAAGCCCGCTCTTGCATAATCGAGACTAAACCGGAGCACAAGCTCCATTTGCGGGAACGGGGCAAAGTCAACATTAATTGGGTTGTTTATTGTGTTACCGACCATGTCTCCATTCTCCAATGCTACAATTGTCACGGTTTTTGGCATATAGCGAAGGAGTGTAAGAAGAAAGAGGGCTGCGGTAAATGTGCGGGTGAACATGCCACTAAACCCTGCAGGATAACTAGTAACAGCTTTAAATGTGTTAATTGCATGGCCGTCAATGGCACCGCAGTCAATCACTCGGCGACAGATAAAGCTAATTGCCCAATATTACGCGCTAAGATCGACCGCAAAATCTCTTCTATCAACTATGGCTAATAGCAATTTAATCTCCAATTGAGGCGCTAATGAACCCAATGCGCACTATTTGAATATCTGTCATTCCAACGCGCAATCACTCCCTTTGCATATCTTGCAAATTTAAAAGGTTGCCGAGGACAATAATATACAGGTATTTGGGGTCACGGAATCCCGCTTGACAACTAGTGTTCCATCGATAAGGATCGAGATCTCACACTTTAATATGTTCCGTGTTGACCGGATTGGCAAAGCATGGGGCGGCGTAGCAATATATGTACACGAGTCTATATAGGTGTGTCGATCGGCTCAGCCGGCTATCTACCAGAAAAGACCAGAGTTTTTATTCCTTGAACTGACATTGGAGCTCTCGAAGATTTTGTGTGGGATTATCTATGGCCCGGATAAGGGGGGCTTTTGGTCCGTCGTTGAGGAAGCTCTTTTCGACAACAACGCGTACGATTTCACCGTAATTATGAGGGATCAATTGGCTTTCAAGATCTTCCCCATGCAACACTCTCTCGGACATTCTAACGTGTTGTAAGTTATATCGTTTACAGTTTACACCTACTTATCATGAGAAGAAAATAAACGGGCATGAGTCACACACAGAAATCGATTACATCTGTGTCTCAGATATTAAAGAAGTGACCTCGCATCATCAAGAGCAAATCCCCCATATATCGAACCACGACGTGTTATTCGCCACCCTCTGTTATAGTGTCCCTAATCATAGCCCAGAGCCCATTAGCAGACGTTTTTATAAGAATTTTAATGTTAAAAATGTTTTACGTGATCTTGATGTTGTTGATTGGAACCCTTTTGACTCCCTGGGCAGCGTGGATAGCAAAGTCAAGTTCCTGTCAGATGCACTTATCACAACTTACAACACTCACGCTCCACTTCGCATTTTCACTCCAAAGAAACGCTATACACCTTGGATAACATCCTCAATAAAACAACTAGTTGCAGCCCGGAATAAGGCGTGGAGTTCGTGCAAAAGAGGGGGTGGCTTAGCTGCGTGCTTGCGCTACAACGCTTTGGGCAATTCTGTCCAGACTACTGTCAGAAATGCGAGATACTGCTTTCACTGCGAAAAGCTTAGGAGTTGCGCTGGTTCGGCTGACATGTGGAAAATTGTTTGTGAGTTGGGCCTTACGAGTACCTCAGAGAGCCAACGTATGCACGCGGATCCCGACAGCTTCAACATGCACTTCATCGGTTCGAGTAATCCTGCCAAGCTTGTTGACTTTCGACCGACTGTAAGGATCTCACCGGATATGCAGTTTTACTTTAGGCACGTCGAAATCTCCGACGTCCTTGAGGCTTTCTCTCGTGCACGATCCAATGCTCTGGGCCCTGATAGAATCCCTCTCCAACATCTTAAGAAGTGTCTACCCACCATCTTGCTTCCTCTAATTAATATTTTCGATTCATCACTTCAGTCAGGCCACTTTCCATCCGAGTGGAAACGAGCAATTGTACGGCCACTACCGAAGAAAAAGTCCGCTTCGGAAATCTCAGATTTCAGACCTATCAGCATTCTTTCCGCAGCATCCAAATTTCTTGAGTCTGTGGCATTTAAGCAAATCGATGAATTCGTCTCGGAAAGAGGTCTATTGGATGACTTCTAATCGGGTTTTAGAAAAGGCCACAGCACGCATACAGCGCTCATACGGATTGTGGATGAGATGAGAGAAGCCATTGATAGTGATTGCATCACACTCGTAGTTGGCATTGATCACACAAGGGCGTTCGATCCTGTTAACATCAAATTATTCGTCGACAAATTACGTTATTCTGGCCTCTCGGATGCAGCTAGTAACTGGATAGAATCCTTTTTGTCCGAACGCTCGCAACTCGTCGCCTTTGAGAACGGCGCAATCTCAACGCCATTGGAGAGGCATGCGGGAGTTCCACAAGGTAGTCTTTTAGGTCCCCCCTTTTTCTCACTCTTCATCAATGACTTGCCTCTGACTCTCAAACACTCAAAACCCTCGATAGCACTTTATCGTGGCGCGAACAGACTAATACCACGGCGAGAAATTGCTTCGGTGCATTAGCCAGACTCCGGAAATGCCATTGCTATCTGCCCCAGGAAACAAGACTCACGCTAATAAAAACTCTGGTCTTTCCTCATCTCGACTACTGTGCTGGAATCTTCTTAGATTTATCTAAGGAACTTACTCTCAAGCTTGATCGATGCAGGAATGCGGCGCTACGTTTCGTTATGGGTACGAAGATCTTCGAACACATCACTCCGGTGTATCGTGAAAAGGAAATTCTTAAGTACGCAGCTAGACGGGACTTTGTGGCAATCTGCCTTCTAGCGTCTATCTTGAGGACACACTCCCCGAGGTATTTAGCTGAGAAGGAGTCCTTCAAGGAACCTTTATGGGAAAGTAATTTGCTGCGCTCTTCCCTTGATCTAAATATTAGAAAATTTAACTTAGAAATACAACGCGGCTCGTTCTGTGTCACCGCCTCCTATCTTTGGAACGATATTCCCGATGTAATTCGAAAATTGTATCTGCGTCCTAGTTTTAAGACTGCGTTATTTAAGTATTTTTTGGCTGTGAGAAATGCGTAAATTGTTTTGTTACTTAGACCCAGCTTTATTTATTTTTGTTTTTAATTTTCTCTGTTTATTCTTTGGGGATTTTACTGTTTACTATTATGTTATCTATATTTATATTTAAGTATTTTAGTCTCCTCTTTGTACAGGGAATTCGATCCCTCCGATTGTAGACTTGTATGGCTCTGTACTATAATTGGCACTGGCTAAGAAGGATGAAGAGTCCTTAGCCATTTAATACCTTATCTATCTATCTATCTATCTATCTCTCTATGGGCTCCTTCCCCCTCTCCCTCTTACGGTGAGGGCGATGCGGGTAGTTCGCAACTGGGACTTCCCTTCCTTGTGATGTCCTCCACGGCCAACAGGAGATGTCGGAGGCCCTGGATGAGGCGTAGAGCCTCCCTGACCAAAATCCGGGCCAACAGAGGGTCAGCTAACAGAGCCCTTAGAGACAAATCCTCCACCGACGCTGGCTCGACTCCTATCCTGAGGACCAGCGGTGCCGCTCAATTAGCCGCGCTCTCTCTCTCTTCTCTGCTGGACTGCTTCGAGCTGATCCCTCTCTCTTCGCTCTTTATCTCTCTGCTCTCTGTTTCTCTCCTCTCTATCTTCTCGCTCTTTATCTCTCTATCGCTCTGCTCTCTATTCCTTCGCTCTTTATCTCTCCGCTTTCTATCTCTCTCTTCTCTATCTCTCTGCTCTTTATCTCTCTGCTCTCTATCTCTCTGCTCTCTATCTCCCTGTTCTCTCTCCTGTCGCTCTCTCTCTCTCTCTCTCTCTCTCTCTCTCTCTCAAGGCTGCAGCCTCCTCCTCTCGAGCCTATTTCTTCTTGAACTCCACGTGGGACTCACGGCATTGCGAGCAGTTGAAAAGGTCCACTCTCCTGCGACCGCAGTTGTGGCAGAATCTCTTCGCCGCCGGGCGAGAGCATCCCAGCAGTGGATGTTCCCATTGCCAGCATTTGTAACAAACCTTTGGTCGGGGATCTAACACCGGATCGGTCGGGATGGAAGTTCATCCCCCGAACATAATCCCTCGCGCTTTTACCCGGGAGTGCAGCCAGTTGCGACCCTGGTGCGGGTCTTGGTCCACGGTCGGTGGGGGTTCTCGGCGCTCTTCCTCCCTGCCCCGGCTTGACCCACCTATCTCTCGCCCTCTCTCTATTATGCGCCTCCCTCCTCTGGCTGCGGTTTGCCGCAGGGTCTACCTGAACTTCTCTTATCTCTTTTCTCTCCAACTCTCTATCCTGTTCTCTTCGACGGCGGTCCAACTCCCTCACTCGGGCTCGCGGAGATGAAGGTCGTCGAGCCGTGCCGGCGGCGCCCTCAAGCCTCACTTTTCTCTCGACGCTCGCTAAGCACACACGTATAATGGATTACGTCGTAGATATGCAAGGGTTTCGATTCGATCATTTGCCTACAGAAACCCATTGTCGACCACTGGATTGTACAAGCCCCGTGCAATTTCAACGAGCTGCCCGAAGACGTAAAATACAAATTCCTACTGCGCTGTCGATATTCACGGCATTAACCGGTTCGAGGGCGAGTATCACTCAGACAGCTATATCGTTATCTCTTCAATATGGCAAGAGCAGCAAGACGGATTTACGTTCGCGGTGAGGAGAAGGCCTGATACCTGGAATCTTTACTCGGCCGAAACATATGTAATTTAGAAAAATATGACTCGCCGACGTTCAGAAAAGTCAAAAACATGTTTTCTGACGTGCTGGTATGTTCTACGTACGCGTTTCAGAGGTTTAAAAATAAACAAGATTTTTGCGCGCTCTAGAAGGCGCACCAAATAAAAAAGTGGATGCGCTCTATACTATCCGAAGAGTGGAAGATGATCAACAAAGACCAAGTACAAAGTCAAATGTTCTACACTGCACTTCATCAATATCAGCAGAAGCAGCGCAAAAAATTACTCCGTTTTCTACCGGGCACCGAGCAGTCCACTGAGGAGGAGGAGGAGGAGGAGGCGCAGCAGAAAGACGACGGCCGTGACGAGAGGGATGTGGCCTCAGAAATAGCAAGTGACAGCGACAGCAGCACATGTTTCACATTTAGCGAAAATCCAAAATGAATGCGAAACAAATCACGAGGGCCATTAGTGGCCTCAGGGCAAACTCGATAGGTGTATACGCAGCCGATCACATCCCGAGAAGCTTGAGTCTTCCAGCCGCTGTTGTAACCAATGTCGATACCTCAGATAAGCCTGGATCCCACTGGGTGGCATTCTACATAGACAAAACTGCAAAAGGAACATATTTCGATAGCTATGGAGTCGTCCCTGTGTTACGTCATCATATCGATCGACTTCGAAGAAATTGCGCAAGCTTCAAGTGGAACGAGAAGAAACTGCAGAGTATTAATTCTAAAGTTTGCGGCGAATATTGTATTATGTTTCTTTGCTATATGTGTAGCGGTCGCACTTTACGCGCATTTTGTAACGTCTTTTTACGTGATTCACATGTAAACGACGCACTGGCCGCAAAATTTTATTAAAATTTGAAAAGAAAAAATCACCGAAAAAGACTCCGTCGTGCGAAAAATTTCCCCAGCGTTATTTCCAAGGGCGCTGGCTCGTTCGTTCAAACATGTAAAGCATTTATATAAAATGTGCGTGCGTGCGTGCGTGCGTGTGTGTGTGCGTCACATTAAATTTTTTAGTTTGTAATATTTCTTTTTTATCCAGAAACACATTCAATTTTTAGTTTATATTTACACTTTATGTACATTGTAAGTTTTAGAATTGTAAAAGCTGATGTGTGCGTGTATCCGTCTTTCTTAGTTTGTAAGGTTTTGTATACTACGTTTGTCTTGGCCTTTTTTGGCTTGGGATTTTATATTATTCATATATTTGCCCTGTTGAAAATATCCACGCGGATTGCGACGTGAATAATCCATGTGGATATCCTCGTGGATATCCACGTGGATTGACATGGATTCCACATGGATTCAAATGGATATCCGCGTGGATCACCCAAGTCTTAAATCTATCAACGAACAATTGAATTGTGGATCTCAAAGGAGATGTGCCTATAACAAAATAACAAAATGAATAAATATATAATTTAAAATATTTTAAAATGTATATTAGACTATAACAGTGAGTGGTGGACAAAAAACCTCAATTATATGAAATAAAAGAATGAATGTACAAACAATTTATTTAAAAATCGATTAAAATTTATAAACTATAGTAAAGCCATCCACATGTCAATACTCTTTCATATGTGAAGTGCTTTTATAACTATATGTGAATTCACCAAGACCGGTCAGGACACAAATTTGTAAGATACTTTGGACTTTGTTCTGTTATATGAGGCTTGACGTGAAATTTCAGCTGAGTTCTGTCAACGGGGACGACATCGCCAAGACGTCGCCTCCTCGCGCGCCATGTCGCCGTCGCCATCGTGACTGTTCTTGCGGTATCTACTAATATCGAGTAGACGTGGGCGCGCTCGGCGCCGGCCTCGTGTGAATTTGCTATCACGGGTCGGCGTCGAGAGCGCGAGCACGAGGCTCGTTGAACATCGTTTCTTCTTTTTCCACATTAAGCAAAATATCATCAATAACATTATTCTAATGTTGCAGGTATGTTACATGTCTCTATTATTTACTTACAGTTGTGTCGGTACATTACAATTATTATAATAATAAAGTTAATTCTATATTTTTAATTAAATTCATTATTTTTTTAAATGTAATACTTGCAAATAATTATACTAACATTCTAATGAAACATTTGCACGATAATATATTATCGTTCAAAGTTTCATGAAACTGTTATTCTTCATTTATAAGCAGTATTAAACTGCTAAATAATAAATAAATTGAGTTATATATCAAGCAGAGGATATTCCCGGATTTTGGAAAAAATCATGTAATTGATCACAAGATTTTTTTCAATAGGGCATACGCTCTATTTGGCCATATTCAGGGTGGCGAAAATACTATTTGTACCGAAATAAATATTTTTATACTTTTATAAAATAAAACATTTAAAAATATATACATCTGTTTTATTGTTTCATTGAGTTTTATTTACATCTCTAATTTCATATTAGAAAATAAATTAAAACGATTAAATTCATTTAAACAATTAATTACAATAAAAAATAGTATTAGTTCATTTACAATTGTTAGTGGAAACATGAGACTCACATGAGACTTACATGAGAATTTGGCATGAGACTCATCTGAGAATCACGTGAGATTCAAGTGAGTCTCATATGAATTTTTTCAGCCGGATTGTCTACATCCATGTGGATTATTTGGAATCCACGTGGATTCGAACAAATCCACGTGGATTTTTCAAATCAGGTTGGTTTCTCAGAATCCACATGGATTTCAAATATTCCACATGGATATCCATTTGAATCCATGTGGAATCCATGTCAATCCACGTGGAAATCCGCGTGGATATTTTCAACAGGGTGTAAGTTTAAAATGTATTTTTTTTTAATTTGATCGAACAATAAAAAAGTTAAAAATACATCGTATTCATTTAACGATCTTGTCCGCTAAATTTAATTCCTTACCTTTTTTATCTTGAAACGAATATGTTCTATTCCATGAAGAAACCGAAAAGCATATGCTTAACCGTTTTTTCAAGAGGGGAAAAACGCAGGAGGCGCTTTCTTCTTTGAGGCTTTGAAACATAATCAGCTCGAGTCACCGAAAAGCATATGCGTAACGGTTTTCAAGTGGTGAAAAACACTTTAGCTGTTTCCTTTTTTCAAGTGGTGAAAAACACAGGAGGCGCTTTCTTCTTTGAGCTTTGAAACATAAGCAGCTCGAGTTACCGAAAAGCATATGCGTAACGGTTTTTCAAGCGGTGAAAACCACTTTAGACGTTTCCTTTTTTCAAAGGGTGAAAAACACATGTGACGTTTTCTTCTTTGGGGCTCAAAACCCTTAACGGGGAAAATTTATGGTTCTGTTACTCAAGGGCTCCGCCAATTTCCCAGCGCTTCTCCCCACTCTCCGATACATACGCGTAAACGTTCATGATTGGGTGCTCGGATATTTTTGACGTTTGGACGTCATAAACGAAAGTCTATCTAACGTCATAATAACGGCTGAATGACGTTGAAATGTCCGCAGTTATTTTTCCTATATATCGATTCCTAACGTTATGCGAACGTCATAATAACGTCAGAATGACGTTATAAAAATATCAAAAGAACGTTAAAAACTAGTCCAAAAAATGTCGTAATAACGTCAATATAACGTTAATATAACTTCAAAATGACGTTACATATACAATAAAAATATTTGATTCGCTTCAAATACTTTTCCATCAACGTCGTATCAAGGTCATATCAACGTCATAAGAACGTCATAACAACGTCATAACAACGTCGGAAATATTAACATTTTACATTATAACGACGTAAAATAAACAAGGGAAAAACATTTGTTCAGCTTCAAACAGACTTTTTCCAAGTAAATATCTTACATGAGTACAGATTTTAAAATTATTATTCAGAATAAATTAAAATTCTGTATAAAGTTATATCAAAAACAAGGCATGCCTTGTAATTACAACTCTTTCGTTAGAAAGGGTCATTCGATCGGTTGAATCTCACGGCTATATGTATCCTCGACCGCTCGAATTTGTCCATGGAAATGCTTTTTGGGGTCGCTGACTAGCGGCCAACAGCGGGAACTAGGTTCACGCGAGTCGCCACAATTGTTTGTTTCAATAACGCCATAATAACGTCATAATGACGTCGGAAATTTTTTAAAAATTTTGCGTTGCAGTAACGTCATAATTACGTTATAATTACGTCATAAAGTGCCGAAAACAATTTAATAATAATATAATAATAATAACTTAATATAATTTATTTTATCTGATCTATTTTGAACGCTGATAGAAGTATTTATTTGTAGCAAATGAATATATTCATTTAAAATCTAGATACACGGTGTATTTTGATTAAATACAAATTTCCGTACTTTTATATGATATTCATTAACTATGTGTTCGTATGTGTTTTATATTAAATTCATAAATTATTTTATCAAGGTCTGAGAAGGTTTGTATACGTAAGCCGGAACGCCGAACGCGGTGTAGTGTAGCCGGTCTTTTCCTGCATTTTCACGGCTGCGTATGCCGTTGAACGAACACTTGCGCACGTTTCTACAGTGCATCTGCATCTCCAATATAATAATAAGTTATTGCGAGTGTAAGCAAAGATTTGTTATTATCGTGTCGTCGTGGTTATATTTACGGCAATCTCGCGTCTGTTAATGACGGACCTGTTGCGATCGTGAAGGTTTTATAAACATGGAGCACCTACTACAAGGATGCAGTTTATCGGTATTGATACAAATTTTTTAAGTTTAGATAATTATATATTTCTATCATCATATACTAAATAGTAAATATCGAACCTGTAGTGTCGCAAATGGAAGAAAATGAGCCCTTCAAAATTGAAGTAAGATTTAAAAAAAAATTAAAAAGATTCCAGCAGTATTTTTTACAATTTTTTTTTTCTTTACTTGAAGTACACTTCAATTAAAAAAAGTTTATATTTAATGTCAATTTTGGCGTTTTAACCACTTTAATGCATTTATAATTTATATTAAAATCGTGCGGTATTAATGCTCAAAATTATTTTATAATAATTATATATTCTGATTTTGAACAAATACTATTGATCTGTAATATTCAACCGCACGATTCATTAACTGTAAATATTTATTTTTCTCTGCGTATGAAATAAGTTTATTTTCATATGAGAATGAATCAATCGATGTCAAGCACAAAAATAAAATTGAATCTTAAAAGTTCAATCATTCATTTATCTATTTATTATTAAATTAAACGTTAATGTATATATATATATATATATTATTATAAAAACTTCTCCATTTTTTTATTAAATTTATTGTGAATTGTTGATTTTTTACGGGTGGCGAACTGTGCGTAAATTCCAACTATTCGGTCACATAATACTGGACTCGATGAACTCGAGACGAGTCAACCTCACTACTCAAAAACACTGAACTACTTGCGAACTGCAATTTAATAGTTTGAAATTATCAAGTTCTGATTCACATCATACAGAATGAGTTTGTAACGTAATTAATTATAACATTAATACACTAATAAAATGAAATATATAGCCATATATATAGCAACTATGGTGTCCCAAAATATAATAAAAACTACCTCGGAGATTCAATAGACTTAACCACAATACTTATACCACAATAATTATATAGAATCCAATATATGTATATATCCTTTTGAAAATGATATTTACAAAAATGCTAAGTTTTAAACAAAATTGAGACCTCTAAAACAATTCATAGAATTCTTTTTACAGCTTTCACAAGCATGTATTTAGTGCTGGTTCGAATCATGGCAAAACTACAAAATCAGGGTCTTGATCGGGGTAATAAACATTTTTATTATATATTTAAAAAGTTTTTTTTATTGTGTCTTATATTTGAAATAATAAATACTTTGGATGCGGCTCCAAATCATTCCGAATCATCGGTACTCAGCCTTTCATTCCTTTCTCTCATTTTTCGCTCTATGTTCCTGTAAAAAAAAATATTATAAATAAAACAAATATTTAGAAATGTTTATTCTTTTAATTTACTCTTTTAGCTTTGTACACGGTAAAAAATAATATGATCAAAACAGTAAATCATAGTTAGTTAAATAAAATTAGCGATAAAGTTTGTAAGTTTTGTAACGAACAAAAAGTTTTCTATTATAACAAACTTGTGTTCTGCAAAACAATTTTATTACCAATATAGCAATTCAGCAAACGTTGCGATTAATTAGTCGTCAAATTTCTAACTCCTAATTGTTCTGTATAGCGAAATAAATTGCTCTTACAATCAAAATTGTTCGTTGAAAGACCGAGCGTGCATACCTACGATATATTACCTTGCTTGCGTAGCAATAGAAAATCGTTAGAACAATTATTTTGGTTACTATAATGCTAATCTTTTCACATAGTTTATACATTAACAAAAAAATTATTGTAACGTCAATTCAGTATCATGAGCGTCAAATATACCCTAGCGGAAATATTTTTGTTTAAAAATGTTAAAAACTGTTAGAAAAAGTTATAAACTGTTTAAAAATGTTACAAAATGTAGGATTTTGAACGTTATTAATCGTTTGTAACTGTTTGTAACATTATTCAACAGTTTTTAACAGTTTATAAGAGTATTTAATAACTTTTAAATATTTATTAATTATTATTATTAACATAGTAATAATTAATTATTAGTATAATTAAGCACTCCTTAGGCTTCTTCTGCATTGTTTGATTGTTACTTGCCTTCGGACTGCTCCCATGCTCCTTGATTCTCATGATTATAATAATGAGGCTATTAAATAATTATTAATTCATAATAATAATAATAATAATTTATTAATTCTTAATTTTTCCTGAAATATATCAAATTAAAAATTATTTGAAACTGTTTGAAAGTGTTTAAAACTATTAGAAATTGTTTGAAACTGTTACAAAATATTATAATTAGAAAAATAGTGTCCAAAATGATACATTTTGTAACATTTATAAACAGTTCTAAACAGTTCTAAATAGTTTTAAATAATGTGTAACAGTTATTAACTGTTAATAACATTTAAAATTTACAACAGGGTATATCTAAATAATTACCTCTTACGAACACTGTAAACAGTCCGAGTTCAAAATTAATAGCAGATACTAAAATTACATTTTTTGTTTTTTTTTTGTTTTTCCGAGGTACTAAGTGAATCTTCCGGGGCGCCCGTCCTTGCTTTGGAGGTGGAACAAGAAGGGAGGTCCACTAAGACCATCACGGAGTAGCGGGCTCCGTGGTGTGAGGGATTTCTACCCCCTAAACACCCAAAACCTATACCTACGGCAGCCTCGACCCGGAATCGCTTTCGCATTACTTCAGGTCGGGCCGCAGCCCTACCGCCCTCGAGGGCATCATCCGTCCTTCCTACGTTCTTTCTTTCTACAATGTCCTATCTAATCTATTAAGCATCCGTCTCGTTTTTCGCGCGCAGTACCCCTTCGATGAAGGTATTTATCGCGTCCCATCGGTCTCTCCCTGAAAGCATGCATTCGATCACCATGTCGGGCGAGAGTCGCCCTACCATCACCTCCAATCGTTGTCTTTCCGCGGCTCACCTATTACATGCGAAAAAGGTGTGTTCCGCGTCATCCCTCTCGTGCCCGCAGTATTTACATTTCGGCGTATTTATTTTACCTAATTTAAATAGGTAATATCGAAAGTATCCATGTCCTGTCAGGAACTGCGTAAGGTAAAAGTTAACCTCTCCGTACTTCCGTTCCAGCTACCTCGTTATGTCTTGAATCAATAGGTAGGTCCATCTACCCTTCGTCCGCGCCCTCCACCTCTCATGCCAAGTTTGTAACGTTTGGCGGCGGGCTTCGCCCTCCGAGTCTGCCCGTCCTACTTCTGCGCTCCTATCGTAGATCTGCTTCCGTTCCCGTGCGAGCAGGCCGATCGGAATCATACCAGCTATCACCGCCACAGCCTCTACCGACACCGTCCGATACGCGCATGCAACTCTCAGCGCACCTCGCCGCTGCACCGCCACCATTCTCTTCCTGTACTTGATAACTTCCATGGCATCAGCCCAAATCTCCGGTCCATAGAGGAGTCTAGAGTTGGTCGTCGCCATGAGAAGTCTTCTCTTGGACGTCCGCGGGCCTCCAACGTTGCGCATTAACCTACTTAGCGCCGCTATATGTGCTTCTGTCTTTGCCGTTACTTCCCTGATGTATGCCAAAAGCAAAGCTTTGAGTCCAGGGTGATACCTAGATACTTCGCAGTCGGCCTCGTAGTTACTAACTCGGATCCTACGTACACCGGTAGTACCGTAGGGATCTCTTTACGTGTCAGTAGTACTACCTCGGTTTTTGCCAGCGCGAGACTGAGCCCGTGCTCCGTCATCCACCTAGTTACTCGTTTCATTACCTGGCACAAGATAAGTTGTGCCAAGTCCGCGTTCCGTGCTTCTACCACCACCGCGACGTCTTTCGCATATCCTACGAGAAATGCCCCATTGGGCATTTCCAGGCGCAGCAAACCGTCGTATGACGCGATCCAAAAATCGGGGCCCAACAGTGATCCTTGTGCAACGCCTGCCGTAATTTCCCTAACCACCGTCCCTTCGCTCGTCTCGATAATGAGTTCGCGATCCCGGAAGTAGTCCTCTGCTACGCGTAGTATGTAGGGTAGGACCCCGAAGCCCCTCAGCGCTGCGAGTAGGTCTGCCCAGCGTGCCGAATTGAAAGCGTTTTTAACGTCCAGCGTTGCTACCAACACCAGTGGTCGCGCTCCGTGACATCATTCCCTCGATCGCCCCACGCCGCGGTAACCGATCGTATCGCGCCTATCGTCGAAAAACCCTTTCTAAATCCATGCTGGTTTTCCGATAAACCCCCTTACTGTTGTATCGCGATCTGGATTCTGCTCCTTAATAGCGCCTCCATACCCTTGCCGATCGTGTCTAATTGGCTAAGCGGCCGATACGCGGACGGGGATGTCATGTCTCCCTTCTCCTTGCTGATAAGGACAAGCTTAGCCCTTTTCCAACGACTGCTGAAAACACCATCCCTGAGACATAAGTTGTAGGTATCCGGTAAGGTTTCCGGGCATCGCGAGGCGATGGCCTTTAAAACCACTACTGGAATCCCATCGGGGCCTGGCGCCTTGACGCTCTTAGGAGATCTAATCGCTACCCGTAGCTCAGGCTTGGTAAACGGGGGTATATCCTCCTGTCGTATGTCCTCATACAGAGTCTCTTCCCTCGGCGGATGCTCAGGGAAAAGTCCGTCAACTATCTCACTTATCAACCGCGCTTCCTTTATCTCCGGTGGCTTCATTGCCACTATTCTACGAGTTACGATTTTGTAGCCTAGTCCCCACGGGTCGAAGTTAACTTCGTCGCACACCTCTCTCCAGCATCGTCACTTACAGCATTTAATCGCGAGCCTTAGCCTTTTTTGTGCCTGTTTAAATTCAGCGTTAAAAACAGTGGCCCCGCGTCGTTCCCGTGCGCGCTGTGCCCGTCTACGAAACCTCAAGCATACCCTACGTAACTCCGCGATCTCCTCTGTCCACCAGTACGCTGGTTGGCGGCGGTTTCCATTTCTGCTTCGCGGCATAGAGGCATCGCATGCTCTTACTATAGCTGGTTATATTGCCCTGGTCACCTGGGCTTCCGCACGCTCCTGGCCTGATAAATCATTTTCGTCGGACCTTTGAGGTACACTTAGTACTTCTACTAGCCGATCCACGTTTGATCCACGTTTAATCGATGGGCGTTCCACCGCGGTAATGGTCTGCTCGCTTGGGGTACACCTACCCTATCTAAAACCGTAAACGTGATGTACTGGTGATCACTGCCTGACTCTTCCTCTAAGACCTGCCAGTTACTAATCCTCGGTACTAGTTGCTCAGATGCAAAAGTGACGTCTGGTATGGATTCGCCGATAAGTAGTGACCGTGTCCTCGTTCGCAACCTCCAATCATAATCTAGCGGCCATTTCGAGTAAATCCCTGCCTCTACTATTCGTCTTTGGCATACCCCATTCTATCGCCCTTGTGTTAAAATCTCCTGCAACCAGTAGGAGGCCAGAGATATTTCGCAATACGTCTTCCATGCGTTGAACCTGCCTAAGAAATTCGTTTCTTCGTAAGATGGGGGATATATACACGCTCATGTAGGTAACATCCCCGACGCGCGCCCATACTAGACCCTCCCCCTTGCCTCGTCCGGTAATCTTTGACCTATGTCTACCTGCTATCCAGACCACCGCTGTGTCGGTCTCGTCCGCGAACCACGTGGTCGTATTGCGGGACCGATGCCTATACTGTTCGCTAACCAATGACACGTCTGCGAGCCCTTGGCTCACTCGATTAGTGAGCAGGTCGTCAGCGAGTACGGTGCCGTTCGTGTTTATTTGTAGAACCGTCGTAATTTTTTAGGCCGCTTTAACTTTTCTAGCTCGTCCCTGAAAGCGACGCATATCCCCGTGCCCGGGAAATGCGCTAGCTCAGTGGCCGCAACACCGCGTTTTTTACACAAGAAGCAGGTCTGACCATCCGGTCTCGCGCGACAGTCCCTGGCCACGTGATCTGATTTTCCACATTTCCTGCATAATGCACTACGATCCTCGTCCTTACAGCCCTTTTTCAGATGCCCAAAGCCTTGGAATCTGAAACATCGCGGAACCACTATTCGCTTTCTAACTCGGTAGCTGAAATACCCTATTTTAATCCTCCCTATCCTTAGGAGAGTCATGGCCGCAGTCTCGTCCATTTCGACTATGGCCATCCTCCGCTCTCCTCCCCCTACGTCAAATACGTGGGTGCTAAGGTTACACATGTCGCTTACCTCCTCCCTAATCGCGGCGTTTACCTGTTCTTCTGTGGTCACGCACGTCATTCCGCCTATTTCCAGTGTAAGCCTTGGAGTGAGGCCTTTAATCTGGTATTCATTTCTCAGATATTCCTGGATAACCCTCTGGAAGGCCTCCTTGTCTTCCGATCGCTTCTCCAGTTCTAAGAGAACCCCACCTTTCTTAGTCGGTCGGGTGTTTCTCACGACCACCTTCGCTTCCTCAGGTTTAGCCTTAGAGGTGAGGTCCTTAAGTATCTCTGCATAGCTCTTCTTCCCGGTTGACGTTATATGTATTGCGCATCGTCGAGGCCGAGGATTTACCTTCTTCTCCTTCCTGTCCTGTTGCTGCTGTTGAGGACTCATGATCTTCCCACTATCTGGCCGCGTCGGCTATTTTTCCTTGGTGACTGTGGTGAATCCGTTCTGCTCCGTCCTCTCTCTCTTGGATGGGGAATCCTGCGCCGGGCTGTCCCTTAATCGACGCTTTTTGCTCGGAGTCGCCTTCCCCGCTGCTCGGTCTCTAATTACCGATGCTTTCCCATTTCTCTCATCTGCTGCCGTTCCACGTGCTGGTTGTACCCCGGCTGAGCGGACTTCCTCTAGAGCCTCGGCCGCCGCGGTCAGAAATATTATCCCATCTTTTACCGGCATTGCGATGTTCTTCTGCTTGGAAGTCATGTCCCGCATGCAGCTCAGTTAGCGCTTCATGACGTCCAGGATTTCTCTCATTCTCTCCGATTGGTCCCGCTGATCTCTACTCTCACTTACCAGCCGCGTCATCTCCTGGGCGAATGTGCTAGTTCCATTGGATCTGCTATCACTCGCCACATCCAGGATCGTTCGGGCTGTGCGGTCAGTCGGCGTGTTCGCTCCGCCTTCCCTTCCTTGGATTTCTAGATCTATATCTTTGATTTTGAGGTGAGTCATCATGCATACAATCTGTATTTTATGACGGTTCGCCCATTATGGGAGCCACACCACGGTGTGGCTACTATCCCCGCCTGTAAGAAACCCTATTTATGGGTGCCGAAGCCGAGAGGCGGTTTGTCGGACGGTCACTCCTATCGGCACCTAGTGACTCTACAGAAAAAGATTACGGGATAGGCCCACGCCATAATGAAGCAAAAGGTTTAACGTCACCCCTACCGAGTGGGCGATGTTGGGTCCGTCCCAACACCTGACCCAAACCTCAGGCTAGACGGTGTGCGATTTGCCCTACGCAGATTCGGGTATAAGGAAATATTGACCATGTAATCCTTCACACCTGCGCCCGCCTGACCTGGTTCAACCCTTCCATTGGCTCCAGTCGGTGGATACGTGTTGCTCTTCCCACATTGAACATGCACTTTCACTACGTTTACGCCCGTACTTCAGGGACTTACGCACCCTAATATTACTCCATGCAGAGGTTAGGTACTAACTTCACGCATCACCCCGGTCGAGGAGTTTACTAC
This sequence comes from Torymus aiolomorphi, assembly GCA_036365515.1. Taxonomy (NCBI): domain Eukaryota; kingdom Metazoa; phylum Arthropoda; class Insecta; order Hymenoptera; family Torymidae; genus Torymus; species Torymus aiolomorphi. The sequence goes on from CM070875.1 coordinate 83,982,039, forward strand.
TCTCCCCTTGACTAGTCTGAACGGAATATCCACAGACCGTCGGCCGCAGCCCACTCATACTGTGCCCATTCATTCGTCCATTCTCACGTTCCTCTGTCCGCGACTGCTTATTCAATATATTCGCAGCTGATCAGTCCCAGCTGCCCCTTCCTCGATCTGCAACCTGGGGACGCGCCCGGTAGCATGGAAAAATACTCATCTATGGCTAGATAGACCCCGGGTAAAATTACATTAATGATTTACTAGTTTGAGTTATTAACATTACTGGACGAATGTATCATTATCTCTAGACAATATTAAATTTAATTTCCATAATTATATAGATAAATTTATATAGCGCGCGTCAATTTACTATCTGAAAAAAAATTGTTAGATTTAAACTCGGTAATAATCCGACCTTATATGCTAAGCAGTAATTTTACTAACCGGTGTATAATTAATATCCGTTATTAGATTAGCAAAAAATAATATAAATACTATCGAGTTAATGATTTTAAAAAGAAATATTATACCAGAGTAGTAATTTTAATATATATTGTGAAATTGCAAACGCTCTTTAATTTTAATGGAAATTAAACTATAGCTTATAGTCCTCTCGTCCCGTTCTCACGAATGGCGCTTAGCGGTTATATCACAGAATAGTAACGATTCGTGCAGTTTATCGCATAAAATATATTCTAATTTTTGTTTAGCTTTCATATAAATACTAGTCAATTGTAATTTTACAACGAAAAATAGCAAATTAAATAGTTTCAGACTAGGTAATAATCCGACATACGCTGAAACTAGTTAATTAGCTAGTTTTCGTTGTAAAATGTCCATTTAATAGTATTTATATGAAAGCTAAACAAGGTTAAAAATTTAAATATAATTTGGTAGCAAAGTATAAAACTTGAAGTAATTTCATGCAATGTTGCTGCTCGAATCTTTACTTTTCCGTGGACTAACTGCTAAGCACCGTTCGTGAGAACGCGAGGAGAGAACTATGACAATAGTGTTCCATTAAACTTAAAGGGTGTTTACAATTTCATTGTAAATATTAAAATTACTACTTTAATATAATATTTCTTTTTAAAATCACTAACGCGATAGAATTTATATTATTTTTTTGTTAATCTAATAATAATAAATCATAAATTTAGCAATTTTTTTCAGCTAGTAAATTGACGCATGCTATATACATTTATCTATATAATGGAAATTAAATTTAATATTGTCTAGAAAAAATGATACATTCGTCCAGTCATGTTAATATACTCAAACTAGTAAATCATTAATGTAATTTTACCATCTGCTATTAATTTTGAACTCGGGCTTTTTACAGAGCATATACGATTAGTGATGAAAATTCTTTCATTACAACGATAAATGTTTTATAATATTAAATTAAATTTTTAATAAATTCTCTAATTAAAATTTTTAATCGTATTTCTAATAGTACATTATGTCACAAGGGAGGAAAGTGCATTATTATTCCCGAGGGAAAAGTTTCCAGCCCCGAGCGAAGCGAGGGCTGGAATTTCCCCGAGGGAATAATGTACTTTGCACCCGTGTGACATACGGTACTTTACTCCCAATCCCCCTCTGAAACCTACTTTATTGAACGAAAACAATGATCTACTGCCATTAAAAAATGAAAAATTAAACTACTTATTTCAAAATCAAATTTTATTTTTTTAAGATTAAATCTTGTAGTTTTTATACATATATTTATATAATTAAATATTATAAATATTGTTAATTCATGTTTTTTTTTATTAAATATAGGTTATTCGTAACCTTAGAAATAGAAAAATCGCTGCCAATTCATTGGCCCGTAGCTTCCTCAACCGTAATTTGTTGATCCCGTTAATTAATTTTTAATAACAAAATTTATAATTTTTTAAAAAATTTATTACATAATTATAATTAAATTCATTTATGAATATTAAAAATTGTTAATTTTTAAATTTATTTATTTATTTATTATTTATTTATATCAAATTTATATAAATTTTGAGCTGATAAATAAAGTTATCATTTGATATAGAAGCAAAATATCTATATTTTATAATAAAACAAATAGCTATCACGGTTGTTTTGTTATTAACAAAAACGTGTTTTGCTTCCTCCTAGAGGAAGCTTTGTGATAGTAAATTTTTAAGTTGTTGTAAAAACATGTTATAATTGTGTTCCGAGGTGTTAGGAATCAAAATACATGGTTTTTGAAAAATGTCTGTATGGATGTGTGTGTGTGTGTGTGTGTGTGTGTGTGTGTGTGTGTGTGTGTGTGTGTGTGTGTGTGTGTGTGTGTGAGTGTGTGTGTGTGTGTGTGTGTGTGTGTGCGTGCGTGCGTGTGTGTGTGTGTGTGTGTGTGTGTGTGTGTGTGTGTGTGTACGCCTGGATCTCAGCTTCTACTCGGTCGATTTTGACCGGACAGGTTTCATTTTTTTTTGTTTTTTTTTGCGTGATAGCGGATCAAAAATCCGTTTTTTGATTGGGGCGATGCGTTTTTGTTTTTTTTTCAAATTTTCGTTTTTCTCAAAACTGTTTTTTGATTTTTTTTTAATGACAGGATGGAGTTATTCGAATCTGATGGGTAGCGTTCGAAAGAGAATTAAAATACCTATATATTCTAAAAAAAAAGTTTCTGGCTATCACGGTTCTTTTATTATTAACAAAAACGTGTTTTTTTTTAAAAGCTTATAACTCCTAAACTTAACGGTCAATTTTTTTGAGAAAAATCATGATAATACAGAATATAAATAGCTATAATCTGTTAAAATTTGAATACATTCTGTAGGCTAGATTTTGAGTAAAAAATTAAAAAATGAAAAAATCAGTTTTGTATGTCCAACGATTACAAGAGTAAAATTGACTTAATGGCTTCAAAATTCCTTTTAGAGGTAGATTTTTTATAGTTCTCGGTCGAGTTCTTTGGGCAAAATGATTGGTCCATAAATTTCAGAGATATTTGAGAGTAAGTAAGCAAGGGGGCTTCTGGACCCCCCTCACCACTCGCCCATCCACAGCTCTCCCCCACCCCACCCACTCCGATATTCGTATGCATCTTATCGCAGCGATTCTCGGAACTCGAGATTATTTCAATTGCGGTCTCCTTATGTACTTTCGTTCGCATTACAAAATAAAAAATTCTTAAATAATTACTTTAAATAAAATTTAACTATACTAGTAGAATGGAAATCTATGTAATCGCTTCTTGTATAAGAGAATAAAATATTCAATTATTGTTCCGATATCTTTAACCGTTTGCGAGATACGAGCAAAAAGAAAAAATCAGTTCCTACAAAAGTTAAACATTACTGATGAATGAATATTCGAATTGATAACCACGCGTTCACGCCGCCTACATACTCATCGGCCATGCATTCTCCGAGTATATTTGTTCTCGTGAAAAAAACCCCAATGAAAACCGTTAAACTTTCTCACCAATAACCCCCGGCGGCGGCGCGGCTCGCATCAGATGATACCGCCGCACGGGTATAAGCTTATACACCGCGTTTGCGCGCGCTATTAGCTTGTAACGCGCGCTATTAGCTGATAGGTGCGCGGTGCTTATCAGCTGATTTTCCGCGCACCGGGCGCAGGTGTAAGCTTATACACCGCGCTTTATAAGCGACCACTCCTCTTGCACGCGTGTGCTCTAGAACATTCGTCATCAAATGCTTTTTCACGGCACGGATCTTTAAGTAAGACGTAGGGTATACCGAGACGGTATCAAATTGCAACCGTTTCCTGTCAACTGCCTCCGAAAATTGATTACAATAATAATTCTTGGAATTCTATATGATGTATTGAAATACTGTTTTGGTTAGCTGCATATACTGTTCTTCTTATCTTTAAATAATACGTAGCACATGCCAAAAGGGTATCAAATTGCAACGGTTTCCTGCCAACGGCTCTTAAAATCGATAACAGTATTTCCTGGGATTCTACACGGGAGAATTGGTTTACTGTTGATATCTTGATATGTTGCGTATACTTTCGTCATACACACCCTATAAATACGGGGAGTCTACAGCGTTTTTATTCATTGTAATGCGGAATCTTAAAGTGAATACTATGTCCGCGCACGATTGCAAGATAAACGTTAGCATTATGCTGGAGGCCTATAGGCTTCTAGCGTATAAAAAGGTTAATCCTGAAGAAGTGACAGAATGGATTAAACTTGGTAATCGCCATTTAAGACTCTTGAAACAATTTTTAAGAAAAGCAGCGAGTGTCGCACAAAAACAAACATTTATTTCAGCCATTGGATTGCTCAAAGGCGTTCAGGACAGACTAAAGTGTTTATTGAAAAGTGGTGGCGGTGTACGTGGAAGGCGAAGTGATAGACTGCAATGGCAAGACTTGGGTTGTGCCTTTAATGAGCGCCTTCGATCTGGAGTGATTACGAACTTGAAAAATTTAGATGTGACTGCATTCATGAGAGACGCTCAAGCAGTGTTTCAATTCCGAATAAAAAATGCTTTGAAGAAAGAAGAGACTGTCAAAGTGTACACTGTCTTATCAGCTGAATACGTCATAACAAAAGCTGATGAGGAGATCGTAGAAATAAAGTATTTCAATACAAAGACTGAGCCGATTCTACAAACAACTAATTTAAAACAGTGGTTCACCGATAATGTACAAAAACCTGTCGAAAAACACTTTAAAAATAGATATGGAAGAATTTCAGGAGCGAGACTCAGGCTGGGAACTTCGCGAAATTCTCAATTTATCTGTGAACGTTAATCAATATAATCCGATGCGAGGTAGCTCATTCATAAGCCTACCTCCAGAAATACTAAAGAAGCATGCATGTGTCAACGTGCAAAACTTTGATGATGCATGTTTCAAGTGGGCAATACTATCACTAATATCACTAATATCAGCCTTACATCCATCGCTCCATTCTGACAGAGTGTCATCGTATAAGGCCTATGAAAACGAATTAAATTTTAAGGGAATAGAATTCCTCGTAAAACTAAAACGGATTCCAAAATTTGAAAAACAAAACAACGTTTCAGTTAATGTTTATACATTGAAAAAGTGCTGCGGGAAATTCAAAGTTGTGCCACTTCATATAGCATCATGCAAGAAGAAAACCCACGTGAACCTTCTCCTTTTACAAAACTACTATATTGATGAGGAGGAACAAACAGAGCAGAAAGAGACTTCATTATAATTTCATTATGTGTGGATTAAAGACTTGTCTCGTTTGGTGTCCAGATAAGATTAAAAAAAGAAGGTTAAAAAATATATATGCAATAGATGCCTACATTATTTTCACAGTGAAATTAAATTAGAACTACATGAAGAAGATTGTGTAAAAATTAACAAGTGCCGAGTAAACCTACCTACGCCAAAAAATAAAATTCTACAATTTAAAAATTATAATAATAAAGAGAAAGTGCCATTTGTTATTTATGCTGACTTTGAATGTCTCCTGAAACCTATACAAGTTGGGAACGCCTATCAAAAGCATGAGGCATTCAGCGTGGGATACTACTTGAAATGTAGCTATGATGACTATTATATTATCGTAGCTATAGAGGATCACATTCAGCTAAATGGTTTGCAGAAGACTTGCAAGATTTGGCAGTGTTTGGGAATTCAGCTAATTTGAATTCCCGCGGTTAATCTCAGCTCGGCTCAACTCACTGTGCAGCCACGGAGCGGCAGCACCTCGCGGCGTCTCGGCGGAACAGCTGAGATGCTACACTAACTAATGAGGTATATGCGCGATATCTCGGTCTTTCTCGTTCTCTCACATGCAAATATGAGATAGGTGTTAATTTGAGTCGCGAAGTGACAAACTCAAGACCGAGAAGAAGGAAGTCGTTCATGGCCTCTCTCTCTGCTATCGGATCGGCACGAGGCGAGGAAGAAGATGGAAGTGCTCATTCAGTCTGTCTTAGTCAGGACGGCGTGCTTGTCACGAGGCCACATGGCCGACGCACACGGCATTCTCACTCGACTCTGGTCAAACTCTCTTTCTGAAACGGTCGGCCTCGTGGAGAACATCAGTGTGCACGTTCGGCAACTCTCACACGGAATCTCTCAGGCAGCAGTGTCTCTCACGCGGAACTTCTCACACGGCGGTGATGCCCATGCGGCATCTCCTCATGTAGCAGTACTGCTCGCCCGGCGTCTCATCACATGGCATTTCTCACCGGCTCGCTGTATCTAGTTGGCCACGAGGTGGCCGCGGCACCTGCTGCTTTCTCAACTATGGTTTTCATCTATCTGCCCTCCTCGGCTGCTCTCATCCTCGCACTCATCTCAACGGCTTCCTCACGTGATCATCTCAACTTATGGCTTTTCTCAACTGCACATCATCGTAGCGGAGTCACCATCACAGGAACAACTCATCAGCGTAGACTATTAATATAATAGCTACGTATGAGAAGTGACTCTCACCGAAAGGTATACTCGCAGTAATTTAGAGCTACTCAAACGGCATCTTCTCAACGGCGCTCGATGCTTCGAGCACACCACGAGGCAGCAGCTCACGCAACCTATACTGCATGTTGGCGGCTGTTATCAGCGAGGAAACCTAACTGGAATTCTCAACTGGAATTTTCTCATCTGGCGCAACTCACCTGCTGCTGCATCATCGGATTCTCTCACGCATTCCGAAGGAATACAATCACTGCAAACCCGGGTAACTACTCACACATGCGGCCATTTTATACAAAAGTGCGCTGCTACACGGAAGCTTAACCAAGCTGTATAGCGGGAATTACTCAGCAACGATTAGATCAATAATATCTAATCGTGGCATCTCATTGAAAACTCAACCACCATAAAATCAATAATACTTTATTGTGGTGCTTATTGTATGGTTATAACTCTCATCAGTGATTGGCAACGTGTCTCAGCAAACTCACCCACACTCACACAGTAAAACTTAAACACTCAAATTGTAACACTCACACACTCAACCAATTATTGTAAGACTCATACACTGAAATTGTAATACTCACACTCAACGAATAATATTGTAACAGTTATACACACATTTTATATCGACTTTAATTAATTCTTACAACCAACTTTTCAATCAATTTTAAATGCTTCTTCATGTAAATATGTAATAGTAATTTCTATTTTATAGTGTAACGGGATGGCTAGTGGGGGAAAATCCCAACAAGCCGCAGGCCAGCGATGCTCTAGAACACGGTGCCGCGGGTCAGACTAAAATGACTTGCCCGGAGATTTGCTCCTGGAATCCCGAAAACAACGCGAAGATCGCACACGATCTTCGCTTTCCAACTAATTGGATCGCTGAGTGAAAAGCGCGCGCTCGAAGAGTAAAGCGCGCGGCCGCTATACTCAGATATGAAAACGACCGGCGGAGTCGTTTTCCCGCGGAGGCGGCGGTATCCGGGAGAAGGACAGGTTGTAATGAACAACACGACGAGTAACTAGATATCACAGTATATTAAAATCACTAGCACTTACATGCACAACGCACGTGCTTATTAAAACAAACTGTTAGTTCGCGCGCGACGGTTAATATTCAAACGCGCGAACAATACGGCGCGCGGCGAAGCTGCTATTCTCGCGCGCGGTGTTAAAGTACGGCGGGCTGACACACACCCGCACGTACACGGCACAGAAAGCTTGCACGGGGCGATTTCCGTGCGAGCCTTTACAATAAACCCGGGAGAGTAGAATAGAAAACTTAGGTTAGGAAGGAGCAGCCGGTGCACTCGGCTCTCTCTCGCTCCCTGTCGCTCGCCCAGCAAGTGCGCTCTCTCTCTCTCTCTCTCTTGCTCGCTGTATGGGATCGGCAGGAGGCTGGCTGCTGGCTCCTCGCTAGCAGTCTCGTTCTGCTCGTGGCACACGCGACGCGGTATCGCTCTCTCTCTGTCTCTCTTGCTTGCGCATACACTATTTGCGGTGTCTCCACTACACTCGCGGGGTCTAACAAAAACGATAGGACGGCGCGGACAAGTAAACTCACGAGAGACACGGAGGAGATGTTTCACGCGCGATGGCAAACACGAAGATGGCTGCCGTGACTCGCATAAAGCCGTAGCAGCTTCGCGGGTACGCGACGGACATATTACGCGTCGCGAGACCGTTCTAATCCGATCAGGATGCTGGCGCGCTCGCGCCCCCGGTGAGCATGCCTGCTCGGCGTGGGTAATTCGAATCTCGAATTACCTACACTGAGAGGCAGAAAGCGCTGCTACTAGCCTTACCCTATGCTAGTAGCGGCTCCCCAAAGAGCGTGGTGGCTACGCCTTGTGAGAGTGCTGGCTGTGCTCTTTCATGTCACGTGACCTTCGCGCGGACACAAACAAAAATAAAGGTACGCTGGCCATACCCCAAGGCGCGCTGGCTGCGCCACAGGGCTCAGCTAGTACGCCTTTTCCGAGCTGAACTACCATGTCAACATTCTGCGTCCTAGCTATTCTCGCGGTCTGGTAGCTGTTCTTTCTGCTTCTCAGTGTACCTCGCGCACGCGTTACAATAGTTATTGTGAATATATTATAGTTTTAATTTACCAAAGTGTTTTGGCTCAATTTATTTTGTAAACACCCACAGCATGTCCATAAATTATGGCATTCTCAAACAGGCAGAGAATGTTGAAACTGTCTTCTGGTGTCCAATACCTATGGAAATATTAACTTCGGAACAAGAACGAGCATACCAAAGTGCAACAATCTGTCATATTTGTGAGAAGCCCTTATGTGAGAAACGTGTTCGAGATCACTGTCATTTGACAGGAAGGTGAGATTATATATTATAATGACACACACACACACACACACACACACACACACACACACACACACACACACACACACACACACACACACACACACACACACACACACACACACACACACACACACACACACACACACACACACACACACACACACATACACACACGCGCGCGCACGCACGCACGCACGCACGCACACACACACGCACACACACACAGTAGCAATACTACATACGAAATATTATTGTATGTTTCAGATATCGAGGAGCAGCACATGAAAAATGTAATTTAAATTATCAAGATTCGCACAGCATTCCAGTTATTTTTCACAATTTAACAGGCTATGACTCTCACTTCCTGATCAAAGACATCGCTCAAGGTTTTCCGGGCCGAGTTCATCTTTTGCCATTAAGTAAAGAACGCTTCATCTCGTTCACCAAACACGTTGAAGGCAGTGACATCAACTTTAGATTCATTGACTCTTATCGATTCATGGCATCATCCTTAGACAAACTATCATCTTACCTCGAAGAACACAATATTCTACGACGAGAATTCTTTCGAGATGGAACATATTTACTGCTAACAGAAGAGAAATTTCAACTACTGCGAAGAAAGGGAGTATTCCCTTACGATTATTTGGACTCTGAAGAAAAACTTGACGTTCTGGAGTTGCCATCGAAAAATGAATTCTACAGCAAATTAAATAGCTGCCACATATCAGATGGTGATTACCAACATTCAAAAAATGTTTGGAAAGTATTTAATGTATCGAATTTAGGTGAATATTCAGATTTATACTTGAAAGCAGATGTATTACTCTTAGCAGAAGTTTTCGAGAATTTTCGAAGTAGCTGTCTGAAAGCTTATGGCTTAGATCCAGCACATTACTACACAACTCCGGGGCTAACTTGGGATGCCATGCTCAAGTATACGAAAATACAGCTAGAACTACTTACCGACATTGATAAGGTTATGTTTATTGAGCGTGGAATATGAGGTGGGGTGAGTCAATGTTCAAATCGCTACGCCCGAGCTAATAATAAATACATGGGTAATGATTATAAAGCAGAGAAAGAGTCCAAGTATCTTATGTACTTTGATGTAAGCAATCTTTATGGGTGGGCTATGCAACAGTACTTACCCTACAGCGGCTTCAAATGGATCAAGGACATAAAACAAACAAATTTTAATATTCCAGATGACGCTTCAATAGGCTATATACTTGTAGTAGATTTGAAATATCCAGAAAATTTACATGATGTACATAAAAATTTACCATTCTGTGCAGAGCATAAGAAGCCACCGGGCTCCTCACAAGCTAAACTACTTACAACCGTTGAACCAAAATTGAAATACGTTCTTCACTATCGCAACTTAAAGCAAGCTTTAGCCAATGGATTAAAATTAACTAAAATTCATAGAGTATTGGAATTTAATCAAAGTCCTTGGCTTAAAGAATACACTGACTTAAATAGTAAAATGAGACAAACAGCTAAAAATGATTTTGAAAAAAATCTTTATAAATTAATGAATAATGCCGTTTTTGGAAAGACTATGGAAAACGTGCGAAAAAGAGTCAATATCAAATTACTAACGAAATGGGAAGGTCGATATGGCGCAGAAGTTCTTATTGCAAAACCTGAATTTCATAGCAGTACCATTATCGATGAAAATCTTGCCATTATAGAGTTATTAAAGACAGATATATACATGAACAAGCCAATTTATATAGGATTGTGTGTACTTGATTTATCAAAGACTTTGGTGTATGATTTTCATTACACCTACATGAAAACAAAATTTAACGATCGCTGTAAATTACTTTATACTGACATGGATAGTTTAATATTTGAAATAAGTAATGATAATATATATGAAATGATTAAGAACGACATTGCAAACTTTGATACTTCTGATTACCCAGCAAATAACATATTTGGAATTCCACAAGCCAACAAGAAAATTGTAGGTTTAATGAAAGATGAATGTAATGATCGCATTATGACGGAGTTTGTTGATCTGCGCAGTAAAATGTATAGCATTCGTGTAAATGGACAAGATTATGTGAAAAAAGTTAAGGGTGTAAAAAGTGGAGTTGTCGACAACACCATCACTTTTGACAATTACATTGAGTGCTTACTAAATTCATCTACACAGTACAGGCAACAGTGTATTATACAGTCTAAAGCCCATGTAGTGCATACTATTAAACAAATAAAGTTAGCTTTAAGCCCGCATGACAATAAGAGGTATCTTTCTTTAAATGAAACAGATACTTTACCTTGGGGGCATTATAGAGTAGCTAAAATCGATGAAGATTAATCATATTGCATTTGCATGTATTGTAAATATAGGATGATAAATAAAGAAAAAAAGTATATTCGTTGTATTTAACTTTTATTTAACCTTTACAAATTTGATTTGCTTATCCAACTATTGTGTGAATTATCAAATCCTAACCACTTTACATAAATTTGATTGCCACGTTTTTAAACTTTTTTTCCACAAGATAAACGTCTGAATATTTAGCTTTAAGTAGTTCTTGCTCATAAAAACCGCCAGCGATGGGTTGGCCCCGATAGTCTTTCAGTTTATAGGTAACCGGATCAGTAGTCATCACTCGATTGATTGTAAAAATCTCTGTCGACCAATTAGGAGTATAACCCTTCTCAAATACTTGCTTTATCTTGCTTACTCTGATTGTATCTCCAATCTTAAATTTTGGCTTTTTCAATATTTTAGCCTGTCGAGCAAACTTCGCAAGTACCCCTGCCTCATTGGCCATTGTTATATCTTTAGGCTTCATTCCAATGGTACGATGTTTGCTGTTATGGTACTCCTTTAGCAAATTGGGCAAGATATCAAGCCACTTATATTTTCCACGCAAACTGAATTGCATCCACATCTTCTGCTTGAGGGTGCGATTGCAACGCTCACAAATAGATGCTTTGAGATTACTGTATGTCGAATAGAGATTAATTCCATATCGTTGCATTAGACTTTGAAATGTAGCACTGTAAAATTCTTTGCCTCGATCGGTCTGTAAATTTGTTGGTTTGCATCCCTGCTGCAAGATAGACTCCATTGCTGTTGTGACATCACTGCCAGTCTTTTGCTTTACAGGAACAGCCCATGCATACTTGGAGAAGACATCGATAACAGTGAGCATATATCTATAGCCATTGTTTTCTCGAACATAAGGCTACATCTCCACTAGATCAGCTTGCCATGTTTCATCCAAGTCACGTACAATAAACTTGCGACGTCGGTAATTTCGACGTGCAGGTGTATGTAGTTCCTTAACCACTTATGTTGCTGCTGCATGTCCTTCATCCTGAATTATTGAAATTTCTTGTAATTTTGTCGTTCAGGCAAGGAAAAAGTATACGAAGAAAATTTATTCATAAAATTTTTCCACTGTGATTCGCTCTTTTGTTTATCTTTTTGACTGTTGTCAGAAAATTTTGTATATGGTATATTACTGTTCGCAGTACTATTTAATTTATCCATTCTCAACAAGAGGTTAAACGATACTGTGATAAATTTATAATTGAAGAGCTATTTATAAGATCTACGTATGGTTGTTTGATAATAAATAATTGCGCATATAAGCTTCTTGACTATCTGCTTTCACATCTTCTATATTCTGAATTGATGACTGTAATTTTAAGACTTTCGTATCAATTTCATTTTTTTGAGCCTCAACAATAACGCCTAAATTATCGAAGTCTCCGCGTAATTTCGCAGTTACTTCATACAAGCTCCTTATTTCTATTTTAATCATACGTTGTTGAGTGTCCAAATTAACAGCATCACCCGGTTGAATAGGCTCAGCAATGTTACATAACCTCTTGCTGTCAATGTTGTATTGTTCGTCAGAAGTTACTTTGAAGCCAACACCAGGAGGACCACGACTGCCTTCAGCACGCGCGAGATTACGTCCGAATACATCGACACTCATGTTGCAACTGACTGCAATACCATTGAGTTCAATCAATTTATATTCAAATATGTATTATATTTATGTACGAGCACAGGCGTAATAATTTCAGATAGTCTCTGAATTCGCATCTGAAAACGATCTCGATCACGTGCTATCTGCTCCCATTCTCCGTGACGTGCTGCTCGACTGGCATAGGACCACACATGCATCACATGAATAACTGGTTTAGCATCAAAGTGAACTCTCTTGGAAGACATCTTAATGTATGTAACCTGCTTCTTTGAGTTCTTCAATGATTGAATGAATCTCATTTGTGTGGCTCTGATTGCCAGCTTCCAATTCAGCCAAGAGTAAGCGAAGACGATCAACTAATCGTTAGGGTCATCCCAGTATACATAGTCCATACGCATATCTTTTCTTGCAATCTTATATTTAGGTAAGAGGCCTGAGCCACTAAAATTTCTGTTTATTGATTTATCGAAATAAGGACCTATGAAGCCTTTATATTTGTTACTGTTACTCTTACGCAGAGGTTGAGTTTCACTATAATTTCTTCTGAAAGCATTCGTCACTTCTACGATTTTTCGATAATTTTCAATATTATTGGAACCTATGTGCATCAAGTCAGGTTGCTTCTGAAAGAGCAATTGAAGTAAATCTGCTGTTTTTGGATAGTTTACATTTTGAACTTTCACATAAGTTTTTGTAAAATCTATAGGTGAGTCACCAATTTTCATTATATTATCTTCTATTCGTACCCCATAGATATTATCGAGTGAGTTGGGGCGTTTTTCTATGGTCTGTAGGTAAGTTTGTTTAACAAATTCTGTTTCTTCGTCATCATCATCCTGTCCGCTTTCAGCTGTTTCAAATGATGCGTCTACTCTTTTAGTCTTTACAGTTTCATCAAGATCACTTTGTGATTCTTCTTCATCTTCATTATCTGAGCTAAGTTCTTGAACGTAACTTGGCTCTTGCTCCTCTTCGGTCTTTTTTTAATTACTTTCTTTTTCTCTGTTTGTGCAGCATCAACGAGTTTTTCAAGTGGACTTACAATAGGCTTAAATGTTTCCCCCAAAACCTTTTCTACATCTGTTTTATCTTGCCTCAACTGCTTATACTTTCGCTTAATTGCTTCTGTCGATTTTACAATTTGATTGAGAACGTTTTCCTCTGTCTTGAGGTGTGCCATATTGTCTGATGAACAATTGAAATCATACTAATCGGTTTTGCTTTGGGGCAGCTATATTTATAAGAAATTGATCGAATCCCTTTCTATATCGACCAATACCGAGTGCCCTCTCTTTGTCGATAACAAGGAATCCATACTTATCATTATTCCAGCAACTTGAACAGAAATCTCTAAATTGCGCATATGACATATCTGTGTTTACATGATCATTATATACATGCTTTAAATTCATATGATCTTGTCGAAATAATACTAATAAATTAACATTATCTCGTATTAGATGCTTTGGAATGTGAGCATAAGATTGACATAGATAGAAGCAGTCCACATTTTTGTGTCTTCCCATACAAAAGAAATTTTTAATGTTTTCTTGTTTTTCACATGCTACATCATCAAATATGATAATTGAATTTGGAAGTACATCTTCTATTGATATTACTTCATCATGATCCTTGAATGGGAAATACTTAATTCCATTTATAGGCTTCAAGAGAAGCTTGAGAAATTTGTATTTAGGCTGTTCCAGTGATTTTGAGTAAACATATACATTTTCAAATTTTAACTAGGATGAGTAATGAGTGAGAGTAGAGCGTTTGTTTTGTCACAGTTTGATGGACGACAAAATATAGCTCTAATATTATTGGGAAGTAATTCTCCATGACGCTTTTTTAATTTTTGCTGCGTCATTAATTTATCAAAATTCACAACAGGTAGTTTAACGTGTTGCTCCTTGAACTCCATGTTCAATGTTTGACGTCTCAAAGAAAACTAACCTTGAACGTATATATACATCATACTTATATTTAGTATATATTTATCATCCGAGATGTTAACATCATGATTGAACAGCGTAAACGCAATACGCGTAAAGGTCGAGGCTTTGTCAATACAGTCATCAATAAACTTCCATTTGAATTACATCTGCCTGGCTATCAATACTGCGGACCTGGGACTCAACTTGCAAAGCGTCTTGCTCGAGATGACCCTGGAATTAATCCTTTAGACCAAGCTTGTAAAGAACACGACATTGCCTACTCACGGAATCGAGAGAGCGTTGAGGCTAGAAACGTTACTGATAGAGTATTAGCAGATAAAGCCTGGAAACGTGTTTTCGCTAAAGACGCAAGTATTGGTGGATTTCCCATAGTAGTGATTCGCACAAGGTAATTCAAGCTGCATTGAAAAGTGCTCGAGATGCTGTAAAGAAGGCTGGTAATAAAGCCAAAGTACACATTCCTCGTGTACGATCAGTTCCACGAAAAATCGGTGGATTTCTACCTTTTCTGATTCCTTTATTTGCGGGTCTAAGTGCAACTGGTGCACTAGCAGGTGGCGCTGATGGCATAGCTAAAGCAGTAAATGATGCAAAAGCTGCTAAACGGCAACTTGAAGAAAGTCAAGGACATAACAGTGCGATGGAAGCTATTGCTCTTGGTAAAGGTCTCTACCTTAAACCACACAAAACAGGTTATGGTATCTATCTAAAACCCCATAGTGGACGTGGCAAAAAAAAACTTCGATGTAAAATTGCCTCATAGAGCACTGACTGACGCTGACTTGATAAAGTACGCTCGTATTTTACATATTCCATACTTTCGAGGTGTATTCATGCGAAATACATTACCAGCAAAAGTTCCACATTACCGCGAATCAGCGATCGTTAATCTCGATGATGAAAGAGGACTTGGTACACATTGGGTAGCCTATCGAAAACGAGGTAATGACGTTGTGTACTTTGATAGTTTTGGAGACCTTCAGCCACCTGTAGAACTTCTGGATTACCTGGGCATTAGCACCGTAAAGTATAATCACGATAGGTATCAAGATTACAACTCATACAATTGTGGGCATCTCTGTTTAAAGTTTCTGAGTGAGGCTATATAAAACGATGTAAATGTTATACATAGTCAGTATTAATTATGCAGTCATGGGTGAATGATTGATGCTAAGTTTATCTGGAACGTCATCTATACTAGAAGCTCAATACTTTCCACCAATTGAACTCTTGGCAAATAAAAGATACGTTCTAGGATTGGTTGAACTTTTAACTTTCAATTCAATACCCAATATTGATATCGGAAATAACAAGTTTTACGTCGGAGAAGAGATAGTGACATTACCGACAGGTAGCTGGGAGATTGAAGACATTGAGCGCCATCTACAGAAAATACTTACACCTAAAGGCATAGTACTCAGTCTTAAACCTAATAATAATACTCTTCGCAGTACTATAAAGTGCAGTCATACGATAGATTTTCGATCGCAAGATTCTATTGGAAGATTATTAGGTTTTACACAACGTACTCTTTCAGCAAATATTACTCACGAATCAGATTTACCTGTAGCTATTCTCAAGGTTAACGCTTTGCGAGTTGAGTGCAACATTACAGCTAGAGCCTATATAAACGAACGGAAAGTACATACAATACACGAATTTTTTCCAGCTGATCCTTCAGGCTATAAGATCATTGAAATTCCAACACAATTTATTTATTTACCAATCACAGTTCATACTATCGATAATATACAGTTGCGCATTGTCGATCAAGACGGAAACTTTGTGAATTTCCGTGGAGAAATTATAACAATTAGACTACACATCAAAGCAGCATCATAATGATGGGAATCGTATATAACGGTAGAAGTTATATTAAGAACAGACCATGTCTCCAGAAGATCAGTCATCAACGAGCAGTGAAAGAGCTAACACCACAAAACATTCGCTTCCTAAGAAGCCTAGGCCTCCAAGTCAAAAGAAACGTTGGAAGAAAATAATTTGTCTGTTTTTCTGCTGTTACAAAGATGGAAGACATATTGAACGTACAATCACCCGTGGAATCGATGAATCTGTCGCTCATTATGAAGTGCATGCACATCAGCCTTATACTTCATCCGCTTTCAATAACAGTGATGAAATTCTTATCGCCATACAACATCAAGATCTCTGTCTACTACCTTCACGTAGTTCATTACATATTCATGGTCGATTAACTAAGGTAGATGGTACAGCTGCTGTTAACACTAAGCTTGTAAACAACGCCCTCTGTCATCTTTTCGAAGAAATTCGATATGAAATTAATGCTATAGAGATTGATAAATGTAAAAACGTTGGCTTGACAAGTCTAATGAAAGGTTTGGTGTCATTCAATCCTGCACAAAACTTGGAAAATGCAGGCTGGATTGATATTGGAGAAACTCAGAAAATAACTGATAATGCTGGCTACTTTGATGTGTCCATACCACTAAGTATGATTCTCGGCTTTGCGGAAGACTATCGTAAAATTATAGTCAATTGCAAGCATGAGCTTGTTCTCACAAGATCAAAGAATGATATAAATGCTATTGTACAAACGCCAGCAGAAGAGTTTAAAATTAATCTAATTAAAATTGAATGGTTAATGCAGTATGTGGTATTATTTGACAAGCATAAAATACGTCTCCTTCATTACCTACAGAAGGAAAAATCGATTGCTATAAGTTTCCATAGTTGAGAGCTGTACGAGTATCCATTACTCCCAACCACATCGAAGCATGTTTGGACTGTAAAGACATCGAATCAGCTGGAAAAACCTCGGTTCGTCATTCTAGGCTTTCAGACTAATCGTAAAGGACAAAGTGGATCTAACGCTAGCCGCTTTGATCATTGCAATATAAGTAATGTGAAACTATTTCTCAATTCACAATAATATCCTTATGGAAATCTCAATCTTAACCTTCATCAAAATCAATACGCTTTATTATATGATATGTATGTAAGCTTTCAAAATGTGTATTATGAAAAAGAGGCAGAACCTATGGTCAAGAAAGGAGAGTATATAGAGCATGCTCCTCTAATTGTCATCGATTGTTCAAAGCAGAATGAGTCGATGAAGCAGGCTCCAGTTGACGATCGTCTTGAATTCGAAGCTAAAGAAAATTTTCCAGCACAGACATCAGCCTATTGCCTGATTCTACATGATCGTATTATTGAATATAGTCCCATAAGTGGGGATATTCAAAAATTAGTATAAAAGGTCTTGAAGTGCTTTTATAAAATTAGTGTACAAACAGGTGTCAAGCAGAATGGAGTACGTACTAGATGTAAAAGGCTTTCAGCGGGCTGTGAATGAGTTTGTAGTAAAGGAACTGGCGATAGTTCCTCTAACCTCAAACTTGACAACACAAGTTTTCCTTTTCAAGCCACCAATGCCATGGCATAAACTTTCAATGAAATATAGAAGAACAAACGTTCGGTTGGAGCGAAATTATCATGGACTATCTTGGAGCTCTGGCGAAATAGCTTACGAAGAATTGCCCAACGTACTTCGATCAGTCTTGCATAATGCAACTGCAGTTTATGTGAAAGGGCTTGAAAAGAAACAATGGCTCGAAAAATTTAATTTTAATGTGTATAATATGGAGGATTTATATTTTTCTTCGCTGCAAAGGCTGAAATGTGATATTTTGGAACAGTTGTGTCCTCACCATAAGCTAGCCGTTAAAGCAAACTGCGCACATCGGAACGTTTTACTATTGAAAAAATTTTATCATGATAATATTCCATCACTGGACAGATCACTAACAAGGAAACCGATCGAGGTGTCCGCTTTCGATTTTCCTGAATTTTTGATATGTTGTAGAGGACCGAAAAATAAGAGACTCGCAATTTTTTTATCGGCCCAATCCCTTATTAAAGGGGTGAACACCGCCCTTAAAATTTACCCCCGAAAACGTTTTTTTTTTAATATCTTAAGTTCTAATCGATATTTTGAAATGAAACAAAATGGAAAATATTTCTCCTTGAATTATGTAACCATCAAGTATAGTTTGGTCCTCGAGGGTGGCAACCCTTACTTTTTATTTTAGAAAAACCTTATTTTTTAAACTATTTCTGCATATAATATTTGCAATAAAATTAATTAATTATTATAAAAATCATTTTTTGACTTAAAATAAAAAATAAAGTTTACGTGTTTCAGAGTTTTTGCAAATAAAGACGTCATCAGGGGTAAACAACCCTTTAGGCACAAAATACTTTCAAACTATTAAAATTAATATTTTAAGTTATATATAATGCATAATTTATTTTTATTTGGGCTATTTTTTCTATGGGTCCAATTTCCTATTAAAGGGGTAAAACGCACCCCTAAAAATCACCCCTAAAATAGGTTTTATCTGAATATCCCAAGTTCAGATTCAAATTTAAAATGAAACAAAATGAAAAATATTTCTCTTTGAAATGCCAAATTAGCTACCCTTATATTTTATTTCGGAAAAAAATTTTTTTTTAATTTTATTTGTATACAATATTTGCAATAAAATTAAATAATTATTATTAAAATTCAAAATCAAAGTTGACTTGTTTTAGGATTTTTTCTAATAACAACATTATTGGGTTTTAGGAGCCCCTTGGTCACGTATACTTACAATTAGTACCTTTGAAATAAATATTTTGAGGTGTATGGTGCGTATAATCAGAATAAATAATCATGGATATTTTATTTATTGCAGATTGATTTGTCTATAGGCTCAATTTTCTATTTAATGAATAAAAATCACTGACAAAGAATTTGACAATTTCGTTATTTTAATGTTCAAAATATAATAGCATAAGATAAATAGAGGAATAAATAATTACATGACTATATTTTTATTATTTCTGCATAAATATTTGTATGCAGAAAAGCTTTTAAAAGCTGAGCCAGGATTAAAATTATTTTCATGGTATATTTTGCAATTAGTTTTCTTTATATATCACAGCTTGATATTATAGTTTACTTATAATTTTAGAATATTTATATTTGCGTATTTAGGCATATCACATTATATTTCATTTGTACTTTTTCATAAATACTTATTTTTAAGTAAATATTTTCCTGATTTCTATTTATATATATGAATAAGCGATTTTTTGTAAGCCCATCTTGTAAACATGCATAAGCAAAGATGACGCAAGTGAGCTTGGAGTCCACGGCTGCCTAAAAACGGATTAGTTAGTCAGTATATTTTTATCGGTTCTGTTGCGAGGTACAAATTTTCGAGAGTCCGCTATTTGTTTTTTCCTACAATAGAATTTATTATTTCATAAAAATCAAAGAATAGAAAACATGAAGGTAAATCCTATCAACGTCATAAATTTATTATTGGCAGCATTCTCAGGGCTTCAGATACCAGAAAGTCCTGTTAATCTTGTTGAAATGGATTTAGCTGAAAAATTCGAAAATATTTTATACGACAGTATGAATAATTTTATGCGATTGAAACAATGGAAGAAGAAACATTAGATTTTCAAGAGCGATTTAAAAATTATGAAGTACAAGCCATTGAAGATGACGCAATTTTCAATGAAAGAAAAAGATTATGATGTATGTTCATACGATGATGAAGAGTTGAGCTTCGATTATAAAAAAAGAGCAGTCGAATATTGGAGATCAGGTAAAACTAAAAGAAAATCGCAGTATATAAAGTGTTAAACATCGATTTAAATTAGTTAATTCAGAACGGCAACTGCGTCGATGGGCTAGTCAAATCAACAAAGGTGGAACTTACAAAGAAAAATTATATCAAATTTCTGAATTTGTTTTAAAAAATCTCAAAGAATCTCTCGAAGCTGGCCATATTATTCACGATATTGATATACGTAGGTGGGCCTTAGAAGCTAAAAATAATTTAGAATTTAATGATGTTAGATTCAAAGCAAGTGATTTCTGGCTGCGAAAATTTAAGAAAGCTCACAGAATTGTCAGTAGAAAAATCAACAACTTTATAACAAAAAAAACTCTTGAGGACAAAGAAACTGTAAATCAAGAAGCCAGTAAATTTGTAGCCGATATCAAACTACTGATTTCAGAAGTTGGAACTGAAAATACCTACAATGCTGATCAAAGTGGATTTCAATTAGAATTACATACTAGGCGTACATTAGCAGAAGAAGGAACAAAGACTGTTGAATGTGTTGTGCAATCTGTTTTATCAACAACACATAGTTATACAATATTACCTACAATTAATGCTGCTGGAAAATTGCTCTCTCCATTATTTATAGTTTTAAAAGAGACTAAAGATGAATTTGGACCAATAATACAAAAAAATTTATTTCAGCCAGATAACGTATGTTTGATGGCATCTAAATCTGGCAAAATGACATCATGTGAGTGAAATTAAATAAAGTGTACTTGTATTCGTAAACTTGTAGCTTATATCTATTTTAAAGATTTTACTTGTAAACTTTTAATTTCACTAGACTCATATTAAAAAAGATTTACAATAATTAGTAAATTATTTTTAAAATAAGGTACTTTAACGTAAACTCCGAAAATTATAAAAAAGTTCTTGTAAATTATCAATGAATTTCATTATTTATTTTTGTTAATTTGATTTCATGTAATAAATCGATATATATATATATATATATATATATATATATATATATATTTATACAAATAGCAATAGTTTACTATAATGACCTGCAAAATTTATTTGTTTACAATTTATTTTTAGATCATTTTCGGAAATGGTTAAGGGATGTATTTTTTCCAAATGTTGGAAAAAATAGTATATTATTGCTAGATTCTTGGAGTGGACATTGCACAGAAGCAGTCGAAAGAGAAAAACCTGATGATAAAAACATCAAACTTTTTAAAATTCCTAAAGGTACAACTGGAAAAATACAACCGCTGGATGTGTTTGGTTTTCGTATATGGAAAAATTTTGTGAGACACTTTTCCGATAGTGTAATTTTGTTGGATAAGGATATAAGTTTGCACGTACGAAATAATGTAATTAAATTGCACTCTCTGGTGCACAATCAGTTATCTTCTCCTCGATACGCAAATCTTTTTAAATACTCTTGGTATAAAAGCGGTTATATCGATAATAAACCAAATGAATTTTTAAATCCGGTGGACTTTAGCTTTGGTGGATCCCAAGCTCATTGTGAGGTACCAGGATGTAAAAATACTGCTATTATAAAATGTTCATGGTGTCAGAAATCATTCTGCTTAAAACATTTTTTTGAAGATTTTCATTATTGTTCAACCTATAATCCTTAAACAAAATTAATTGCGATAAGAACTAAATTATAAGCTCATTTGTATAGAGTTTCTTTGAATATTTTTTGACTATTTGTGAAAATATACCTATATTTTACTTTTAATAAAAATTAATTACATAATAACAATTAATATTTTATATTATATTTTTCTATTTATATTTTAATTTTTTTATTTTTATTTATATTTTTCTATTCGTTAGATTAGTCAATCATTTAACTCACCTATTCTTTTCCCAGTTCCATCCTTTTTATTTACCTATAAATACGAACAAAATATTCGAATATAAATTGCACAATAAGTATAAGAGTTTATAAGTCACTTCATTAATTACGCTATCTCGATAAAAAAAAACTGACACAAAAATAAACTAAATCTGCATTATACACCTCAAAATATTTATTTCAATGGTTCAATTGTAAGTATACTTGTCCAAGGGGCTGCTAAACCCCTATAATGCTTTTATTAGAAAAAATCCTAAAACAAGTCAACTTTGATTTTGAATTTTAATAATAATTATTTAATTTTATTGCAAATATTGTATACAAAAAAAATTAAAAAAAAAATTTTTTCCGAAATAAAATATAAGGGTAGCTAATTTGGCATTTCAAAGAGAAATATTTTTCATTTTGTTTCATTTTAAATTTGAATCTGAACTTGGGATATTCAGATAAAACCTATTTTAGGGGTGATTTTTAGGGGTGCGTTTTACCCCTAGGAAATTGGGCCCATAGAAAAAATAGCCCAAATAAAAATAAATTATGCATTATATATAACTTAAAATATTAATTTTAATAGTTTGAAAGTATTTTGTGCCTAACGGGTTGTTTACCCCTGATGAAGTGTTTATTTGCAAAAACCCTGAAACACGTAAACTTTATTTTTTATTTTAAGTCAAAAAATGATTTTTATAATAATTAATTAATTTTATTGCAAATATTATGTGCAGAAATAGTTTAAAAAATAAGGTTTTTCTAAAATAAAAAGTAAGGGTTGCCACCCTCGAGGACCAAACTATACTTGATGGTTACATAATTCAAGGAGAAATATTTTCCATTTTGTTTCATTTCAAAATATCGATTAGAACTTAAGATATTAAAAAAAACGTTTTCGGGGGTAAACTTTAAGGGCGGTTTTCACCCATTTAATAAGGGATTGGGCCGATAAAAAAAATTGCGAGTCTCTTATTTTTCGGTCCTCTACAGCATATAAAAAATTCAGGAAAATCGGAGGCGGACACCTCGATCGGTTTCCTTGTAAGAATATTTTTCAAGACTGAACATCTATCGTTTATGGATCCTATTGACATTGCTCAATTGTCGCTAAGTTTTCTTACAACCTTCGGTGCAAACAGTATTGAGCAGGCATGGGATAAATTACCTGAAGATGTAAAACTCAACCCAGAAGTTTTAAAATGTTTAAGATGTCGTGAACATAATATTATGAGTATAATGCCTCCTCTAAAAAGAGATTGCATTCATTGTATGCAAAATTTTAATATAATAAAAAATGAAAATTAAATTTATTATCTGTATTAATTTATTTATCCTAGCACTATCCCTATCCTTTTCACTCTTATCGAAAAAAAGGAAGGCACGATTGCTGCTCTTGCGTCATGGGTTATCGAACCTTCGTTAGAACCTTCGTTAGAAGTGCGCATCAAGGTTCTTTTAGCTCTATAGCGTTATACTCACACAGCATGCTACGCGCATTATTTCGAATGGGGATTTCGGTATATGAGCCGATTAATGGGGATGGGGGTTCTAGCAGTTCACAGGTGGCGGTGTGACGTCACACGTTTGCACATATTTAATAATTTTAAATTCTGTCAGTAGGAAAAAAGAGAGTAGCTAAGGAGATCACAATTGAAATAATCCGGTTCAAAGAATCGGAGCGATAAGATACGTGCCCGAATATCGGATCAAAGAAGAGGCCGCTATGGTAAAGAGTCATTCCGCTTGTCTCGCTATGATCACCACGACGAAAGCATGCTCGCATCGGTGTGCTGAAAGTATACGCAACATATCAGATATCAACTGTAAACCAATTCTCCCGTGTAGAATCCCAGGAAATACTGTTATCGATTTTAAGAGCCGTTGGCAGGAAACCGTTGCAATTTGATACCCTTTCGGCATGCGCTACGTCTTATTTAAAGATAAGAAGAACAGTATATGCAGCTAACCAAAACAGTATTTCAATACATCATGTAGAATTCCAGGAATTATTATTGTAATCAATTTTCGGGGCAGTTGACAGGAAACGGTTGCAATTTGAGACCGTCTCGGTATACCCTACGTCTTACTTAAAGACCCGTGCCGTGAAAAAGCATTTGATGACGAATGTTCTAGAGCACACGCGTGCAAGAAGAAGTGGTCGCTTATAAAGCGCGGTGTATAAGCTTACACATGCGCCCGGTGCGCGGAAAATTAGCTGATAAGCACCGCGCACCTATCAGCTAATAGCGCGCGTTACAAGCTAATAGCGCACGCAAACGCGGTGTATAAGCTTATACGCGCGCGGCGGTATCATCTGATGCAAGCCGCGCCCGCGCCGCGCCGCGCCGCCGCCGGCCGCCGGAAGTCGTTGGTGAGAAAGTTTAACGGTTTTCATTGGGGTTTTTTCCACGAGAACAAATATACTCGGAGAATGCATGGCTGATGAGTAGGTATGCGGCATGAACGCGTGGTTATCAATTCGAATATTGATTCATCAGTAATGTTTAACTTTTGTAGAAACTGATTTTTTCTTTTTGCTCGTATCTCGCAAACGGTTGAAGATATCGGAACAATAATCGAATTTCTTATTCTCTTATACAAGAAGCGATTACATAGATTTCCATTCTACTAGTATGGTTAAATTTTATTTAAAGTAATTATTTAAGAATTTTTTATTCTGTAAGGCGAATGAAAGTACATAAGGAGACCGCAATTGAAATAATCTCGAGTTCCGAGAATCGCTGCGATAAGATGCATACGAATATCGGAGTGGGCGGAGTGGAGGGAGAGCTGTGGATGGGCGAGTGGTGGGGGGTCCAGAAGCCCCCTTGCTTACCTACTTTTGAGGTTAAAAAATTTTGACATTTTTTAAAAATCGTAATTTCTCGAGAACGGCTCTGTGTATCTGAATGGGGTGGGTGGCATTCCAAAGAGAATTAAAATACCTATATTTTCTAGAAAAAATTAATTTTTTATCTATCACGGTTCTTTAGTTATTATCAAAAACAGAAACGTATTTTTTTTTTCAACTCATAACTCCAATGATGTTATCATCAGTATATTATAAAAGTATATAGTATTGGCGTCAAAATGTAATATGTTTGAATTTTCCAGATTGAATTCTTGAGTTTAAGTATTCAAAACTGATGAATAATTAAAATAGTATAAGAGTAGGTGGCGCTAAGATAGGGGTAGCATGTAGTGCAGTATGTATTCCGGCCGGGTCCAACAAGCTGTGGGTTAGTCACGAATAACGCAGTACTGCATACACGCCTACACGGTGAGGTGCGTTTTTTTCTTTTTTTTTTTTCTTAAAGTATGAATTATGAAATATGAAAAAAAAAACACGTTTTTGTTAATAACAAAACAACCATCATAGCTATTTGTTTTATTATAAAATAAAGATATTTTACTTCTATTTCAAATGATAAGTTTATTTATCAGCTCAAAATTTATATAGATTTGATATAAATAAATAATAAATAAATAAATAAATTTAAAAATTAACAATTTTTAATATTCATAAATGAATTTAATTGTAATTATGCAATAAATTTTTTAAAAAATTATAAATTTTGTTATTAAAAATTAATTAAAGGAATCAACAAATTACGGTTGAGGAATCTACTTTCCAATGAATTGGCAGCGTTTTTTTTTTATATTTCATAATTCATATTTTTTAAGAAAAAAAAATTTATAGCTATCATTGTTCTTTTGTTATTAACAAAAACGTGTTTTTTTAAAAAAGTTTATAACTCACAAATAAATAATAATAATGCAGAATATAATGCATTCACAATGCATAATTCATAATTATAATAGATTATAATAGATATAATTTTTAAACATTTTAATTCATTTTGTGTGTTGGTTTTTTAAAAATTAAAAAAAAATCATTGAATGCCTACTCAATGACGTTTCCTCATTCCACACTACCTAGCGGTAGATATCGTTTCGGTAGGTAGCGGTAGCGGAGTTATGAGTTTAAAAAAAAACACGTTTTTGTTTTTGATGATAACTAAAGAACCGTGATAGATAGAAAATTAATTTTTCTTAGAAAATATAGGTATATTAATTCTCTTTCGAATGCCACCCACCCCATTCAGATACATATAGCCGTTCTTGAGAAATTACGATTTTTAAAAAATGTCAAAAAATTTTTAACCTCAAATATCTCTGAAATTTATGGACCAATCATTTTGCCCAAACAACTCGATCGAGAACTATAAAAAATCTACCTCTAAAAGAAATTTTGAAGCCATTAAGTCAATTTTACTCTTGTAATCGTTGGACATATAAAACTGATTTTTTTCATTTTTCAATTTTTTACTCAAAATCTAGCCTACAGAATGTATTCAAATTTTAACAGATTATAGCTATTTATATTCTGTATTATCACGATTTTTCTCAAAAAAATTGACCGTTAAGTTTAGGAGTTACAAGCTTCTAAAAAAAAAACACGTTTTTGTTAATAACAAAAGAACCGTGATAGGTAGAAATTTTTTTTTTAGAAAATATAGGTATTTTAATTCTCTTTCGAACGCTACCCATCAGATTCGAATAACTCGATCCTATCATTAAAAAAATTCAAAAAACAGTTTTGAGAAAATCGACAATTTGAAAAGAAAAACAAAAACGCATCGCCCCAATCAAAAACGGATTTCTGACCCGCCATCACGCAAAAAAAACAAAAAAAATGAGACCTGTCCGGTCAAAATCGACCGAGTAGAAGCTGAGATCCAGGCGTACACACACACACACACACACACACACACACACACACACACACACACGCGCGCGCGCACGCGCACACACACGCACACACACACGCACGCACACACCACATCCATACAGACATTTTTCAAAAACCATGTATTTTGATTCCTAACACCTCGGAACACAATTATAACATGTTTTTACAACAACTCAAAAATTTACTATCACAAAGCTTCCTCTAGGAGGAAGCAAAATTAAAGAAACAGTTGTGCGGGGAATAAAGGTGTCTTACGGGGAAGTAAGAAATCTTTCTTTCCCGTTGACAAGAAAAATTGAGTCTACGGAGAATAAAAATTTCTTACTTCCCTTAGTAATAATAACTCAATTTCTTCTTTCTTTTGAGGGAAATAAAGTGGTTTTCAGAGGTAAACTTCTTTATAGCTATGAACAGGTATATTAAGTCATGTAAAATTTACTTGCTATACATAATTTTATTACTTTTTTGAAATCCTATATCTTTAAAAAAAAAAATCGTAAATTGCTTAAATAATTAAGAAATCGCTGTCACAGAGTGTATAAATATTTATAGACTTACTTATAGTAATTAATTCGTTGCTTTCGGTACTTAAGCCATTTTCGGACTGTAATGTGCACTTTCTCGCTACTATATTCACTATCTAATGGTAATATTACGGCTGAAAACAATATTAAGACATAATTATTAATTACTATATAAAGTATATAAAAATAGTTGAACTTTAACCTTAAGGTTGTACTGGCTATACGATCCAAGTCGCCAGTCAACATAACTAAATCTATTATCAATAATTAATTATTAAACCGTATTTATCACTTTTTGTTTAATATGTTTATAAAAATACACTTGGTAAATAGTGCTAAAACCCGAAAATCGGACAACATTTTTTGTAGTATTTTGACTTATAAAATTCATAAATCTTTATACATTTTTAATTTCATTCAAAATAGTGCCGCATCTTCAAATTATATTAAATTCTTATTTTGTTGGTCTTATGTTGTTCGGAGAATAATTCTTAACAGAACGCGAAACTCAGAAATAAAAAATATGTGTTGATTACTAAACTTAGATTTTTCAATCAAAGAGCTCTCTTAAGTTGACTTTACCTTTCAAAATGTTTAATTATTTGAAACAGAATAGTACATTACGATACGAGTGCGCAAAGTAGATTTTCGCCTCGTGTATCGTACAGAACTTTATGAAATGGCATGTGGAAAGCTAAATTTTGAGCACACGTTTTTTGCCGAGCGTGTGCAAAATGGAGCTTTGCGTACGAGTGTGGAAATAGTTATTTTCGATACAGGTGTACGAAGTGGGTCATTCTCGCACTGGTGTAATTTGTCGCCCGAGCGAAGCGAGGGTGACAAACACCCGTGCAATGGTGACCCTTTTCGGTCACGTGTATGGAACTCTATTTTTTTTAACGGAGTGTGTGAATCTAGCCTTGTTGTTTGTTTTGCGTGCGTGAAGTAGCTCTTTTACACACGGCGTGCGCGAAAGTAAATTGATTTGTGCATGCACAACTTTGCGCACGCAAAACAAGCATGAAAAGTCGAATTTTGCACACTCTGTTAAAAAAATAATATTTTATATTTCTGAGTTCCGCGATTTGTTAAGAATTTTTCTCCGATCAATATAAGACCAAAAAAAATAAGAATTGAATAAAATTTGAAGATGAGGCACCATTTTGAATGAAATAAAAACACGATTAAGACATGATTTTTAAAATTCGAAATACTTCAAAAATTTTCGTCCGATTTTCGGTTTTCAGGGCTTAAACTCTTTGTCTGTAGTATCTCGATAAAGCTTTCAACTCCAAAATAAATAAAAAAGCAGACATAGTAAATTATTGATATTTAAGTAATCTAATAATTTTTGACGTGGATAATAATTATAGCCAATACAACCTGTAACGTTGCACCTTAATTTTCCCTGTGCATACGCAACAACTTATTTATTTGAGCCGGATCTGGAGGCTGACGCTCCAATCGTCGCGGAGTCGGTGGGATGCCGACTCCTGTATTGAGAGAGGAATGTTATTTGGAGAAGACATTCGTAATGAACACAATCAGATAAGAACACTTTCCATTTATTGATCACTCTTCACAATGTTAACCCGACAATCATCACGTGATTCTAAATTACTTGCTTCAACCGCGCCGACAACAACGGTGATTCCAAATGAACGCTAACGCACACGCATAGGACGTGGCCTCACAACCGGGGTTTCCGCCCCCGCACTCTATACCGAGAGTGATCGCCGTGCGCAGCCGATTACCGGCGCTCAACAGCGATACCAACTCTCGTACTCGCTATCGCACGCGTGCTGGCCAACACAAGGCCCGGAGTTAACTGTACTCGCCTTCAGGGAGAGAGTGATGCTCGCTGGACTTAGACTCGCCGCTGCTCCGGCGCCGCTCGTTCTGCCGTCAGCTACGGTTCGCTGCTGATGGAGAGGATGTTCTCTGCGCTGAAGGAGGAGACGGTCTCTGCGCTGCTGGAGCTGTTGGACGGAAGGGGCGACATCAATCCTGTGTCTCTCTCTCTCTCCCTCTTGCTCTCTCTCTCTCTCTCTTGTCTGGAGCTGCATGGCTTATCAAAGCGATGCCGCGCGCGTTGGCTACTCAGCCGTGACTCTCTCTCGCGTGGCTTATCCATTGCTGTCCGGGAGTGGCTAAGTGTTCCGGGCGCGCGCTCTGACTGACTATCCGCAGCCCCTTTCCTGCCGCGGGCACTCGCGCTTTTCGGTAGCTTCCCCTTCTCCGCCTCCCTTCGTGTGTGTCTCTCTGTGTCCTGTATGGGTGCGTGAGTTCGCACCTTGCGTCGTTGCCGAATCCTAGTAAACAGAGAAAAGCCCGTGCAAGTGTACACACAAATACTTCGTATGTACACAGGCTTTGGCCAGCGCGGGCAACGAGGAATGCGAGGCGAAAAGGGCACCGCTGTTAAGCATGCTACTCGTCACAGCCTCTCCCAAGCCACGAATCTCTCCGAGATCAGCGGCTTCAGCACTCTCGTACCCACGAGTGGCCATCGCCTCGTGTACGCGCGCCAGTCGGCTGTCAGTGAATACTTATTCCACATCATAAAATGTCATCAGTTGTCCTTTTCAGATATACCATTTCACATGCTTCTCTCACACTCTCTCGCCGTCTGATAGGCCAGAGAAAGAGCCAGGAAGAAAATACGCGCAATTTTCCCCTTTCTTTCCTCTCCTATCACGGCTAGAGAGACTATCGTCATACATGCAAACATAGACTACCCAACACCAACATACATTCACTCATTGACACTCATCTTTCCAGGTCTCTATCTCGCCGATCTGCCGAATGCTAACGCTCGCTGCCTCAGCAGGTGCGCAGCCGCATCGCGATCAAGCGAACTCACAAAAATTATTTTTCTTCCATTCACTTCTCTTCTCTATTCTGACCGGCGCTCAGCTGACTCCTCAGCGGCTCATGGTCAGGCTCGCTAGTTCAGATCTCTCGGTCTTCTCTCTATGCTGAGCACTCTACGCTTGACGCGGTGCGCCCAGCCTCATTACCGCCCACACTTCTCAATGCCCGGAGTCTCATTCTCTCCCATGTTAGGTGAGCATGTACAGGAGGAGCAGCCTCTATGCTCGCGTCTAATCCCGTTGCCATCACTGCACCACGACCCACCGTTGGCGAAGGCGCGAACGTTTCGAAACCACTCACGCCTCCTGGTGCGGTCGTAGTCGCCGTATACCAACTGATCAGACCGCGCAGCGCCCACTCCCTCCTCTACTTTACACAACGTTCCTGTCCCACCTACCTACAGACCATTCTCTGTGTGAACGGTGCTCCCGCAGGAGTGGTGCAGTCAACAACGCTCTACCATGGCGGCCGCAGCCCGCCCTGGTGCGCAGCTGCTTCTGCACCTCTCTAATGCTCGTACCCCTCGACACGTTAGCAAGCACCACATGTATTTGCCCCCACCACTCTCTCCTTAAATTCGACGCGACACTCTCTAAGTCATCGACTGACGTCCCTCACTCCCGTCACTCGATGCTTTCTGACCTGCGGCGAATTTTCATCTCTTCGCAGTCGACGCGACGTTCCCTGGGTTCCCCACGACTGAAAGTTGCGACCGGTATTCGCGACTTCCTTCAACTATCCAGCCCTCGTCCGTATCTCGCGTTCTACCCGGAATTTCCCAAAAACAAAACTGCGCAGTTTTTTCCATTGCGAAATCGCGAACGAGGCTAGCAGAATAGTTGCAGCACGCGGGCCGCCAAAGCGCAACGGCTGGCCCGGGGATATCGACATCACGCACACGATGACAGTCTTTACCGGCGATGCTGTATGCCATCGGTGTGATCCATCCACCTCCCGATGCCAAGCCATACAAAGCGATGCGCCCGGCCCGCTCGCTGCAGCCTATCGCTCGTTTGGCCCCCAGAACTCGCGGGTTCCGGCATCCGAATGTCACGCGACGGACTCGCTGACCTCTCTATTCGCTCTTCCATCGCGCCGTGCAAGGCGCGAGAAGATCGACTCTCTAACCCCAAGGCTCACGCCGACGTCAATAAAACGATGAGTGTGATAGTGCCTCAAAACCGGGGAGCGAACACTCACTCTGTTTGTGCCCGACGTTTTACACAAAAAAAAACATCGTCTTTTAAGTCCTGCGCCCTCGCGATTACCCGTATTTCTCCGTGGACCTAATGTGCCCCCAGGAGATACGGTATGTGCGGCCGGCAGTGCACTACTTGTGGGACGGCTAAGATCCATCCCTGTGTGCGACTGCTGCGGCACCTCGCTAGTTGGCGCATTTGCGGATACCAATGTATCTACCCGCACATCCCTCGCGGTGTTTCCACCTCCACCTAAAACCACGCTTCCACTCTCCGCTAATTCCCTCCCGTTTCCACGGGTTCTGAGACTTGAGATTTGTCCGCCCGACCCGCCGGCGCTCTCTCACCCGGTCCGGTCGGCACAACTCTTCACGAGAAGACTGCATCAGTAACTCGGCCGTGGTTACCGGCAATCCTTCTTTACGGAAATCATTCTCATACACCGGTATGTCTAACCGCGGTTCCACCTTCATCACGTCAACCCTCAATCTCCGGTCGCGTAATTCCTCGCGTGTACCCTTGGTGCTGAGCCCGTCCTGGTCGAGCAATGCCATTAATAGACTCGGTGTTAATTTAATCACGATTTCCTCCAACGCGCGCACTCCCGTAACCCGGCAAAGCCGACGCATTTTCCGTGCATGGACTGAAGCTGACATCGCGAAAGATTCTCCCCAACAACTAAATGCAAAATGAATGCTAGATTCCGAAAATAGAGCCAGGCTTTTATTTTACTTTACTCGGCCACCCGCTCTACACGCAGGTTGCCGCAGGGACTCTAACCAAAACCTAACGGGATATCAGGGCCCCCCCCACGGAGTGACAGAGCCTATGACCGAGGAGCGATATCACCTCGCTCGGCCAATACTTTATATCGGCGTGCGTATGCAACGCACAGCCAACCTCTCCACCGGCACGCTTGCGCGCTGCTACTCTCTAGACTCGCGCGTGCAATTGAACGCACCGCTCGAGTCACATAAATACTAGCTTTAGCTAGCACAACACAGTCAATGATATATTCAAATAATTTATTACAAAAATACTAGCTTTAGCTAGCACAACACAATCAATATTGTAAACACACACACTAGCTTTAGCTAGCACAGCACAAACACGATGTGTCAAATTTAAAATCTAATCATTCAACGACGCAAACTTCCAAACGCGTACAGTAATTGTCGAAATTTAAAAGAAAATTCACCTAGAAGTCAACTCTCCGTTCAGCAGCGCCACCGCTTACTAAACCGGACTAAAACTTCATTCACGTGTGCACTGCACCCCACGTTACGCGGTCGGCACGCTTACGCGCGGCCGCACTCTAGTGCGCACGCGTGCAATCAAACGCACAGCGCGGCCACGCAACTTGCTACCTCAACGCTATTTATTTCACCTGCGTGCGAGTTACCCAAATCTTTAATTCGGAGTAACCAAAATACACGGTAAAAACTAAAAACCAAAAATCTCAAATTCAATTCCTAAAACACAATCTAAAATAAATAAAATTCGACGATACTAAAATTCGAACCATTCAATTAATTTAACATTCCAAACTCTAATCACTTCCAAAAATAAAAATTTTTTTTTTCTAAATTAATACACTCATCCCCAAAAATTATTTTTTTTTTCTTCCGAATTATTAATTAAAAATTTACTAACGTGATCACCGTATCACGCTTACTCTCACGCGCAATTTATACTCCGTTGAATAGCACTCGAGGGAAAATTTTCTGTTCACGGCTGATTTCAAAATAAATCTGAAATAATATTCCCCGTGTTAAAATTTTACGTTGCCTAAAAGCTACAATTTCGCCCCGAAATTTCGCTCGTTAGACAACAACACGGCGATAATCCCCTCGAGTAAACTCACCGGCAGCCAAGTACGCACGCACGACGAAAACAAAGCCACCGAACGTTAGCGTGACCTTCGCTCTATGCGAAGCAAAGTCTCGACTTTGCTCGCCTCTCTAAACCTATTCCGCGTCCGAAAAATTTTCGAATTTCAACGCTCGCGAACGAAAATTTTGTCACGGCTGAATTCAAATTTGGGCTCGTCCAAATTAAAAAATCGGCCATTTTCTAAAGCGATTTTCGTCGCGACTCGCGAACTCCCGAAAATTTCTCCGCGCTTTCACCGTTCCTGCCGCCCAGCCATCTCTCCAAAATTCACCCTCTCAATACGACGACAATCCTGGCAGGATCGCCATTTGTAACGTTGCACCTTAATTTTCCTTGTGCATACGCAACAACTTATTTATTTGAGCCGGATCTGGAGGCTGACGCTCCATCGTCGCGGAGTCGGTGGGATGCCGACTCCTGTATTGAGAGAGGAATGTTATTTGGAGAAGGCACTCGTAATGAACACAATCAGATAAGAACACTTCCCATTTATTGATCACTCTTCACAATGTTAACCCGACAATCATCATGTGATTCTAAATTACTTGCTTCAACCGCGCCGACAACAACGGTGATTCCAAATGAACGCTAACGCACACGCATAGGACGTGGCCTCACAACCGGGGTTTCCGGCTCCGCACTCTATACTGAGAGTGATCGCCGTGCGATCTTAGCGAAGGCTAAGTGTTCCGGGCGCGCGCTCTGACTGACTATCCGCGGCTCCTTTCCTGCCGCGGGCACTCGCGCTTTTCGGTAGCTTCCCCTTCTCCGCCTCCCTTCGTGTGTGTCTCTCTGTGCCCTGTATGGGTGCGTGAGTTCGCACCTTGCGTCGTTGCCGTATCCTCATAAACAGAGAAAAGCCCGTGTAAGTGTACACACAAATACTTCGTATGTACACGGGCTTTGGCCAGCGCGGGCAACGAGGAATGCTCCTCGTCACAAACCTTAAAAAGAAGAGAGAAAGTCATACTTATCATTAATTTATAAAAATTTGTCTTTTCAAAGACTAGTTTGCCTTTACGGCCCAACCCACTATATAATACTCCAAGATCATCGGAAATACACGTATTTTGGATGGTTCGGACAGCGGAATCTCCGTTTCTTTTTGTTAATGTTTTCAAATATCTAATTTGTAATGAGAAACAATATAAATCAAGTTTTTAATTTAAGATTTTATATTTTTATAAATTGAAAAATCAACAAAATCATACTTACAAGTTTATTTCGCAAAGGGCCTTTCGCCAACATGTCATTCAATTTATCAAAAATTTTAATATTTTATAGTGGGAAGATACTCGCAAGTTTCATTACCTCCTCTACATTTGCAGTAGTACTATTTTCAGGTGCACTTCGATTTGCGCTTTTCTCAGCGCTTTTTTGAACTATGCTTTCCAATAAAACTGAAAGAAAAACGTTTAATATTAGCAACAAATTTTACGTTAAGGTGGCTCTGGCGCGATATATATAAATATATTTTTTATGATGCTTACTTCACATGTTATAATTTGAGAAACAATATAATATAAAACAAGGGTTCTTGAAGTAACAACAAGATATTTTTTCAAAGAAATTTGAATATTGTTAGTATTTGTTAGTTAATTGTTTTTAGATTTGTGACTGAATTTTATAAACAATTACTTATAACTTTGAAGGTTTTGAAAATTTTACAATTTTTATATCGCTACCTCCCCCTGAAATTGAACAAGGAATAAAATAAGACCTTGCAAATTAAAATCGTATGAAAAATGAAAAAAATTTATGGGATTTGTTGAGTTTTTTTTCAATTGGTGATATCTTCTTTAACAATATTCAAATTTCTTTGAAATAATTTTATTTTGTTACTTCAAGAACCCTTGTTTCATACTACATTATTCCTCAAATTATAACATGTGAAGTAAGCATCGTAAAAAATTTGTATAATTATATACTGTTATGTCGTGATCATTAGAATTGAATTTTGTAATTTTGTAGCCGCGTAGAATAAGCAAAAACTGTATTTCGAAACTGCCGGACACAGAGAAAAAAAGGATTTTGTATAATTGTGGATCAAGTATAAAATTTCATATTATAAAATTATGATGTTTGTGCCAAAATTATATGCCTTAATAGTTAACGAAATCTCCCTATATTAAACAATATTTCTTTACAGTAAATGAAATCATGCATTTTTTTTATATACAAGGATTTTCTTCTCTCTGTGTACGTGCTATCAACATTCATTTAGAGGCAACAATAACGTAGTAATAACGGCGTGAGAAAAAATCAAGTTATAAAAGTATAACGTACAGTAGAAGCGAAATACTAAAAGGCGGATAAGAAGATATCGTATAGCTGCAGCATCAGTGTCTGGACTCGGGCGTACGTGCCTAAGTCCACTCTCTGATGTTTGTTCTCTACGAATCAGAAAGCGACAACTGACCAACTGTAGCCAATCAACGAAAGCACCACCATGGGGGAGAGGTCCTAGGAGCGGGGAGTTGCAATGCACCCAGTCAGTCGCGTCCGAACTCCGAAACCGTAAAATTCATCTCTGTAATCACGTCGCGAAAAATTAGCTTTGTAACTGCCTTACGATTGTCTCTTGTATTAGTACTTATAAGTCGCGGCGAATAACCGGTAATATTGTTTAATGTCAAAATTCTTTCTTTGTTTTTTAATTTAATAAACTGTGTCATAAATTTAGGTTATTTTCGTCTAAAATCAAAATTGTTCGTGTTTTTATTTTTCCAAATCCCATAAGTCATTTCCTCCTATGGTATCTTAAATAAATTCGGTATTTCGTTTTTTTCTATTTTCATGTGAGTAAAGAACATTCGAATTTCCGTTTTTTAAGAAATATTCAGTTCCGCTCTTTGTCTTATTTTTGGGATTTATACATAATAAAATTCACATTCTAATTATCTCCGAATTTCGAACTTCGAACTTTGTCAATTTTTGGTTACATCTCCGGGCCTCAAATATATCAGTGTACAGAACATCCGAATTCCGAACTTCGAACTTTGTCAATTTTGGATTTTGGGTTAGGCCAACGGGCCTTGAATACAACATCAGTGTACAGCACAGGAGTGTGCTGCCCTACTTTTCGTCACGGGAGGGCTTCCACGTTCGTGGGGATCAACTGGATGACATCCGTGTCACCGTACGACCAGCCACGTGTGTACAACTAACGATCTACTCAGCATAGAACTCATCGCGCCACGTTCGACCCACGCACTGCCATTCGTAATCGCAACTTCCTCCCAGGATTCGGTAAAAATTAAGGACTATATTTATCTTCCGAAAAAATTTCGATTCAGATCCAAAATAGCATCCAAATGAACGTCAGGGCTATTTCGGTAGAATTCACACCGATTTATATCGAAGGCCCAGGACGTAACAATACATATAATGCACCGGAGCCACCATAAGGACCTTATCCGGGTCGAAAGAGCAGTTTTACTTTATTAAGTTCTTTAAATTTTTTTATTTTCATCCGACCTTAACGAAATAAAGTTTATTTTGTTCGTTAAGAAATTTCAGGGGGAGTATCGATGGGAAAATTTATGATACGATTTACCAGTACGGCGCAATATCAATTTTTTTAAGAAAACCAAGTCAAGTTTTAAAGTTTTTAAGATGAACAAATTGATGCTGCGCTATACTGGTATCTCGGATCATCAATTTTCCGGTGGATACTCCCTCTGAAATTTCTTAACGAACATAATAAGCTTTATTTCGTTAAGGTCATATAAAAAATAAAAAAATTTTAAAAACTTATTGAAGTTTTTGTATTTAATTGTAACAATAGCACTGTGACTATGCCTGAATTTGTCTGAAAAAAATTGTCTTATGTTCCTTCTAGTATATATATGTTACATGTACTTACTCTTGGATTATAAAATTAATAAAACATTATTTAAAACTATAAAAACAAAAACTGCTATTTCGACCCGGAGAACGTCCTTAAGACACTCTTAAAATATTGAATCTCAATAATATTTACCAATCAAATAATCTAGCTTTTTCGTATCCGTTAGCGAAAAACAATCAGCTACTAAATTAGCTGAAAAATAAGAACGAAAAATGACTAAATATAATATAAAAATAAATATAATATAATATAAGGACAATTTTAATAGTTACAAAAATTCTCGGGCGCCTTCAGTGCCCTCGACTCCAACTCATGCTAACCACCTCGCCCTCTTTTCAAATAGCTCATTTTCTCCCCTTGTTGCACAATGTACTATTTCGATAATAGTGGAGGAAAGATGATTCTCGTTATACGAGTGTGAGTTTTTCGCCCGAGCGAAGCGAGAATTAGAATAATAATCGATAGGTAGCTGAGCTTAATTATTACTAGAACGTAGGTTTTTCGAAGTTAACATGTAATAAAGTCGACGGAGTTACATAATTATTATTAGATCAAAATGTAGGATTGAAGGTATAGCTATTTAAAATAAGCATAACGAATTCTCCCTTTATAAGAAATTAAATTTATTTATCAATAAGTGTGTATATATATATATAATTTATATACACGGTGACCCATTTTAATCGCCGCACCCGGATTTCTCGGAACTTAAGCCAGATAGAGAAAAGTGGTTCAGACAAAAGTTATAGGGGACAAAGGGGGCCGCATAATGGCGCTAACGTCTTTGACCTTGAACTTGACCTTTGAGGTTATTTCAAGATCAAGGTGGTTTTTTCATATGGAAACACCTAGCTTTGACCCCGGATTCGGAAAGAGCGGGAAATTTTACGTTCAAAATCATATTGAGAAATTTTTTCCAAGGTCATTTCAAGGCCAAATCTAGGTCAAACTCAGAAAAGTCCGTTTAAAATCATTTTTTTCCATGAACCACAGGCTAAGCTGGTTCAAATTGATCGAAGGCTTAATAGAGGAACCCACACACCCAAAACCCACACACCCAAAACTTACACATCCTAGTAAACAAAACTCAAACTCGCACATCCTAACCCCAGACACTTCATGCCCTCACATGCTGAACTGTTACATCCCGGTCCCACAACCATACCCCACACCCCCCAGTCCCACACACCTACCCCACGCATGCTAATCCCATACACCCCAAACCCAGACATCCTTAACCCTGAAAAATTTTTCTCAAGGGCAAAATGATTTTTTAACGGAAACTTTAAGATTGTTGAAGCTTCTGTTATAGATGTATTAACCTTACTTTTTGCGCTACCCAGAAACAACGACGTGGACGTAGTAAGGATTGTTTCCTTTGGGGTGCTTAATTAAAGTGAGTCCCCTTGCCTCTCACTGTTCGGGGTGCTTGATTAAAGTGAGTCCCCTTGCCTCTCACTGTTCGGGGTACTTGATTATAGTGAGTCCCCTTGCCTCTCACAGTTCGAGGTGCTTGATTATAGTGAGTCCCCTCGCCTCTCACTAATGTAAATAAATTATTTAACCTCGAAGCAAGTTTTCGAAATTACGACCATTTGCTTCAAGGCACATAGTCAAACGCCTTTGAAAATGGCGAACTGTGTTCTACAAAGTTTGTCTCGGAATGGCAGTGCATGCTCGACGAATCCTATCCTGCATATCTGCTCTTGTAGTGGGTTGTTGCTCAAAAATAGCATTTTTGAGCAACAACCCACTACAAGAGCAGAAAAATAGCATAAACAGAAGTCTGATGGTGAAGTATGGGATGAAGAAGCAAGCCATTTCACCGGACCTCCTCAACCAATCCATCTAATACTAAAGTGTTTATTAAAAAATGCTGTTATTATGAGCGTGAAATGTGGTGCGCCACTATCATGCTAGAACCTGAAAAATAAATTTAAAAGAACCATTGACGGAACCTATTTTCTTCGTAGATGTGTTTTTAATGATTACATTATCAAAATTAGTATTTCTGAAATTCGAACGCTACTAATTCACATTATTTACATAAAACAATAAAAATAAACGGAATGTTTAGTTTTATTTGCAATTAAAATAAGAAATAATGCTTTATTGAATTGAATACCTTTATTGTTTTAACGATTATTTTATTTTAAAATTTAAAATTAAAAAAGTGTGACAAACAAAGTATTTATGGCAATTACAGTTAGCTAATTAAAGTTACCGTAATTATTCCAACGTTTTTCCTTTTTAGGCGCGACCGTATACGGGCGAGCCTTATAATTATTAATATTTTTGATACCATTTTACTATTTAAATTTAATAGTAATTAATAGCTGGCTCTGAAATGGCTGACTATCCGCCCAACGAGATCGTTGATATGATTTTGGTTTTAGGAGCAAGCCAAAATCATTATCGTGGTGCGGGAAGACTTTATGCTGAACGCTATCCTCACAGACGATATCCTGACGATAGAGCTATCAGACGTTTAACTCAAAGAGCTCGTGGTAGACACATGGTTCGCCAACGTAGGCGCCATGAGTCTGATGAAAATGATAATCGATTTGTAACTATCCTTGCAATAATTCATCTTGACCCACACATTAGCGCTCGTCGAGTCGAAAGGGAAATTGGTATTCCAAGAAATACTTTTTTAAGAATTATGAAGGTGCTTCAACATCACGCATATCATATTACTTTGGTTCAAGACCTACAGTTTCAGCATTTCGAACAGCGTATTGTGTTTTGCCAATGGGCTTTACAAATGATAGAAAATGATCCAGACTTTTTTAACTTTGTTCTTTTTTCTGATGAGGCACAATTTCAAAGTGATGGGGAACTGAATAGGCATAATTTCCATTATTGGTCTGATGTGAATCCTCATTGGGTTAGAACTGTAAACCATCAAAGACGTTGGAGTATTATGGTATGGTGCGGGATTATCAATGGATATTTGATTGGCCCTTATTTTTTTGAAGCAAATGTAGATCAACATACCTATTTAACCCTAATAAGAGATGCACTACCTGGATTGATGGAAGATGTTGATTTAGAAACGCGACGACGAATGTGGCTCCAGCAGGACGGCGCAGCACCACATTTCGCTCGAATTGTAAGGGCTTTTTTGAATGAGCACTATGGTAACAGATTGATTGGTCGAGGAGGTCCGGTTAACTGTCCTGCTTGCTCACCCGATCTTATATCACCAGATTTCTATTTATAGGGGTATTTAAAAAATGCTGTTTTTGAGAAACAACCCACTACAAGAGCAGATATGCAGGTTAGGATTCGTCGAGCATGCGCTGCCATTCCGAGATAAACTTTGTAGAACACAGTTCGCCATTTTCAAAGGCGTTTGACTATGTGCCTTGAAGCAAACGGTCGTCATTTCGAACACTTGCTTCGAGGTTAAATAAAAATTTATTTACATTAGTGAGAGGCGAGGGGACTCACTATAATCAAGCACCCCGAACAGTGAGAGGCAAGGGGACTCACTATAATCAAGCACCCCGACCAGTCAGAGGCAAGGGGACTCACTTTAATTAAGCACCCCAAAGGAAGTGCAAAAAGGTGGGTAGTGCAAAAAGTAAGGTTAATACATTTATAACAGAAGCTTCAACGATCTTAAAGTTTCCGTTAAAAAATCATTTTGCCCTTGAGAAAAATTTTTCAGGGTTCAGGATGTGTGGGTTTGGGGTGTATGGGATTAGCATGCGTGGTGTAGGGATGTGTGGGACTGGGGGGTGTGGGGTATGGTTGTCGCACCGGTGTGTAACAGTTCAGCATGTGAGGGCATGAAGTGTATGGGGTTAGGATGTGCGAGTTTGAGTTTTATTTACTAGGATGTGTAAGTTTTGGGTGTGTGGGTTCCTCTATTAAGTCTACGATCAATTTGAACCAGCTTAGCCTGTGGTTCATGGAAAAAAACGATTTTAAACGGACTTTTCTGAGTTTGACCTAGATTTGACCTTGAAATGACCTTGGAAAAAATTTCTCAATGTGATTTTGAACGTAAAATTTCCCGCTCTTTCCGAATCAGGGGTCAAAACTAGGTGTTTCCATATGAGAAAACCACTTTGACCTTGAATAACCTCAAAGGTCAAGTTCAAGGTCAAATACGTTAGCACCATTATGTGGCCCCCTTTGTCCCCTATAACTTTTGTCTGAACCATTTTTCTCTATCTGGCTTAGGTTCCGAGAAATCCGGGTGCGCTGATTAAAATGGGTCACCGTGTATATTCTATATAATTTTAATTTCTTATAAAGGAAGAATTCATTATGCTTATTTTACATAGCTATTCCTTATAGTACATTGTGCAACATGGGGAAAAAATAAGCTATTTCTAGCGAGGGTGAGGCGCTTAGGTAAGGAAATGGCATTTCCGCTATACCCTGGCCGAAAGTGCCACTTTCGCTCCCGGCTCAAAAACGCGAAAGTGGTATTTCCCGTGTTACATACCGTATTTTTTTAACGAAAGCATGACAGAGCCTTCTTCGCCTGTGTCAATGGGGCAGAGAATTGGGCATTTGTAGTCGTAAAAACGCATTTCTACATTGAAAAAGGAGTAATGAATAACAGATGAGAAATAGCTATTTCTCACCAGTTTCATAACATACGCTCGAAATGCGAAATTTTCTCTCCCACTTTCACGCGTGAAATAAACCCTATTTCATGTCTGAGTTGAACAAAAAATCCTTTATTTTGATTATAAGTGTATTTTATTCCACTTTAATACGAGTATATGAGACCAAAATCGCGTAATTAAAATACGTGAAATATTTTAAATAATTTTGTGTATTAATTTTCTTATTTGTCAACTTATTAATTCTGAACTTACTAGGAGAGGCTCAGGGATCCGGTTCACGGATTCGGCTGAAACTTTGGGATAGGTTTTTGGATATGGAAATATGAAGAAAGTGGTAATATTAGACTCTAACGCTAAAAAAAACTCAAGTTTTTCATCACTTTTAGCTTCTTTTTTTAAAAAACCCTTTAAAAAAACCTTTTCTTAAAACGGCAACTGTTTAACTTTAGAAAGTCCTAAATATCATTTCAAAAATAGAAAATAAAACTAGAGAAAACGAGCTTTCATTTGCTTTTTTAAGAATTAAAAAATGTCGATTCCTTCTAAAGTTATAAACGTTTTCCACAACATTCACTGTTGGATTGTCTGCGTATTTTGGTGCACTTCCGGTGCTCTATTTCAAACGTTCATAACTTTGGAAGGAATCGACATTTTTTAATTCTTAAAAAAGCAAATGAGAGCTCGTTTTCTCTAGCTTTATTTTCTATTTTTGAAATGATATTTAGGACTTTCTAAAGTAAAACAGTTACCGTTTCAAGAAAAAGTTTTTTAAAAGTTTTTTTTTCAAAATAAAGCTAAGGGTCTAATATTGTAGCTTTCTTCATATTTCCATATCCAAAAACCCAAAGTTTCAGCCGAATCCGTGATCCGGATCTTTGAGCCTCTTCTAGTTAGTATAACTGATGCAATAATACTTTCCAATGATAACAAGTATCGTTTTTGCCTCTTATCTGCCTTTTCAGTATATAAAAATATGTGTTTACAAAACTCCGTCAACATTTTTTTATTGCGGGAGAACGATGTTTGGCTATATGTTTAGTAGGTTTTATCATATTGTTACGTGTGAAGGGTATTCGTTTGTTTCCGGCCTCTCTGAGTTACGCATTCGGAGAGGTTGATTTTACGTGAAATAAGTAGTCGGAAGGCAAGAAGTATAAGTAAACTGGTATTTATTCAATACTCAAATGTGCGAGAGAGAGGTGTACTAATCGTGTGTAAGTATATATGTGCGCGGCGCGGATGATTCGTCGTGGTCGTGACTTCGTAGCTTCCTCGTGAATTGATGGCTGAAGACTCCGTTATCGTCCTATCTCGTTCTGGAGTTGTCGTATCGTCTAGACCTCTCTCATAGGTTCCCCGTGAGCAGAATCGAGAGAGAGAGAGCACCCGGGGCGCCGGATGCGCCGCTTTTTATATCTGCGGTGTAGTGTCTCCCACTTTCCTAATTAATCATAGGTGGGGGTCGGCTGCACGTTGAGCTTTGTTCTTTCCCTAATGCCGATTACGCAGTTTCGGCCGCTTTGACCGATTTGACCGACTCCGGTTTCCTCGCGCCATAGTCGCGGCACAGTGCCGGATGTTCTAGACGCTTCGAATGCTGAATCGCGTCTTTATTTGTACCGAACTTGCGTGCGGAATGCTTTCACACGTAACACATCTGAGGGCCGCGAGTCGCACTCCTGGGTGACCAAAAACAAACACGGCAGTAGTTGAAGCGAAAAAATCCAAAATTTTTGTTCATTATCGAATTTGAAGGTTGATGAGTGATGTAGCTCTCCCGAGCGGTTGGAAATTGTAGCTTTTCTTGCTAGATCACTTAGGTTGGCGTTATTTTTGAAGTTGAGCGGCAAATGGGAGTAATAACAAAATTATTCATCTAAAAGATAGGGTTTTTGTGTATTCTGTTACAAAGATATGTGCTGTATCGTGACGTGTTTGTGTTCGTGTACCTAATACATACAATTTTACTTATTCGCTCCTCTCTCTCTTTTTATAAATGATTATAGACAATAATAATGTTTAATTTAATTATTAATTTAATATTCTTATGGCGAGAGCGGGCTGGTGTTTCAAGCTCTTCTTCGAGATGGTTGGGTGTAATTTGCTAGAATAATTATTAAAATCCAATTCCAGTAACGTGTTTATTACCTGAAATCAATTTTATTTTGATTAGTAGTGGGGCCCCCTCGGCTAGAGCATTTTAAACTTTCCATTCTACGGATAATTTAATATACGAATTATTAATTCAAAATTTTACTCGGCCTTTGCGCTTATTTTTTGTGATTATTTAATAATTTCTTTATTTGCACAGATCATCACTTCTTTTTCTCAAAGATTTTCTACAATTAAGTAACTTATAAGTAAATTTAAATTTACATAAGACATAGGAATGCTTTTTTATCCTTACAATCGGTTCGAATAGGTATATGTTATAAAATATACATGACTAATACATTAAGAAATCTATAATTCTAATCTTACATATTCCTTTTTTTTTAATTTTAGGTTATTTTTATACTATGAATAATATTAATCGTATTTATATTCTTAAAATACTTATATATTTACTGATTTTTATTCTTATAATAACAATTGCTTAAAATCTTAATATCGTTAGGTATATAATTCTTCCTTATTTTAGTTCTATATGTTTATTTATTTATTTATTTAGCCAGAGTATTATATAGTAATACATATTATCGTTTGCTGACTACCAGATTTACATAAGAAGTCTGGAGCAGCAAAAAAATCTTATAGAGGTAGTCAATGCTACCTGTACATAGGTCTGTACATAAGTAACCTAAAAGTAAGATATCTCCAATGAGAAAAGAAAACAGGTATAAATATAAATATATAATTTTTTTTATTTTTTTGTTTTTTTTTTTGTTTTTTTTTTAATTTTGGTAATGTCTAAAGCATTTAGGTTTGGATCCCTTTTTGGCAAACAGTTAAATACTTGAACCGCTCTGATATAATTTTTTTTTTATCAA
The DNA here is from genome assembly GCA_036365515.1 of Torymus aiolomorphi. Taxonomy (NCBI): domain Eukaryota; kingdom Metazoa; phylum Arthropoda; class Insecta; order Hymenoptera; family Torymidae; genus Torymus; species Torymus aiolomorphi. Next base: position 84,026,813 of record CM070875.1, read on the forward strand.
CAATAACTTTTGAACACTTAGGTGGTTTTATAATTTTATTTCTGGTTCTACAGACTGTTGATATGTCTTTAAGTTTATCGTAGTGGTGTATCACGCATTGATATGCAAAAATTTCAGTTAAATTTGCCGGGTTATCCTGTACAAATTTCCTGTACAAGTTTTGCTAAAATGTTTTTTTTTCTATCTATTTTTGAGAGATTGAAACGTTATATTGAACGTTCATCGTTTTCATTAATTTAATTATAATTAATAATTTGTTTGTAAGAATAACGCTATGAAGATAGGATTTACACAATTTTTTCTTAAAATTAGTTTTTACAATCATTTTAGTAATTGTTAATTAATAATGTCTTATGAAAGGGACTACGAATAATTATTTTAATGGTAATGCACTTATTATAAAATAAATATGAGAATATTGAAATTTTTCTTTGAATTTAGATCTTTTATATCATTTCCCCGAAGGTTATTGTTTAAATTGAAATCACGAATCATTATTTGCAATAATTATTATTCATTATGGTACGCAGTATTAGCAATTGGACTACGTCTCTGAGCTTACATGTTTGTATGTGTGTTCTCGTGAGTGTTAGTTGGTTTATTTTGCTTACACACAAGGCTAAGTGGTGAAAATGAATGTGGCTCTACTCGTGCTAACCGCTTGTGCTGAATGTGTTATTAAATCATTTTTAATGAAATGATCAAATGAAAAATCCGAATTTCGAAAACTTCGAACACATAGGTGCCAGCCAATAGTCGAGCCCAGGGTTCAATCCCGGTTTGTTTGGGTAAACATTCGGAGTCAAACTGCTGTATAGCTCGTATTGATAGTCACTTGGCATTTTACACATGTACGCGTCTGTGCAGGTATTGTAGCATAGGCGGTTTTGATTGTGTTAAAGCGGCGAATATGAGTGCGAACCTCGCGTGTGGGTACACGCTGCTACTTACAAGAAGAGTGTATGTGTGACTTGTCTCCTCGGTGAATATTTCGCTTTCTCGATGAACGCGAGAGACTGTCATATGAGCGTGCACAGCTGATATTTGACACATCCAAGTCATCCTCTTCTTAATCAGCTTGCATTCTTCCAGCTCTAATTTTGATGATATAGTTAAATCTATTCCAGTTCCTTCCGCAAATCTCGTCACCGTTGAGTGATATGCTGTTTCGTTGTTATCGCTTTTTCTGGTTCTTCTTTGATGTTATTATTAATAATTTTTGTTCCTTTTTTTTGCAATAGGATATTTCAGTATTAACCCAAAACAAAGTAATTTTCTTTAGTATGGTGTTATTTAAACAATAACCATCTTTTTCTTACTAGAAATTCCCTTATTTTTAAATAATTTATTTTTTTTAATAGTGATTTACATAAATGCATATATCACCAAAATATTACATAAAATATACAAATTTTATACTTAGCTCTAAATCGTATACAATACAATAACATTTACATGTTTATTAATCATAAAATTATTTAAAGATTCTTAAAGATTAAGGCGCTTAAATTTTTATACTAATATAATATTGTTATTCAAAATTTATCGAAAAATCTTTGATCTTATAGTACAAATATTTGTATATATTATTATTTTATATAATTTCTTTAAAATGTTAATTAATAAGCGCAAATGCCAATACATTAACGTTATTGTTTCTATAATTCGTGTATAACTATATTTTATTAACGTTTGTGAGTTTCATGAAAAGATTATTAACTATCCGTATAATGGAACTTGAGAAAATCCGGTATCTAAAATTTAGAATTTAAGTATGTGAAAATTTTTTTCCCGAAATTTCAGAAACTCAACGCTTTACTGAAAAGATTTGATAATAAGTTTTTATTTATATTATTCAAGCCTAATTTTTCATGAGACTCTATTTGTACATTGTCTTTGCAAAAATCTTTCAATGTGACTTTATATAAACTTCTTTAACTTGGTTTTCATATGCCTATATGCCTACTTGATGTAATTGTAATAAAATCTTGCCAGCTACAACGTTAGCGCGCTGTCGGTGTACAAAAATGCATTATTGTCACTTTTATTTCGATGAACCGTTTCAGCAACTTCGTTTTATGCGTATTATTATTACTTTAATAAGTGGCAGGTTTTTTCTATTATAACCTTTATACTGATAATGCTATAGTGTATATAAGGTCGGTAGAGATTTTACTCTTCATTGTATAGCGTGGGGATATTCATCTACAAGAGCGGCTGCCCGTGGTTGTAGAGGTGCGTCTTATCTCTGCCCTCTTAAGGGGGCTAGACACCTTTTTTCTCTGAAATAAGAAGTCACATTTTAATACATAAATGTAAACTAATTATTTCATACTTTTTACATATAAAAATGGGCATATTTACCTTACCTTAAAACTTTCTCCGATGGGCCTTTTATATGGTCCAGAACCATAGTCATCGATGAAACAAGTTTTTTCACTAGCCGTAAGCTTTGAAATTTTCCTGTGGATGGATTGACTTCAGATTTGAACTAAATTACTCCTGAATAGTATAATTCTCATATGAGTGTAGGGATTTAGGATTAAAGGTCGGAAAAAATGTTTACATCAGAAAAATTATGAAAAAATATAAAAAATTTAAAAAAATTAAAAAAAAAACTCTTGAAAAACAGCACAATTTTTTTTTCTCATTAGATCAAAAATCCCTACACTCATATGAGAATTATACTATTCAGGAGTAATTTAGTTCAAATCTGAAGTCAATCCATCCACAGGAAAATTTCAAAGCTTACGGTTAGTGAGAAAACTTGTTTCATCGATGACTATGGTTCTGGACCATATAAAAGGCCCATCGGAGAAAGTTTCAAGGTAAGGTAAATATACCCACTTTTATATGTAAAAAGTATGAAATAATTAGTTTACATTTATGTATTAAAATGTGACTTCTTATTTCAGAGAAAAAAAGTGTCTAGCCCCCTTAAAGCAGGCAAGTAGCGAACCCATCGATGGATCAACTACTGTGCCGTCGGAGGTCGGTATGGTAGGGGTTGCGTATAAGGAGTTAGGTTTCCTTCCTTTTGAAATTCTGTTATGGGTTTACATGGGCAATTTATGTTACTATTTTTCTATTTATCGTTAAAGTACGTTCGTGATATTTAAGTTTATTTGGAAAAGGCGGACATCAAACGAACCAATGAATAAGCGAATATTATTTTTTATTAGCCGACGTTTCGAGAGCGTTAGATATACTCCCCTCTTCAGGGCATAAACAATTATTCAGTCATTATTAAAACATTCGGTCCTGCCGCACATACATCCACGAGAACTACACCAAATACCAACTTATGCGTAATTCTCTCATGATTACTATCGGATAAGGCGAGTGCCATCTCCGATAAATAAACTAACAATCAATTTTAGTTATTATTTTTCTATTTATTTATAACGAAAATACAACCGATTAAGTTTACAGTGAGCGCAACGGGTTATGCTCACGTCACTTGGTACTGGTTTTGCTATCGTCGTGGAGTATCCTTTTACACTCCGGCTGGGTGTAGTGGTGAGTTTGGTATCTTATATTGCCGTGACGTAGTGTTGATATGACGTACATGGTTGCAGCGGTAATTTATATTTTCTAATTTTATTAGGTTTTACTCTTGACTTACTTGTTGATGCCGTTTATTATTATTATTCCCTTTTGTGGCTCTTAGTACTACGATAAACAAGTTAGTCCTTGCGATTATATTTAAAAAATTTATTTAGCGTCGACCTTAACAATCATTTCTTACACTCCATATGATTCTTACCATTTAGTTACTTTAACCCAATAATAAAAATGTATTTATATTAATTATCCCTGGCGACTAAATTTCGCGATATTTTGATTATTTTGATATTTTAATATTTTTCATAGTCTTTAGCACGCGTTTTGGTGTTTAATAGTGACAATGTACGAATAAATTTTCACTAATATACAATGCCGTTTGCCTTAGAAGACTCTGGCTGGTATCCATTTACACTCCGGCTCTCTCGCTGCGGCTGGGTGTAGTGGTGTAACGTAGGTGTTAGTTCGCTACTGTCGTGCATATGCTCAACCGTACAAGTATCTTTTTACACGAGCGGCTGCCGATGGTTGTAGTGGTGCGTCTTATCTCGCTGTGTGACGTAGCAGCGATATGACGTCCACACTGACAACAGCGATTTTTCACCGGGATTTTCTTGCGTGAAATATTATGAGTGCAATAGTATTTAGTAAATAATAGAATTGCTTAAACTACCCCTTCAATATAATATTCTATTTATGCGATTTCATATCCCTTTGTACGTGTTTATTAAATTTCTTATAATTTTTTGTTAAATTTTCATGGTACCCTATTTGGATTCTTATTTCGTGACAAGAAACTGAATTTTAAGACACAACTTGAACCTCCTATTGCTTCGATTTTAAAGTTATTTTAATAATAGTGTGATTCTATGTCACCTTAGCTATTATGAGAAAATAATTTTTTATGTTGTGTGGCGCCTGAGGGACTACGAAAAAATAAAGAAAATAAAAAAAATAATTCATAAAAAAATAAGTTTTCTTCGGATATCCAAATGTTATGAATCGAATAAAAATCACGAAAAATGTCTAAAGAGGCTGACTTCTATGTCACTTTAGTATTATGAGAAAATAATTTTATATTGCGCGGCGTCTGAGGGGCCGCGGAAAAAATAAAAAAAATCGTTTTCTGTATTTTTCTATATTTTCATGCGGAACTTTTAATGTTGTAGCAATTAAAATTAGTTCTAAATAAACCATTCTATATTCAATTTCTTAACTCCATTTTTTATATTTTTACTTACAGTACCGAAGCTCTATATTTATAATGACCTACTTGTCAAGAGTAATTTAACATTATGAATATATTTATAATCATTTTTCTCATATCTAGATTTTTTCACTAGATACTCCATTTCTTTATCCTGAAATAATCGATAATCGTAACGCAGTTTTAACATATGTCTCTTCGGTATTAATTTCACATATTGGATCTTTGAATTTGACATTAATTGATATTCAGCCTTCGATCTCTTAACTTTTTGAGACCCCCTTTATTAGCATGTGTTATGTATAATCGTTTATTAGCTTGACGTTTTTTCATAACCTCATTTATGTGTTCGATCTTTTCGATGTTCAAATCTTCTCATATATTGAGATTCCATAGTTTAAATTCTTCTGACGTTTTATTCCTTTCCTTCTTCGAAAAAGACTTTAACGGACTGGCACACTCTAATTTACTGTTATCGTAGCAATTATTTCCTTGCGCATCAAAAACATCGCCCATTTTAGGCGTAATTATGCAAGGTTCAAATATAACAATGGGCGGATCCATACCACCGGTTTATTACATGTAATATAGCAAAGATTATTGCTCTTCTCATGTTCAACTACGAAATTATTAACTAACGTTTCCTGGCTCAATGGCAGCATCGAAACAAAATTAACAGTATCTTCTATCATCTCATTGTGTGCGTAATTAATTGTTATTTTGTAAGAAGGAATCATTATTGTTATTAAATGTTTAGCATCAATCGAAATCTTTTCTCTGACACAACTATCTTTTGTTTTTAACGAATTTGCTCTAGGTTCCATGTTAAAGTGGGCTTTGTCTCCCTGTAATTGCGGGCTTTGTTGATCATTTTTGCCGTGTTCTATAATATACTGGTATTTATAATAAAGGTGTTTTTTATAATTAACCAACACCCTTTTGAGATCGCCAATAATTTGATCCGTTTTAACTGAACGTCGTGGTTGAGTGTTGCACGTATTTTCTGACGTACTGGAGTGAGGTGGCAGTGCTGTGTATACAATTGGTGCGAGCGACTGTACCAGTAGCATACTAGAAGGCGGTGTACTTTCTGCTGATGATTCATATTTTTTCCTACTTATTTTTACACTTTTTAGATCTAACTTAAGATTCTCACATTCGCTGTGAAAATGTCCATGAATTTTGCAATACTCACAAAATCTTTCATTATAATTGCTTTTTAGATATTGCTCTTCTTTAGAATTATTTAATTGGCTATAACTACAAAATTCATTTGCGAGAACTACTCTGACTGCTGCCTTGTGAATAAAAGTCTCATTGGATGCGGGGATTTCTGAATCCATGTTCTTATATATAGTTTCTCTTAGATCGTTCGTCTGGTTGTAGGCTCGAGATTCGGTTAGAACGCGGCGTGTATGTATCTTGTACTCGATAGTTATAGCTTCATTGATTGCTTCTCTCAAATTTCTCGGATTCTTCAATCGCAAACCATCTAAAAAATGACGCAAAGCTGCTTCCTCACTCGTCAATTGGAAATAATCTCTATATTCTTTTAAGGGAATACGGTCAATTTGATGTGAATCTAACAGTCGATACAGTAAAGCTTCAACTCTTCGTCCATAGTCGATGACTCTTTCGGCTGGCTTCTGCCACACAGTTTTAAATTCTGAATATATTTGTTCTGGTTTTTTAGGGTAACCAAGGTACAGCGTAAGGTCACGTAGTAGCCATTCGACATCACCGTCGTATTTCGTCAGACTTGGCCAGCCGAATCTTGCTGCCGCGCGCCCGAAAAATTTTGATGTTAAAGTCAAAAAAATATGCCTTTCGGCTGACGGAAATTCATCAAGTATTTGCCGTACAACTTAACAGAAAAAAACTGTCATGTGCGGATTTCCGTCGAATTGCGGAATAGAATCTAGCGCTTCGCTCAGCGAGTATAGGGGAACCATGCATTGCGTACTCATGTTTCTGAAGTTTCGAGAAGGCGTCTCCGCAATTTATTGTATGAGTCAAATGTCTGACTTTTAATATGTCAAATGATAATGTGTAGAATCGACGATCGCAATTTACCACTCGCAAATTATGTTTAACAAATTTGAAAAAATCGATTGCATTCAATTGTTAAATAAAAGGATTCTCCTTGTTATATTTGTAAAACTCTCCCGTACTCGCAACAGCTGGCTCCATTTTTTAGAAAAATTGAAGTTGAACGTCCGCCAGATAGTCTAATAAATTTATTTATTTATTTATTTTTTTTTTGTTTTATACCATTATGATAAGTATATCTGAGTTTACATTTTTAACTTTGTGATCGTCAAATATTTTGAATCTGCCTTGTTGCTCAGCCATTTTCTTAAATATATTTTTCTTTGCCTCCCGCTCATACAAAGATTTGTTTAAATTCTATTCATTTTGATTAATATTTCTATTCTCTTTAGTTAACTTAGTTAACTTACGTAGGCGTAAATTCTGTCAACCTCAACTATTTCGTGCGTCCCCCCTGCTGTCTTAGGATTCAAGGTACGCTCTCAATTCTCCTAGGCCAATATGATGGTGAGGTGTTTGTGGAATGACTGGTTAAGGAGTGAACTGATTTCTTTTTGAGAAAATTCTGAGGAGAGTGGCCGCCGATGGCAGCTGGTCTGAAGAGAAGGGAAATCGACCGTCCGTGGCAACTGATCTAATGGGAAAAGAGTAATCGGCCGTCGATGACAACTGGTCTAAGGAAAAGGGAAGTCGACCGTCGGTGGCAACTGGTCTAAAGGAAAGAGAGTAATCGACCGTCGATGACAACTGGTCTAAGGAAAAGGGAAGTCGACCGTCGGTGGCAACTGGTCTAAAGGAAAGAGAGTAATCGACCGTCGATGACAACTGGTTTAAGGAAAAGGGAAGTCGACCGACGCACACTGGGGCCATACGGATTTTTTGGTTCAAAACCACCTAGAGGTCGCAATTCTCAACGGAATCTCAAAATTTTTGCTTAGGAACATTCGTTATCAAATAGCGAAGAGCCCTACGAAGCCTGATTTTCCAAAAAATTAACCTATAAATCTAAGGAGTCATATAATCCTATCACATCAACCAATCAATTCAATTTTTGACCTGCAAATCCCAAAAATACGATAAACCTTTAATTTGTAAGCCCTTTACTCGTGAACTCTTGACCTTTGATCCAGTAAGCCATGCACTCATAAACTCTAAACCTATAAGCCCTAACCTCATAAGTCTTAAGGGGGTCTTACACCTAGTGGCTTCTGAGGCCAAAATCAGCTATAAAAAAGAGAAAAATGTTATTTAAACCACATACAATGTATATCCTAAAAATATACACTATTTCTGACAGAATGGCCCAAGACTTAATCTGTAGACCAATTTTATGAATCAATGTTAAGAGAGCATGTGTCAAGGACTTATAAATTGAAGTTTTATAGCATTTTTGGGAATCACAAGTGTAAATTTTGGGGTTATAGGTTATAAATTAGGTTTATAGGTTCATATTTTCAAAATTAGGCTTCGTAGCGGTCTTTGGTATTTTGTCACAAAAGTTCCTGTTTTTGAATTTTCAAATTCGGTTGAGAATTATGACCTCTAGGTGGTTTTGAACCTTTCGGCCCCAGTGTGCGCCGATGGCAACTGGTCTAAAGGAAAGAGTAATCGACCATCGATGACAACTGGTCTGAGGGAAAAAGGAAATGTGAGAGGAGTTATTTAACAGTGAATGGAGAAGCAATCATTTGTTACACTTAACTACTGCTACTTTTTCACGCACTATGCAATTTATTTATGCAAGAAGATAATCGATATTTGTTTCAATATGCGAAAAATATAACTATTTTATGATATACCGCAATTGTATATTTTTCGAAAAAAATCTTTCACGACAGTTAATCCAAAAAATTAGCACGTATGTATTTTTATTATGCGCAGCCTTTTTTTAAAAAAAATTTCCACGGGGACAAAATATAAAATTTTCCGATAATGTAAAATTCACTTACTGGAAGCTGAACACGACGATGAAGAAGATGGCTGGCCTCATCCTGGCTTCCTTCCTTCCTGTCCTTCCTGTCTCAGAGTGGTTGGAGATGTTCAAAAACCCGTGGTTCGCGATTTACAAGTACTACTTATTTCGTAACGGAAACCCCACACCTAGCACCAAAAATTGTTACGTGTGAAGGGTATTCGTTTGATTCCGGCCTCTCTCAGTTACGCACCCGGAGAGGTTGATTTTACGTGAAATAAGTAGTCGGAAGGCAAGAAGTATAAGTAAACTGGTATTTATTCAATACTCAAATGCGCGAGAGAGAGGTGTCCTAATCGTGTGTAAGTATATATGTGCGCGGCGCGGATGATTTGTCGTGGTCGTGGCTTCGTAGCTTCCTCGTGAATTGATGGCTGAAGACTCCGTTATCGTCCTATCTCCTTTTGGAGTGGTCGTATCGTCTAGACCTCTCTAATAGGTTTCCCGTGGGCAGAATCGAGAGAGAGAGCATCCTGGGCGCCGGATGCGCCGCTTTTTATATCTGCGGTGTAGTGTCTCCCACTTTCCTAATTAATCATAGGTGGGGGTCGACTGCACGTTGAGCTTCGTTCTTTCCCTAATGCCGATTTCGCAGTTTCGGCCGCTTTGACCGATTTGACCGACTCCGGTTTCCTCGCGCCATAGTCGTGGCACAGTGCCGGATGTTCTCGGCGCTTCGAATGCTGAATCGCGTCTTTATTTGTACCGAACTCGCGTGTGGAATGCTTCCACAAGTAACAATATGTTTAATAGGTTTCAAACAAATTTTCTCGGAATATTCGACTCCCAGCGCGAGATATATCAGCTATACAAGTTTTAGTATTTGATATGGGGAAGTCGACGGAGATACGTTTTTAGCAGTTTTATTATTTTTACTTGCAATAAAGAGAGTGAGTTTATTTATTGTATCGAGGTGGTTTAATATAAAAGGAGTTTAAAATATAAAGTAAACATTTTTTTTATTGAAAAGCTGTATATTCAGATATGATATGTAGCTGAGACTGATATTTTCCTGTATTCGAAGAACCAACTATACATATGTTTAATATGATATGATCAAATATCACTAATTGGCGTTGACGTCTGAGAAAAGGTATGTAGGCTGCTGGGTGGAGGAACTTCTTTATCATGTGTATCTGAATCAATATTTAAAAAAATAAAATAAATAAAATATAAATTAAATAAATAAATAAATTTTCAAAAATTTTTGTTAACATTATAAAATAAAATATATATAAGCAAAGTAATTTCTTTAAATTTAAAAAATTTAGATTTCGGTTTTTTTATATTATAATTCAAGAAAAATTAAAACCTTTAAATCATGCAATTACGTATTAAAAAATATAATAAAAAATAGTTACCATCATTATAAATCAGCTCCGCCAACGATGCTCTCCAATTCTGCTGGATTAAAATCAAAATATTTTAATGTTATAGTATATATTCTTGTACACTGTCAGAAAACTTTCATATATATAGGTATACAATGTTATGGCGAGGAGTGAAAGAGACAGAATCAAATGGAAAAATGATTTTTTTCGTTTGTATCCCATGAAACAGTACTATAAATGAATTAAATACCAATAATTCGTGTTTACGTTTTGGTTAGCTATCTTCTTTTAATATTTGTCTTTAAATACATGTTCAGATTACAGAGAAAATTTAGTATAAACATTTTAAGATTGTGTTATTTGCATTAAATAGAGAATATGACCGGAAAATCGTTCATTACTACCTAGAAATTAGCTATTTTTACTAGCTATTTATTATTTTCCTGGCCATTTCCGATAGAGAGAATCTCTACCAGGGTATTAATGCAAGAATCTAATTTTTTCAACAACAACTTCACGTAAATAGTGTTGATACATATAAAGAAGATCTCCACCAAATTTGAGCTCATTTGGTTTAGCCTTTCCAGGGCAGAGCAACCTCAGGGCATTGATATGCAAAAATTTATAATTTAAGGAGGCATCGGCGGTCTAGTAGACCTAAAGCTACAACATTTTTTACAACAATTCATTTACACAATCCGAAACTGCAAACTGATATGACAGGAAATAGGGTTCTTAACATAACGGACAACATTTTTGTTAGAAAATTTTCCATGTTGCAACAGTAGATTTTGTTCATTAAAAAAAATGGAATTAGTAACGATCAACTTTTTTCTTTTTCATTCAATTTTAATTTGCAAGGACATTTTCTTCCTTGATTAATTTCAGAGAGAGTCAACGATATCAAAATTTAAAATTTTTCAATAACTGCAAAGTTATATGCAATTGTTTATAAAATTCAGAGAGGAATCTACAAACAATTGGATATAACTTTGCAGGTATTGAAAAATTTTAAATTTTGATATCGTTGACTCCCTCTGAAATTAAACAAGGAAGAAAATGTCTAGACCTTGCAAATTAAAATTGAATGAAAAACAAAAGTTGATCGTTACTAATTGCATTTTTTTTTAATGGACAAAATCCACTGTTGCAACATGGGAAATTTTCTAACAAAAATATTTTCCGTAATGTTAATATTTTCTTCCTTGATTAATTTCAGAGAGAGTCAACGATATCAAAATTTAAAATTTTTCAATAACTGCAAAGTTATATGCAATTGTTTATAAAATTCAGAGAGGAATCTACAAACAATTGGATATAACTTTGCAGGTATTGAAAAATTTTAAATTTTGATATCGTTGACTCCCTCTGAAATTAAACAAGGAAGAAAATGTCTAGACCTTGCAAATTAAAATTGAATGAAAAACAAAAAAGTTGATCGTTACTAATTGCATTTTTTTTTAATGGACAAAATCCACTGTTGCAACATGGGAAATTTTCTAACAAAAATATTTTCCGTTATGTTAAGAACCCTATGTCCTGTCATATCAGTTTGCAGATTGGAATGTGTAAATGAATCTTTGTAACAATATGTAGTAGCTTTAGGTCACTATACCGCTGAAGCCTCCTTAATCCAGTGGTTATTACAGACTTATAGATGAAAACAGAGGAGCGAGGAAGGTGTTAAAATGTTGTGTTTTATGTATATTTTTAAGGTTTAAAGTGGTTTCTTACATAGATTTGACAAAAAATTGACCTGACTAATTATACTAAAATCTATTTTTTCAGACTTTAACGAAGGCTTGGTTATATAACTGATGAAATAATACTTTCCAATGACAAATAAGTATCATTTTTGCCCCTTATGAGCCTTTTTAGTATGTTAAAATGTGTGCCTAGAAAACTCCGTCGACATTTTTTGGTTGCGGGAGAACGATGTTTGGCGGTTATATGTTTAAGTACCAAGATAATCATTTGAATCTTTGGTAAAAGATAATATGTTTTACTGTAATAAATAGGTTTCAAACAAATTTTCTCGGAATATTCGACTACCAGCGCGAGATATATCAGCTATACAAATTTTAGTATTTGATATGGGGAAGTCGACGGAGATATATTTTTAGCACTTTTATTATTTTTACTCGTAATAAAGAGTGAGTTTATTTATTGTATCGAAGTGGTTTAATGTTGAAGGAGTTTATCAAATATCAGAGTTAATTACCTGAATCCATTTCTTGCCTTGACGTTGACTGCTGCGATAAGGTAGATAGGCCGGGTGGAGGAACGTCTTTAACGTGTGTATCTGAATCAATATATAAGAAAATTTGTTAACATTATAAAATAAAATATATGTAAGCAAAGTAACTTGTTTAGATTAAAAAAATTTAGATTGCGGTTTTATTATTTTATAATTCAAGAAAATTAAAACCTTTAAATTTTCCAATTACGTATTAAAAAATATAATAAAAAATAGTTACCATCATTAATCAACTCCGCCAAGTCCGTGCTCTCCAATTCTGCTGAATCAAAATTAAAATATTTTAATGTTATAGTATATGTTTTTGTACATATGAGGCGTTTCACGTCAACTGTCCCAGCGCGTGGCGCGCGAGCCTCAAATCTTGCTATTTCTAACTCACGTTTATGATACTAAAATGTATTTAAAAAAATTGTTTGATAACGTTTTCGACGCATTTTTTCCTCAGTTTTCCAATGGCGTAAGCAGTTTTTCCGAAATTTTCCATTTTTACCTTCAAAAAGTACAAAACATGTTATATCTCAAAAAGTGTATTTTTAATATTTTTTTTACCCTCTAGATCGAAAGCTGAGCATTTTTTAAGTAGGAAAGGATATTTTCCAAAGAGTGCCCGAGATGTTTTTTGTGAGAAATACAATTCGAAAGAGTTTTTGAAGATGAAAATGGAAAATTTTGAAAAAACTATCATATACATCATTGGAAAGCTAAGGAAAAAATACGTAGAAAACGCTTATCAAACAATTTTTTTAAGTATTTTTTAGTATCATAAACATGAGTTAGAAATAGCAGGATTTGTGGCTCGCGCGTCGCGCCTGGAACAGTTGATGTGAAACGCCTCATATGTTTCTATATATAGAAACATGTGAAAAAAATTTTGAAAAATCATTAAAAAATTATTCAAAGATATATATTAAGGGAAGAATTGAATTTTTTCAACATTGGCTTCACTTAAACAGTGGAGATACATATAAAGATCTTCATCAAATCTGAGCTCATTTGGTGGAGGCTTTCCAGGGCAGAGCAACCTCAGGGCACTGATATGCACAAATTTATACTTTAATCCACTGGTTATTACAGACTTATAAATGAAATCAGAGGAGCCAGGAAGGTGTTAAAATGTTGTTTTTTATGTATATTTTTTATATGGATTTAAAAAAATATTGACCTGACTAATTATATGTTTCAGTTCTTGCTATATGTTTAAGTACCAAGATAATTATTTGAATCTTTGGTAAAATATAATCTTTTACTATATAATAAATATTATTTTCAAACAAATTTTCTCGGAATATTCGACTCCCTGCGTGAGATATATCAGCTATACAAATTTTAGTATTTCATATGGGGAAGTCGATGGAGATACGTTTTTAGCAGTTTTATTATTTTTACTTGCAATAAAGAGAGTGAGCTTATTTATTGTATCGAAGAGGTTTAATATAAAAGGGGTTTAAAATATCAAGTAAATTTTTTTTTTATTGAAAAACTGTATATTCAGCTATGACATGTAACTGAGACTGATTTTTTCCTGTATTCGAAAAACCAACCATACATATGTTTAATATGATATGATCAAATATCAGAGTTAATTACCTAAAGCGATTTCTTGCCTTGACGTTGACGGCTGAGAAAAGGTAGGTAGGCTACTGGGTGGAGGAACGTCTTTATCATGTGTATCTGAATCAATATATAACAAATTTTGTTAACATTATAAAATATAATATATATAAGCAAAGTAATTTCTTTAAATTTAAAAAATTTACATTTCGGTTTTATTATATTATAATTCAAGAAAAATAAAAACCTTTAAATCATGCAATTACGTATTAAAAAATATAATGAAAAATAGTTACCTTAATTAATCTTCTCCGCCAACTCCATGCTCTCCAATTCTGCTGGATCAAAATCAAAATATTTTAATTTTATAGTATATATTTTTTTACATGTAGAAAAATGTGAAAAAAATTTTAGAACTCATTAAAAAATTATTCAAAGATGTATGGAAGAATCCAATTTTGTCAACAATGACTTCACTTAAACAGTATAGATACATATAAAGAAGATCTCCACCAAATTTGAGCTCATTTGGTGGAGGCTTTCCAGGGCAGCGCCACGTGCCCTGAGGTGATATGCAAAAATTTATACTTTATATGTAATCCAGTGGTTGTTACAGACTTATAAATGAAAACAGAGGAGTCACGGAGGTGCTAAAATGTTTTTTTATGCATATTTTTGAAGTATAACGTGGTTTTTTATATGGATTTGAAAAAATATTGACCTGACTAATTATACTAAAATCGATTTTTATAGCACTGCGTGGCATAAATCCGCATTTATGTCACGCCTGTCCGTGACATAAGTAGCCCATTATTGCACCGTGCTTATCACCCTCGCTATCGCTCGGGCGATACTGCACGATGCAAAAATGGACTGCTAATGGCACGGATAGGCGTGATATGGCGGATTTATGCAGTCAGTGCTATAAAATAATGTAAGATACACGTGTCATAAGTCGTTCTTTACGGCACGGCGTTAAGCGCACTCGCTACGCTCGGGCGCTTATACACGCCGTGCCGTAAAGTGCGACTTATGCCACTAGTATCGTAATGTACTATTTCAGGCTTTAACCAAGGCTTGCCCCCTTGAATAAGAATTTACTAATAATAATAAAAAGAATATATTTAGAAAATTATTACGTGCAATGTTTACTACTGAAATTATACGATCAATTTTCATAAGATTCCACGCTCTTCTTCTCATCTATTGTATTTATTTTTATTTAGTCATTATGCAACTATAGTTTATAATACTCATATATATAAATATATATACTATAAACATACATTATTTCTTATAAAATATACAGTACTGAGAGGTATAGCATTTTCTAGTTTTTGACATTGGTGCAACTTTTAAGAAAACCATTCCATGTAATTTCACGGGACAAGGCTTAAATTACTTTATAATCATGCAGTTATAAAACGTAGAATTTTAAACATAAGATTTCCTGAAGCAAATAATTTGTAAATGCTAGAAACCAGAAAAAAACATAAAAATTAATAAAATTCATAAATTTAAAGTAGTTTTTCTATACAAAAATTATTTGCTTCACGATATCTTATATTTTTAATTCTCTGTTCCATAACTGCATGAATTTAAAGTAATTTAGGCTTTCTCCCACGAGACATGGGACATGGAACATGTGGAATGGTTTTCTCAAAAAGTTGCGCCAATGCTAAAAAATAGAAAATGCTATACTTCTGACAAGGAGCTTTCCCCCGGGAAATGGATTTCTGCGAGCACTTGAGAGTCGATTTCTAATACCTGAAAATGAAGCCCAGTGCTCACTATTTGGTTAAATGGGCCCTTTTTTCAGATATAGGCAATTTAATCTCAGTTATCCTCTATTTCGTTAAAAAATGATGTCTCTTCTATTGACTGTCACATTGTAAATATTTAAGATACGAAAACCAGCAAAAAAGTTTATAAAAATAGCCATTAAAAGCTAAAATAGGCCTCGATACGTTAGAAAATATTGATTTTTGAGTATATTATAAGCAATCAAAGATAGCGTAAGGAAATAGTTAAAAATACGATCCATTTAACAGCTTAAAATGAAGAAAAATTTTTAACTATTTCCTTACGTTATATATTTGATTGCTTATAATTTCCTGAAAGAATCAATATTTTTTAACGAATCAAGGTTTATATTTTAGCTTTTACTGTCTACTTTTATAATTTTTTTCGTATCTTAAATACTTGCAATGTAACAGTCGATAGAAGAGACATCAGTTTTTAACGAAAAAGAGGATATTTGGAACTAAATTGCCCATATCTCAAAATATTGTATATTGTTTCAAATATAGTTTTCTTTTATTCTTAGCTGATTTTGGCCTCAGAAACCACTAGGTGAAAGACCCCCTTCAGATTACTCAAGTAACTCTGTTGCGCCAGTAGCTGTAGCAATAGTCAATAAATTATTTAAGGTGGTTCGAACGGAGATCAGCTTTGAATATTTTAAATAATTAAAACCTTGTAATGACTTCACCTTTTTAAACTTTCTTACCGTTATTTTCGACGGCAGCATTGACATTTACAATGTCAGCAGATTCATGATCGGTACTTTCCATAATCGATGAACTTAAAACATCTTAAAACAAAATAAATTTTTTAATCGTAAAATTTTTGATATTTTATATAAGAAAAGGACTATTTTACAGTGCGACCAGTAAAATGAAGAAAACATTAATAAGAAAAGTAGTTTTTATTTCAAATCTATATAGATGGCTTATAACTTGTCTATATAAAATTTAGTTTTGATCCCTACAAAAATTCTATATACATATTGCTACTCACCAATTAGTCCTTTTCTTGGAACGATGAATTTATTGGAAATACATTTTTTTCGTTTTTAATCCAACTTCATCGTCATCTATTTGTTTCTCCACCCTACGTTTTCTTAAACTCTTATCCTGCAACATTATGTATTGTGCTTCTACATTGGAGTTGTTTTCAGCGATCCCAGCTTTCTTTACGGCCTCTTCAAACGTACTTGCATCTGTTAAAAGGAAAGAAAATGGAAAAAGTAATCACACTCGGGCAAAAATCGAAAATATAGCAAATTGTTAGTAAGTGTAGAAAAGTGTAAAAAGGTGTAATAAAAATTTAGTTTGATACTGAATTTCGGACATATTTTACATCTTTACACACTTATTCACACTTTCGTACACTTTTGTACATTTAATAAAATTTGTAAAAATTTGTAAAACTTTTTTACATTTGTTTATACTTCTTTTTACATTTTTTTACATTTCTTTTACATTTGTGTACATTTATATTTTTTTATATTTTTGCTAGGGAGTATAACAACTTGTTCCGAAAATGTATGCTATGCACAAGATCTTGGTATAGAGCGCCAAAATTCTAAGAAAAAAGTTCCTTTACCATTTTTCGATATGATAATTACTTTTTTAATAACTGATGGGTCAACATTGATATTATCTTATAAACATAGGTATACACTTTCCCATTAACGGGTTCAGTGCAGTGGTGGGTACGTAAATTACACGATGTAAGAAATTACATTATTATTGCTCTCACGTGATAAACCTCGAGTATTCACCTCTTCAATACTCTCATACACATACACAATACATATCAACTATGACTGGAGCGTTAACAGATGAGGAAATTCAAATTCGAGTAAATACGCGTCCCTGCTAGAAAATAAGCTAACGGAAATGGCTGGTAAAGTAATTGTACAGTAATTGTTTAGCCAACGGTAACAACAAGTGTAAGCCAACGGTTAATCAACTGTTCGGAAAAAGAGCAAATATAACATTTCAAAAACAAAAGAAGTGTCATTTATAATTGTAATGGGGCAGGTGTTGCGCGGTTATTCGCTTCCTCTCAGCGGAAATGCCGATGAACGGCGCAGCAAAGAAGTGGGGCGCGAGCACTTGCTCGTGCCAACCCTCGGTGAACTCTCCTCGTCCTCACCTGCGCGCCGTCGCTCGCCGTCGGCTGCCTTCGTCGGCAGCCGTACCTACCGACGTTACAACGAGCGACTTCGCTGTCGCGCTCTCTCTCTCTTTCTCTCGTACGTGCTGTCTCGACTGTTCAGGACCGCGCGAGTACTGCGTACTCGCGCCCACGGAGGCCGATGGTATTCTATACCGCTGCGCCACCGACGTGGAAAAGGGAAGGGAAGGGCGCGTCAATCATACGCGTACTCGAATCTAGAAAACAACCACAAGTTTATAGCCCCTCGGTCGTAATGAAACCTATACACGCGGCGTGCACGCAGTGTACGCGCCGACTCGGGTGGTGCGCCCGCGCTCTGTGTACGTGCGCGCGCGGTCGCACGCACGCATTCGCAAAAGCCGCTCGCACCGACGTTGGTCGATCGCCGCGCGCGATCGACACTCACGCGCGGTGGTGAGCCCCGCTCGCTCGCGTGGGGTTCGCTCTTCGGACGCGCGTCGTCCGCG
Organism: Torymus aiolomorphi; assembly: GCA_036365515.1. Classification (NCBI taxonomy): domain Eukaryota; kingdom Metazoa; phylum Arthropoda; class Insecta; order Hymenoptera; family Torymidae; genus Torymus; species Torymus aiolomorphi. Next base: position 84,045,180 of record CM070875.1, read on the forward strand.
GGTAGAGCATGCGTTCGCCTGGCCAGGTCTTACCTCGCAGAAGCAGCGGCATCTACGAAGGATGGGCCGGGCGGCGTCAGCTGCCGTCTCTCTCTCTCTCTCTCTCTCTCTCTCTCTCTCTCTCTCTCTCCCTCTCCCTCCCTCTCTCTCTCTCTCTCTCTCTCTCTCTCTCTCTCTCTCTCTCTCTCTCTCTCTCTCTCTCTCCTTCTCGGACAGTCCGGCCGTATCAGGGGATCGGCCGCGCTGCTGGCGTCTCTCTCTCTCTCTCTCTCCCTCCGTAGGAATTGGAATATTAAGTTGACTGTGATATTGTATATACACTAAGTTATTTATCCTTTTTGACTTTGATTAGTTATTTATGACTGTATTGTCTCATTACGCAATTTAATATGACTGTGATAGACCCTTCATCAAAATACGTTTATTTGTTATCTTATTTAAGAATATTTGTTAAAGAATATTTAAGGCTATTTATTGTTAATTTATATTGTATTTTAATATTAATCTATTTTGTATTTTAAAATTTTGCCATTCTGGTAAATAAAGGCTATCTATCTATCTATCTCTATCTCCTCCGCCTGGCCTATATCCCTCTGCTGCGCTGCTCCACTGCTGCACCGCTCGCTTTCTCGCTCTTGCACACAGCACTGCACCTCGCTTACTCCACTCCCGGGCACTTCTCTCGATCTCACTCTCTCTCTTTCTCACTCTTCTCCCGAGGCAAAACCGGAGGAAGCGAAAAGCACGGGCACGGGCTGTAGCCTAAGCGATACTAATCGCCTGTTTCCTCATCGGCATGCGCGAGCATCTCTCGGCTTTGCCCTTTGCGCAAGGTTGAGAGATGTTTACCTCTTCGGTATTAGCGCGTGCCGTCGCGGTGTATCGAGACTCACCTCATGTCTCCTTAGCGCACACCGATATGCACATACGTGCGAACGACGCGCGCTGGCCGTTACACCCCCCGTCCAGACGCGGACTATTCCTCGGAGAGTCTGCTCTGCTACCTCACGTTCAGCGTCTTCAATAACAGTGCGCGCTCTCCTGAAAATGGGTGCGGGTGCAGAATAATACGATAGGCGTATACAAGGAAATAGAACGGGGCTAACCCCTTTCTTTATTCTCCCCGGAACGCGGCTTACACCCGGATTGGCGCGGATTTTTGGCCGTGGCTACTCCCGGTTGTGGAACCACGGCCGTGCCTTGTCGTGGCGGGCGGCGTTTGGGTACTTTGCGTCCGTTGACACCCGACCGTCCGCAGTAATAACAGCGGTGGCGGGATCCCCCGTCGTCGATGCCGCGTCTTCGCTCCGGTGCCGCTCGCGATGCGGGCGCTGGAGAGTTGGTCGCAACCGGCATCAGGGCAATAGTGGCCGCTCCGGCTCTACGGACAGCTTCCCTCCTTCTCTCCTCGGCTGCCTCGCCCCGTCTCTTCGCGAGCAGAGCGTCTCGCTCGGCGGCCCTTATTTCTTCGCGGGCTCGGGCCGCCGTCTCTTTCGCCTTTCGGCGCTCCTTCCGGACGCGCCGGGCCCCGGAGAGCATTGCACGCTCCTCGCGAAGGCCCTCCAGTCCGGCCGCCCAGGGTCCTGCGAGGTCCCTGCCGTACGGCGTCTCGGCGAGGAACCGATCCCAGGCTTGAATGGCCTCTGCTTCCGCCGTCCAGGTCTGGCGACTGGAGGTGCGCGCCCTTTCCAGGAGGCGCTCCAACGACTCCCAGCCGGCCAGCATCGGCGATGGCGGAGCCGGTTCGGCCGCAGTCGGCTCCGGAGCCGCGGGGACCACTGGTCCCCGTCCCTCGGCGATAGGGACCTGTCTGGACGTTCGCCGTGGCGGTGGCGTCCTCTTCCGCGGTGAGGGCGAGGGCCTCCCTCGATCGGCGCAGGAACGGCGCCGCTGGGGGCGCGGTGGCCGGAGAAAGGAGTGTTAGGGCTCCGGCCGCCTCTGGCAGCTCCTCCAGCACCACCGAAGACGGACGAGCGAACTCAGCTCGCCCGAGCTGCTCGATGGCGCGCAGAACCCCGCGCACCATCGCCTCCGTGTCGAGGGCACCGCCCTCGGTACTCGGCACCGGTGATTTCTCAGCCATCTGTAACAAAAAGAGCTCGAGCGAAAAGGTGCATTAGTCGGAGTCGCTAACAACTCCCGAACTCCTGGTCTTGTCTAACACTCTCGCACGCCGCTGCGCGTGAGTCGACCGCGGTGAGGCATCTCGGTGCGACCTCCGTTCCTGTCGCTTCGCGGAACCTTTCGGTCGGCCCCGGGGTTTTCCCGTCCCGAGGTTCACCTTCGCCGTCGCGCGCATTTTCCCGGGAACCGCGCGAACAATGACGCGAACCGTTTTACGCAGACGTCCCCGAGGACGTTTTTCGACAGGACGTGCATCGCTCGGCGGCGCTCTGCCTACCTCCGGTGGGACGCTCGTCACCGGGACGTTTACGTCTTCCCTCGGCGGTTGCGTATGCTCGGCGTCATCTACTTCTTCGCACGCTTCGTCGCTGCTTGCTTCGTCGTACGGCTTGAGGTGAGAGACATGCAGGATCTCTTCGCTCGCGTCCTTCTCGTCTCTTACTCTTACCGTATTGGAGCCGGTTATCTCGGTCACCTTCAGTGGACCGGCATATTTCGGCGCTAACTTCGCCGATATTCCTTGCGCTGCCGAGGAAAGGACTCTGTTCCTTTTCATGACGAGATCTCCCACCCCGCAGGATACTTCTCTTCGGCGCGCGTCGTAGTGTGCAGCTTATCGCCGGTGCTCGTCGGCGGTTTGTGCGGCAGCCCTCTTTCGCAGACTATCCATATCTTGCAGGCGTTCCGCCCACGTATACACAGCCTCACGCTCTCGTTGCTCAAGGGCCTTGTGCTCTTGCTCGCGGCGAGCTGTCGCCGGGGGGAGCGGCTGCCTGCCGTAATTGAGGGCGGCTGGGCTCACGCCGGTCGAAGCGTGCACGGAGTTGTTCAACGAGAACATCAGCTCGGGCAGTTTCTGATCCCACTCGGTGTGAGATTCCTCGACGAACGCGACCAAACGGGTCATTAACGTTCGATTTACCCGCTCCACCGGGTTCGCCTGAGGGTGCTACGGCGGGGTAGTCGAGTGATGGACGCCGACGTCGGCGAGGTATTCGTCCACTGCTTTATTCTTGAATTCTGTGCCGTTGTCGGACAAGAATACTCTCCTTGAACGGACAAGAAGACTCTCCTTGAACTCTTTTAGAATGGTCTTCGCATTCGCTTTGTGTATGGGCACGCACCCCACCCAGCGAGTAAAGAGGTCTTGGAACACCAAGATATACTCGTGCCCGAGCTTAATCTTCACGGACGGGCCGGTTATATCCCCGGCAACTACTTGCCACGGCCCGTCGATAACTCGCTGTCCCATCAGACCTGCGGGTGGTCTTTGCTCTGCTTTCGTCTGCTGGCACACTTGGCATTGTTTCACGTACTTCCTCACCGCATGATACATCTTTGGCCAGTAATATAACCTGGCCGCGCGTTCGTAGGTTTTTTCTCGACCTTGGTGACCGGCGGTCGGGTCATCGTGTGATTCGCGGAGGACTTCGCGACGATGCTCCTGGGGTTCGACGAGTTTCCATGCCGCGTCGTCCGCGACCGCCGTCTCTACTATCTCATCCGCGAGAAAGTAGAATAATCGACCCCCTACCACTTTCCACCTGGGATGGGTTGAGGGGTTGCGTGTCACTTCGTCCAGCCAGGTTCGGTACCATTCATCTTTGGTACCGTCGGACCGCGTGCTCGCGTACACTTCGAGGTCGTCTTCCTCCTCGTACATGCGCGAAAGCGCGTCGGGCACGTGGTTCAGCGCGCCCTTTCGATGTTCCACATCGAAGGAGTGTCCTTGCAACTCGAGGGCCCACCTCGCTAGTCTTCCGATGGGGCTGTGCAGGCTGTGCAGCCATCGCAAGCTGCTATGGTCTGTCACCACCAAGAAGTGATATCCTTCGACGTACGGGCGAAACTTCTTGATCGACCATATCACCGCTAGGTATTCGTGCTCCGTGACACTGTAGTTGCGCTCCCCTGGCGAAAGTGTTCGGCAGGCGAATTCGAGGACTTGTTCCTGTCCCTCGATTACTTGCAACAGCACCACACCGATGCCAGTGTCGCTCGCGTCTGTCTGCACGACGAACTGAACATCAAACGAGGGTCTGGCGAGAACAGGGGCCGAGGACACTAGGGCTTTTATCTTCTCGAAAGCCTCTTGCTACGCGTCGCCACATTGGTATCGTCGATCCTTCTTCGTTAGCGCCGTGAGTGGTTCGGCTATCCTGGCAAAGTCTTTCAAGAACTTTCGGTACCAAGATGCCATTCCCATGAAGCGGCGCAGTTGCTTCAAGTTCTTTGGTACCGGAAAGTTTATCATCGGCTCAATCTTATCAGGATCCAGCCGGAATTCGTCCCGGTTGACGAGCACTCCGAGGTATTTGACTTCCGTCTTGCCAAACACACTTTTCTCGCGGTTGATCGTCAACCCGGCCTCTTTGACGCGCTTTAGCACGTGCTCGAGCCATTTCAGGTGCTCTTCGTACGTCTTTGTCGCGATGATGATATCATCGAGGTACGAGAAGGCATACGGCTCGAGCTCGGGGCCGATAACTTTGTCCACCAGGCATTGAAACGTCGCTCCGGCCTGAGACAGGCCGTATGGCATTCTCGTGAACTGATAAAGGCCCAATCCGGGCACTATGAATGCCGTCAGCTCCTTCGATTCCGGTGTCAGCGGAATTTGGTGGTAGGCCGAGCTTAGATCGAGCGTCGAGATATATTTTGCGCTCTTCAGCTTGCGCAAGATCGCGTCCATGTATGGCAGCGGGTACGCATCTGCCTGCGACACCGCGTTCAATTTACGGAAATCGATGCAGAAACGGTACTTTTCGTTGCTTTTCTGTATCATAACGACGGGGCTCGACCACGCGCTCGTAGAAGGCTCGATTACCCCTGATTCGAGCATCTCGATCACTTGGCGGTGCATATCCTCTTCGAGCTTCTTGGACACCGGGTAATAACGCTGCTTCACGGGGCGCGCGCTCCCCACTTCAATGTGGTGGCTCGCCCACGTAGTGCGGCCGAGAGCTTGGTCCTCTCCGCCGAGAATTCGGCCTACCACCTCTGCCATCTCCTAGCGCTGTCCATCCGAGACGTCTTCGAGGCCGATCGATGATACCTCTAGCGCCTCGACGGATGAGACTCCCGCGATTTCCAAGTCTACGCGCTTATCCGCCGCGCTCACAATCAACTGATTGTTGATGGGGTCGTGTATTGTACCGAAGGCTCTGACAAAGTTTGCATCTAAGTAACAATCCACTTTGTCATCCGCGAGCACCGCTACCCGAATGTCTCGTTTTACGCCCGCTACCTCGAACGGCAGCTCGACGTAACCGGCGATCGTCGCCGTTTGTCCTCCGACGACTTTCGTGCGGCGACTGTAGGTCGGCATCAATGGTCGCCCTAACGCGGAGGCGAGCTGTAATCCCACCGCCCCCATTACGGTGCGTGAAGCTCCCGTATCGTAGAGGGCGCGGAGTCTGTAATTTCCTATCGCCACCTGTAGCCACCACCGCGATTCCTGCTCGTGCTCGGCTGCCGGCTCAGCCGTTATTTGTCCGGCTGCGGCGTCCGGATTTAGTGCAGGGACATCCGCAGACGAAGCGGAAACCCCGCTTACTTCGCCTGCGGTACGTTTCCCGCGCACTTCGGGCAATTTCGGCGAATTACGCCAGGAGCGCCGCATCCATAACAGCTGAATGCTCCCGGTGCCGGTGCGCTCGATTCGCCTGTCCTCTTTGGCGACCTCTTGGCTCGGTCTTCTTCCCTCGAATCGCTGCTGGAGTGGGATTTCTCGCTCATTCTACTCGTCCTCCTGCTGGAGCGTTTAGAGTTACTCTTCTTTCTCCATGCCCCTTTCTCTCCGCTCCGGTTCCGCGGCGAGGGGGATGCAGGTTGAGGAGGGGGCGGTTGCTTCAGTTGCATTTGTTGCATCCCCTCCAGGATCACCTTTGCGAATCACTCGATCGTTTCTTCCATCGTCGGCATTTTCGGTGGCGGCGGGGTCGGCGGCAGCTTTGTCTCTACCGCCGCGGCCTTCACCTTCGGCGGAGCCGCTTTGCGGGGTTTGTACGCCCACTGCGCGTACACGCACGACTCCGACGGCGGCGGAGGCTTGAACGTCTTTTCCGCGTCCACTGCCAGCTCCGCCTCCATTGCTAAATCCAGCAATGTCTCAATATCTTCGAAGTCGCTTCGTCGAATGAGCTGCTGCAGTCGCCGCTTCATGTTCCGGTGTAGCGTCCCCAGCTTGAAGTCGAGCGTTGGCAGTGGCTCCATCTTCCGCATCATCGCTTCGGGGCACGTGACATAGTCGCGCACGGACTCTTCTGGTCCTTGCGTTCTCAAAGCGACCTCGTGTCTCAGCCGTTGCTGTACACGATCCGTCATGCCGCACCATCGCCGTATCCGGCGACAGAATTTCTCCCAGGTGATCCAGCTCATCCTGTTGGATTGCACCCAGGTACCGCCTACACCGACGTATAGCTCCGGAAGGGCACTCAGTATTTCCCCTTCCGTAAGCTTGGCGAGTTCCCAATTTTCCTCGACTCGCTAGAGAAAGGTGTCGATGCTTTCGCCAGGATCGCCGGTGAACTTGAATCGCCATCGTCGCACTACTTGGCCGACATCTCGAAGTCCGCCGCCTGTCGTGCGGTTCAATTCTTCGAACGATCCTGGCATCGACTTTCCTCTTGGCTCGTGCCGTATCTCAGAGTCAGTCGATTCAACTGGCTGGCTCTGTGATCCACCCCCTCCAGGCGCCACCGAACCCGGTTCGGCGCAACAGCGGGGTAATAGGTGGCGCCGACCTGTCATCCACCGGGGGCTGTCGTTGTCTTGAGGTAGGTTGCTGTATCGGAGTCGGCAGCCCCCGTACGCCAATGTCTAGCCGAGAGGACAAGTTCCTCATCTGCGTTTCTTCTCGCAGACTCTCTTCATTCCGGCCGGCGGGCGTGATGTCCGTGAACGTCACTCGCCGCATTGCTTCGGTGCTCTCCCGGCGAGTGCTGTTGGCGTTTGGATGCTGAGTTGAGTTGGCGGCTAGGATCCGCGTCGACTCTTCGATTTGCCGAATTTTCTTGTCAACCGCGGCCATGTATACGGCCCAATCGGTTGGCACATGCAGTGTCGTGCCGTCCGCCATTGACATTTCGAACATTGCCGGTCTTTTCTTGGCTGTGACTCGTTTGCTCTCCTCAGCATCTTGGCTATTCGTACCGTTTTGGAACGTCGTTTCATCGTCGCTGTCAAGTCTGGTTGCGTTTGCTGCCCATTCGCGACTGCGCTCGAGGTTTTTCTGGACTTCCCCGTCCGTTTTTAAAATCTCGAGCGGGTGCGGCTCGTCCGACGTGGAGTTTGCCCACGATATGTCGTGTTCCGAGCCGGACGTTCGGTTCACGAACGTGCGGCGAGCATTTGCGCGTTCCACCCACGCAGAATGCTCGTCAGCGGCGGCTACGTCTTCAAAATCTTCGGGATCGTAGTCGCCGGCTAACCATTTGCTAATCCGTTCCAATTTCTGGAACGTTCCGCCGTTCCCCTTTAGTCCGAGGGCCTGGGTGTATCGCCGTGTCTCGTCTTCGGTGAGACATCTGCACCAATTATCAATTGCTTTTGCTGCAGATTTTCCCACCGTTGCGGTGGTTTACAACAACCTCTCCCGGAGTATACGTGTGCGTGGCTAAACGAATACGCTTGCGTATCCAATGGGCGTACCAAAAATACAACAAAAAAAAAAGAATATATACAAAGTAATTTTTCTCCTATCAGGTATACTCCGATCAAGTGCGTGTGTGTGTGTATATTCCGGTTCGACTCTCAGTTGTGGCTTACAATCTCTCTACCACCGCTGAGAGACGACGAACCGCTTCCTTCTGTCGCTTTTTCACTCTGCGGCTACCGTTGCCGAAAAGTAATTGAAAGAAAAAAAACACGAAAAGAAAATGAAGAAAATCAAAAAACAAGGAAAAAAAACTATTCGTTTTATCTGTACGCTCGTAAAAAAAATCACGATTTTACCGATTTCTATCTCGTTGATTACTATAATCTTTTGTTAGTTAATTGCCTAATTAATTAATTAAATAATCGGTCAATTAATTCAATGATCAATTATTAAAGCGACCGAAGGAAAAAAAAAGGTGTAAATTAAACTCGCGCCGTGTCGTAATTATTTATTTTACCGTCGGCTCTCAAGTGCTGACTTTCTCAAGAAACCGAAACTACTGTATAATACTCTACACACTCGTACACACACACGCTTACACTCGCCAGTAATCGCGCGCTCGCAGAAAATCGTACGCGGCGCGTCGTGGTTATCTGCATCACCCGGTTCTACGATCCGTAGAAAAACCAATTTGATTCAATCAAAGAAAAATCAAAACTTTCCCAATCTATTTCCCGCACGCTCGTCGGTGGCAGGTATTTGTGTTTCCACACGTTCAGGGCGCCAGTTGTAACAGGGCAGATGTTCAGCGGTTATTCACTTCCTCTCAGCGGAATTGCCGATGAGCGGCGCAGCAAAGAAGTGGGGCGCGAGCACTTGCTCGTGCCAACCCTCGGTGAACTCTCCTCGTCCTCACCTGCGCGCCGTCGCTCGCCGTCGGCTGCCTTCGTCGGCAGCCGTACCTACCGGCGTTACAACGCGCGACTTCGCTGTCTCTCTCTCTCTCTCTCTCTCTCTCTCTCTCTCGTGCGTGCTGTCTCGACTGCTCAGGAGTACTGCGTACTTACGCCCGCGGAGACCGGTGGTATTCTATACCGCCGCGCCACCGACGTGGAAAAGGGAAGGGAAGGGCGCATCAATCATACGCGTACTCGAATCTAGAAAACACCCACAAGTTTATTGCCCCTCGGGCGTAATGAAACCTATACACGCGGAGCGCACGCAGTGTACGCGCCGCCTCGGGTGGTGCGCCCGCGCTCTGTGTACGTGCGCGCGCGGTCGCATGCACGCACTCGCAAAAGCGGCTCGCACCGACGTTGGTCGATCGCCGCGCCTGATCGACACACACGCGCGCGTTGGTGAGCCTCGCTCGCTCGCGCGGGGTTCGCTCTCCGGATGCGCGTCGTCCGCGGGGAGAGCGAGCGTTCGCCTGGCCAGGTCTTACCTCGCAGAAGCAGCGGCGTCTACGAAGGATGGGCCGGGCGGCGTCGGCTGCCGTATCTCTCTCGCTCTCTCTCTCTCCTTCTCGGACAGTTCGGCCGTATCAGGGGATCGGCCGCGCTGCTGGCGTCTCACTCTCTCCCTCCTCCGCCTGGCCTATATCTCTCTGCTGCGCTGCTCCACTACTGCACCGCTCGCTCTCTCGCTCTTGCACACAGCACTGCAACTCGCTTACTCCACTCCCGGGCACTTCTCTCGATCTCACTCTCTCTCTCTCACTCTTCTCCCGAGGCAAAACCGGAGGAAGCGAAAAGCACGGGCACGGGCTGTAGTCTAAGCGATACTAATCGCCTGTTTCCTCGTCGGCACGCGCGACCATCTCTTGGCCTTGCCCTTGGCGCAAGGTTGAGAGATATTTACCTGTTCGGTATTCGCGCGTGCCGTCGCGGGGTACCGAGACTCGCCTCATGTCTCCTTAGCGCACACCGATATACACATACGTGCGCACGCACGCGCGCTGGCCGTTACATAATATAAAAATTTTTACATAAATATATTTAACCTTAAAATGTTTAAACTCTTAATATGTAGAAAACATTCATTAAGCATAAAAAATGTTTTTTTCACACTGTCGGTATAGCATTATTATTATTAATTTGATTATTTTTATTGTGTACCAAATGAATAATTTATTACGTTGATAATTTTGAAAATTAACGATCTCTAGGCCAACGGCTCATTAACTCAGTCAGTACATAAATTTAAAGAATTTTTAAACCAAGGATTGGTTCAACTGTTGGTTAAGCGAACTATCATTTTGTGACGAAATTAGTCGTATTTTAAAGCAAGAGTTGGTTAATCCGTTAACGATCAACTCGTTCCGATTTCGCCAACCGATTATAAACTATTGCTTAATGTTTCTACCAGGGATGTACGACGATTTATGTCGATTATTTATTAGATTAATAAAAAGTATAAACTATAACTGTACGTACCTGAATATACTTTAACTATATTATACCTTTTCCACGACGCATCCGGAATATGCCGCTCCGACAAGGCCTTCATCATTTTCCTGTAATTGTTTTCAAATGGCGGCGACAGAGCAGCCTTTCCGTTATCTTTTAACAAAAAATCCGGTATCACCTCTGTCGAGTTATTTTCAAAAAGCACTATTTTCCATTTTTTTTGTATGGTCCGCCATTTTCACGAATAGAAAGGATTCGGGTAGAAAAAACGGCTTTCCTATAGGTATGTCTCTCGAATAGAAAGAGGAAGAAAATACCCCATCTATCTCACGTATGGGCAGTAAGCACAGAAAATGACAGTTTGTTTTGATTAATTGATCATTAACTTTACGTGATCATTGCAGCGGTAGTCGCAAGGTGTACGTACAATTTTGATTTTGATCTTGCGGTATCGGGTTCAAATCTCGGTAAAAATAATTTTTTTTTTTGCACACCAATTTTTGTTTTTAAAGAACTTTAATTATATAACTTACTTTATTAATTTTTTAAATCAGATTTATTTTTCAGTCTTACACTAAATCTCAACAGTTTCAACTGTTAAGTCCGGAGATAAGGGAAAACAAATAGTAATTGATTTAAATGTGAATTTATTAAATAAAAATACAATTAATTACCAATACAATCGACTTGCTTCGAATTAAGTACAGATGTTGCGCTTTCACTTATAGGTTCTTGTTCTTCAGTTATTCTCCCGCTTAATTTGACACTTGCTTCGTGAATTAATTACAATAACTTAAACATTCTGCTTACTGAATGAGTAAGGCTTACGATTTTAATTTACTCAATGTCATAGAGGTATACGGAGTTCGCCAGGTTTCTTGTACACTGTGACTGACGTGATGATGCATTCCGCAGTTTTTATTATGCGGTTTAATTGGGTTATAGATGGTAAATTGAGATCATCTTTATTAAGAAATTTTCGGTTGCCGCTTATATGCGTAGCATTTAAGCGGTAGCATGGTGAAATGCTGGTTTGTTAAAAATTGCACGCCACTGTCTTCTGGAGGTCGATGGCTCTCTACGTCACACACTCTACGGTACGATGCCTGAGCGACATGCTGCGTTGCATTCTCGCTTTTCTATGTCAGGAAATATCTGATGTGAATGAACTTTCAGAATGAAATTCTAAATCTCTATAATACGTCTCCGGACGTAACACCTCCCCCCTTAGACTGTTGAATGTCATAGAGATTCAACAATGTATTATGCATCAGAGATTTCCCGTTACAAAAATTTATTGATAAGTAAATGATAAAATATAATAATACGAGTTATGAATGATAGTTTTTTTTTTTTTTTTTTTTACGAGGGAAACAGTGAAATCTTGCATCAGTCCGGTGGACCAAATGCTCCACCGGACCACCTGGGCCGCATATCCATGCCAGCCCAGGAGACACCGCAAGAGGCTCCGCACTCCCACGGCGTGTGGGATTCCTACCCACTAAAAACACTAACCCGTTCTGCTCTGCACTACTGTACAAACCCTCCCCCGGCACCGTTTTACACATTACTTCACGGGAGGGCTTGCTTCGCCTGAGCGGCACCATCTCACTTCAGATCGGCCGTTGAGACCCGCAGGGGTCTTTTTTTTTCCCGTAAACAGCTACGGCGCCCTGCTGTTCTCCTCTTCCCTTTTTTGGCGCAAGATCGCCTCCACGTAGGAGGCGACTTTCGCCCATTGTTGAGGACCTTGGTGCATCAGCCTGACTATATTGTCAGGTGATATGCAGCCAAGGTCCCTCTCTAGTGCCCCCCTTTCGACGGTCCACCTTCCGCATACGAAGAAGGTGTGGAACACGTCGTCCGGGAGGCCCTCACAATAGGCGCAGCCTGGCTCCGCGACTTTACCCATCTTATGTAGGTATGCGCGGAACAGGCCGTGCCCCGTCAAGAATTGGGTGAGGTAGTAATTTACCTCACCCTCTTTTCGGAACAGCCAGGTGTCCACTTGTGGGATCAGCCTGGCCGTCCATCTTCCTTTAGTGGAGGATTCCCACCGATGCTGCCAAGCCTGGATGGTATTGGCCCTGGCCGTTCGATGGGCCTCCACTACCCCAAGAGCAGGCTTCTGCTGATGGACGAAGCGTCTCTCCAGTGCAAGAAGGTCGATGGGTATTACCCCAGCGACCACTAATATCGCGGGCTCGGAGACCGTGCGGTAAGAGCACGCGATCCGGAGTGCTGCTCTTCGTTGCACCGCGGCGAGACGCTTCCTGTGCACGACTTTCCGTAGCGCATCGGCCCAGACCTCGGCTCCGTACAGCATGACGGCTTCAGCGGCACGCATGAGTAGGCGCCTTTTACAAGGCCAGGGGCCGGCGGTATTGGCCATGAGCCTACTCAGCGAGGCTGTTACTGCTGCCGCCTTTTCCGTCACTATGGTGAGGTGTTCCCTGAAGGTGAGCTTGTTGTCAAGCGTCACCCCCAGTTACCTCACCGCCCTCTTTGCCTGGACCGTCGCGTCTCCTACTTGAAAGGGGCACGTGGTATTGATGTGCCTCTTCGTGAGTAGCACGACCTCCGTCTTCTTTGTGGCTAATTCAAGCCCGTGATCCTCCAGCCAGGAGAAAACGCGACGCATTACCCGGTTGAGTAGCAGCCTAGCGAGGTCAACGTCTCTGGCTACGATGACCACCGCTATGTCGTCAGCGTACCCAACCAGGAAGGTGCCCTCGGGCATTTCCATGCGCAGGATCCCGTCATAGAATACATTCCATATATCGGGACCCAGCATGGAGCCCTGAGCTGCCCCAGATGTTATTTCCCTCTTTATTGGTCCATCCTCAGTGTCGTAAGTTATCGAGCGGTCCCTCAGATAATCCCCAAGAATGCGTAAAAGATACGCGGGGATACGAAAGTCCCGCTGGAAAGCTTCCAGCGCCTTGTCCCACCTAACTGAGTTAAACGCGTTTTTAACGTCCAAGGTGGCCAGCAGACAAATAGGGCGAGAGTAATGGTTGCCCTGTTCCGTTGACCTGGCGGCATTTACCACCTCCTGGATTGCGTCTACGGTTGACTTATCTCGCCTGAAGCCATACTGCCGCGGAGCCAGATCTCCGAACGCACTTATGGCTGCCTGGAGGCGAGGTTGCAGCAGTTTCTCCAGGAGTTTTCCCGCCGTGTCTAGCATGCACAGCCGGCGGTAGGCCGACGGGCTGTCTGCTGGACCCTTGTCCTTGCTGATGAGGACAAGTCTCGCTGTCTTCCAGCGGGCAGGAAAAATGCCTGCCTTCAGGCAGGAGTTGTATATGTCCAGCAAGAGGCGCGGGTGACTGCTGCCGATCGCTTTCAGCAGCTCTGCTGGTAATCCATCCGGCCCCGGAGCTCTCTTATTACGCAAAGATTTTATTGCGATGGAGAGCTCCATGTTCGTAAACAGAGGAGTTTCGAACGGGCCGGATGTTGCTGGGCCATCCGGTCTCCTTGGATGTTCGGGGAAAAGGGCACGTACGATGTTCGTGATCGTTTGCGCATCTTTCGGCGCTGACAAACCGAAGGTCGCCAGCTTGCGCATAACGATCTTGTACCCTAATCCCCACAGATCGTGATCCATCTCTTCCCCCAGCTCTTTCCAGCATCGCTGCCGGCTGGACTTGATGGCCTTCTTTAGGGATTTCTTGGCCGCCTTGTACTCTGCGGCCAAGGGGGCTGCGTCGAGATCGCGTTTTTTGACCCTCTGCATTCTGCGTCGCAACTGCAGGCACGTCTTACGAAGGTCCGCGATGTCGTTCGTCCACCAGTAAGCAGGTCGTCTTGACCCACGTGTTGATTTCCTGGGAACCGTCTCCGCGCAGGCCTTTTCGATGACCTTCATGGTGTAGTCGGTCACCATTTTTGCCCGCGCAGATAGCGGCAGCGATTCCGGGATCTCACGCAGTGTTCGCTGTCCGTGTTCTATCGCCGTGGCAAACCTCTCGTAGTTCATCTTGGCGATGTTCCACCTGGGGGGGCCGCGCTTGTGCGGAAACGGAGCCGGTCTGCTATCACGCACACGGAACGTGATGTTATGAATGATAGTAATTATAGTAAAAATAATAATAATAATAATAATAATAATAATAATAATAATAATAATAATAATTATAGTAATGATAATAATAATCCCGCCTCATGGCAAATACGAAGGGACCGAGACCGAGCGTACGACGAGTGCTTATGACAGTGACCAACTCGATGCTCCTTTATGGGGCCGAGATATGGGCGGACGCGACGCGAATAGAGAAGTACCGCAAAAAGATCGCGGCGGTACAAAGACTGGGAGCGCTGCGAATCGCGTGCGCGTACCGCACTGTCTCAGAGCTGGTGGTACTAGTGATCGCAGGGGTTGTCCAAGTGGACCTTCTCGTTCTCGAGCGGAAGAGGATCTACGAGTACAGCAAAGAAAGGGGAAGAGCGAGAGCCTCCATAGACGCACGGACGACGACGCTGACATCCTGGCAAACGCGATGGACAGGCAGCGACAAAGCCAAGTGGACGAGACGCCTCATAACGGACGTGCGACTCTGGCATAAGAGAGGAGCTGGGGAGGTGAATTTTTACCTGACCCAGTTCCTATCCGGACACGGATACCTCCGCCAGTATCTGCATCGGATGGGGAAGGTAACGACCCCGTCCTGCAGGTACTGCGGACATAATAGAGATGACGCGGAGCACACATTTTTCGTGTGCTCCCGCTGGATAGTCGCGAAACACAGACTACAGACGAAGACAAGTGACATCACACCGGATAACGTCGTGACACTGATGCTGTCAAGCAAACAAAACTGGGACGACATAGCACGCTACGTGACTCACGTACTACAAGGCAAAACGACTGACGGTTGCCTTGAAAACTGATACAGAAGACGAAAAATAGACAGACCAGACAAGATATATAAGATTGCCGTAGGGCATAGAAACGCCGACCGGTCCGAAGTAATGTGTATAATAGTTCCGGGCCGGATTCCGGTGAACGCCGCGGGAAAGGTTTTGGGTGTTTAGGGGGTAGAAATCCCTCACACCGCGGAGCCCGACGCTTCGTGATGGTCTTAGTGGGCCCCCCTCCATGCGGTAAGCAAGGATGGGGGCCTCGGAAGATTCACCTAGTACCTCGAAAAAAAAAATGATAATAATAATAATAACAATAATAATAATACTCGTCAGTTCTACTTTGAATTAGTGGTTATCAGGTTTAAGTTTCAAATGACCCTTCCAGCATTTTTGAGGTTGTCTGGTCGAACGTTGATTTGATCTACTAATTTTTCTTCCTGATCCCCCTATATCGGTTCTTATGGGGATTTCGATGTCAGAATGTAAGTATTTCATTTTAGCCGTTCCCTATCTGCTGGCATTGGCACTAGTGTTTTCGGGCTTAGTTGTCATTTAACTTGATTATACGAGGTCGGTAACTCGATGTTGCACGAACGAAGTGCTGCCTATACATTATTCTGTGTCTCGAAAAATCACTGATTTACGTTTTATTTGATGAATGTTTAAATGATACGTCTCTTAAATGGACGCATTACATCCCCCTTGAATTGTTGGGTAAAATTCAAACATGTGTGTGTGGCATCAGTGATTTTTCCTTACAAGGGAAATAAATACATGGAAATAAATGAATGTACTAGAACAACAGGTGTAAACCGATGGTTCGCTGTGAGGAAAATTTTCTGATGAGTCGTAAGTTAGATGACCCAGAGTTCATTAACCGTCACTTATCAAAATTACGCAGGACTATGCAAAAATGGTGTATATAAACCGAGGTAGGTGTGCAGTGAGTATCGTTAGTTCTCAATTATTCTTCAAGTTCCAAGCTATAGAGTGAGTCAACATGGTTTTCATCAGCGAAAGTATATAATTTTTCCCGCTTATTACTATTTTATTAATCTCCTTTATATCTTTTATGATTGTAATTTTATTTGTTGGATTATAGCTTCACCACGTGGTTCATGAGAGGACCAAGAATATTTCGTTTCGTTCTATGAACGAATTATTTCAAATGGGAATAGATGTGGTCAGCGAGTTGAAAAGGCCCAATATATCTGGTTTTTATACGGTAAGAATAGTTAATTTGCTCACTTAATTTTCCTACATCTTAATATTATAATTGGTTTAATTTGTAAATGAGGTTGAGAGAAGCTTCTTAATATATATAAAAGAGAAATATAACATGCATATTTTTAATGTTCCGTTTTTCTTCTTTTTGTTCTAGATAAGTCAATGGGCTAACCTTGATCGTAGAGAGAAGGAAAATCTGGCGAGGCCGGATTTCGATTTACTGGAGTTGCCCACCTTGTTGAGGTAAGAGGGGTCGGCTTCTCTGATGTTGGGAGGTTGCGGCTTACAATGGTGCCGAGCGAAGAGGACGACTTTTATTGTTTACAAAAATTATTTTATCTCGCAGATGTGAATGTGGGCTGGAGGGTGAGATTGCGCTTTGTTCAGACCAGTTTTGAAACTTTAATTTACTTAGGTGATAATGTTATTTTTAAAAATAAGTATTAAGTTATGTACTGTTGTGTTATAAAATAAAATGAGAAAAAAAATGTTGTTTATATACGAGAGGGAAAAATAAATTGTTTTTATTTACTTCTCCTTTCCATTTCTTGTCCTCCTTAACCCTTGACTCCCAGTGTTGCTCTCGTGGATTAAAAAAAATATTTTAGGGAATGAGTTCATATCGTTCACTTCCCTCCCTGCTTAGAATTATTTATTATTTTATTCAATTTTTATTTAACATTTTTTTTTTAAAGTAATTTGTGGTGAATTAGAATGAAAAGATTTTTACTTCATTTTCTTGTATGGGTGTTGCTCGGATACCGTTCGTTGAGTTAGGGGGTGATTTAGGAAGGGGTGGTAGGGGTCTCAGATTAAATGGTCTTTGTATTTTTAATTCTTGTAGTTCGAGTTCCTCGTGTTTTTTAGTACTGATTTTTCTTTGGATTGGCCTAGAGATTGTCGGTTTGCTGACTATTATTTCTTTTAGCTCGCTGTTGCTTTTATTTTTTTCTCTTGTCTCATCAAGTTTGTTCAATACTACTAGTAGATGTGTTATGGAGGTAAACATTGCCCCAAAAAGATGTGTGGAACATCCATATAGTTTTTTTAATGTGTAATCTCGTATTACTGTATCTACTAACATTTTTATTAACTGTAGTAGGATTAGAGTCATTATAATTGCAGAACTATATGTTCCATATTCTTTGTATTTCTCTAGTAGTTTTTTCCAAGTATTTTCAGCAATGTTAGTTAATGTTCTTTCTGTGAGAAGATTACTCATGATGTCATCTTTTGCAGAATTTTCGCTTCGTGTAAATTTTGTTATTGTGTTTATTATAGATTTCTTTTCCATCGGGTAAAGTAGTCTTTCCTGGAAATGTTCCAAGTCTTGTTGTGTATATATCCCACTAGTTGCTAGTGAGGTTAATGTTTCTGGAGTCCAATTTCTGATTATTTTTGGTTTAAAGATGGTTATGTTTTTTTCAATCTTTCTAGGTGTGGGTGTTAGACTTATCCAGTTATTATCTATTTTGTAGTACGGTGGAATTATCGTATCACAGTCGATTTGAGTTCCTGTTCTTATTAAAATATGAGTTTTTGGTGTAAGAAACCAAGTAGTATTTCTAGCTGTAACAGGAAGTTCTTCGTAACATTCTTTTGTATGTTTGATTTTTACATTGATAGGGGTGCATTTTATTACATGTATTGCTTCCCCTGCGAGTCATGCAAGGTATCCTGGTTTTTGCATTACATTGTATGCAAATTCATCTGGGAAATAGGAGGCTAAGGATAAGGAATTTAGAATTTCCTTTCTTTCTAATTCACATATTTTTGTTAAAATATTTAAATATAAGCTTTTAAATTGCGCCCGAAAATGTTTTTCTACATGAACAAATTTTGCATTTGTATACGCAAAAATATCTATATTAATTAAATCTCGCTGATGACTCACATCGTTATCGAATAGAACATTTACATTGGTTTTTTCGTAAATAAATAATTTAGGGTGTTCCGTTTTTGTTATAATTCTGTCGCAAAACTTAATACTTTCTACAGCATTTAAAGAAAAAGATATATCTAAAAATTGTTGTTTTGGTCAATTCTGACCAGATCCGTTGGGAGCAGGAAAGAAAATAGACTACGATGTTAAGTAGTTGCAACGTTTCGTCGACGGGTTTGTCGACCTCTTCAGGCTTTATTAAAAAAAATATATAATAATATAATTAACAGAATGAGCTCACGCTAGTCTTAACTTACAATGGTTGAAAAAATTTAAAAAAAAAAAAAAAAAATGCGAAACGAATTACCTAAGTTATCGCACAGCGATCCGTCGAGTAATGTGAAAGTACATAGCAACATGACTTATATATATATATATATATTGGCTTCCTACCAAAACGTAAACAATAACAAATTTTGAATTAGATCGAGAATATACTTTACTTTTTATGTAACAGCTTAAAGATAGATTTGTATTCTCTACTGAGATTCTGTGTATCTTCTTTTTTGTTTATTGTATTTGGTGTACTGTTAATAAATAACATTTCAGAAATAAGTCTTTTATTATAGTTATTTTCAATATCTCTAATTGTTACTGCTTCAAAATCAAATTCATGATTATATTCATTTTTATGTATATTGACAACCAACTCATCATTATTATTCTTGCGATGTTCGGCAATTCGTTTATTTAGGGCACGTTTTGTCTCGCCTATGTACCGTGCATTGCAATCTTTACAAGGGAACTCATAAACCACATTCGTTTGCTCGACTTTGTTGGTTTTATCTTTGCCAAGAACAACTAGTTTTGAGAATTTATTAACTATATTTGGGATCGTTACAATATTGTATTTCCGTAAAAATTTTGAACAATTGTTGTAAAATTTTGAATAAAATGGAAGTGATAATTTAATGTTGTGTCGATTAGTATTTACAGGACTGTTTCTTTTATTTTGAAAACGAATTTTAAATAGTCTAGATCTTATATGTTTGTCAATAAACTCTGGTGGATATGAGTTCTCTTTAAGTATATTTTTAACCCGCAATATATTTCTATTGTGAAAACGTTTATCTGATAAAAGTATAGCTCTATCAATCAAGTTAAAAACTATATTCTTTTTTAATGATATCGGGTGGTTGCTGTAGTAGTTTAAAGTTCTATTAGATGACATCGATTTTGAATACCAGTCAGTGATAATATTACCATCCTGTTTAATGAAAAAAAAAAAGATATATCGTAAGTATTTATTGTATACATTGCTTCCTGGTTTGGTGATAATGTTTTTGTTACAGTGCCCTTAAATAGAACATCGTATTTGTTATCAAAACAATTTTCGTTTGGAAAATGCGACCAAAATGTGTAACCGGCTTGAACGTCTATGTAATGCTCCTCTGAAAATCTGCATGTCGTTCCTGAATTTAAATGTAATTTATTATTATTTAAATTTACCTTTGCGTATTCTTCCGTAAGTCTAATTTTTATGAGCCCTTGAACAAGAACATTATCCCAACTTCCGTAATCATCCGCGTAGGTGCCTCCTGAACAAGATTTCCCTTCGATTTTTCCTGTGAGGTCTATTCCTACTGTTTTGGTTTCGTTTATTTTAATATTTGCTATTGTGTGAAAGTTGTCATATTTAAATATTCCTGTATTGTGTAGAAATTTACATTGTTCAGCACTAATGTCGTATAAATATTCCTGTAGGCCGTTTTCAATTGGACCTAAGTGGCTGCACATTCCGCAGTGATATATTGTTCGTCTTTTTTCTATTTTGCATTGCATTACGTGATGTTTTTTTAATTCCGCTAATTGTAGTAATTGTATGGTCGTATTTGTGATTACTATTAGGAAGACCTCGTGAAAATTGTTGTCTACAAGAGAGTACGTTGTTACTGTTGGATCAGTAGAACCGCAATCGAATCCAATTATTGCTTGATTTGGTTGTAGTAAATTATATATTAAAAAAATTTTTAGTAACTCCATCATGTCCTATAACAGAAAATTATGTTATTATTTTTATTATTTTACAAGGCTTAATTTGTTCGAATGAACTATTTTTGCATTTCCGTTGTAATTTATAGTAATATTGTTATTTGCATTTATTTTTATTATGTCAAACGGACCTTGATAATGATTTTGTTCAAATTTTCCCGGTTTTGGTTCTTTTAAGAGCCATACTTTGTCTTCTTTTTTAAATTGTATCGGGTTTATAAGTTTGTCATAATAAATTTTTGATTTTTGTTTTGAAATTATTAAGTTATTTCTAGCTAACTCGATAGTTGTAGTCATGTTTTTTATTAATTTCTCTAAATACCCGTTATAGGTCGGTAATAATTCCGATCTTTTAATTGGTTCACTAGATGGAACTCTTGCAGGATAAGCAAAAACAAGGTCGTATGGTGTAAACTTATGACTACTATGTACGCTTGTATTATAATGAAGTTGTGCAAATTCTATTAGTTCGTCCCATTCGTATTTTTTTGTTGAAAAATTTTTTAGATATTCGCTTAGTGGGTGCTGTGCCCTTTCTAAGGATCCATTTGATTGTGGCGAAAATGCTGTTGTTTCAATTTTTTTGAATTTGAATATTTTAGCTATTTGTTTAATAAGATTAATTGTAAAATTTGCTCCTCTATCGATTAGTACTATTTTTGGTGAGCCAAATATACATATAAAATTTTTTATAAAAGCGTTTGATACTGATTCCGCCGTTTGATCTTTTAAGCACGATAAAATTATAAATTTAGATAATTGATCTTGTATAGATAAGATATATTTATTACTATTTTTAGTAGTGTTAAATGGTCCTATAATATCCATAGCAATTTTATCAAAAGTTTTTGCTGGTGTGTCCGTGATAATCATTGGTTGCTTAGTTTTTTTCCGTTTTAATTTATTTCTTTGGCAGATTTCGCATTTGTTTACTTTGTTCTGAATATCTGATTTCAAATTTTCCCAAAAGTATTTCTCTTTGATACGATTGTAGGTTCTATTTATGCCTGAATGTCCCCCCTATTGTAGAGGAGTGATAAGTATCAAAAATTTTATTTCTATCGTTTATATTTACATAATCTATATTATTCAGACATATTATTACTTTAATTTTTGTGTTTTGAAAATTGTCTTTCAATACTTCTTCTATTTCTTCCCAACTTATGTTTAAAATTTCAATATTCCTCAATATGCTAAAAAAGAATATCTTCTATGTGATCAAAATTTCTTTTAATTTTTGTATTAATTTTATTAAGTTTTCTTTAACTATTTTCGATGTTACTGATGTATAAAGACAAAATAAATATTTTCTTATTTTCAATATTAATTATATCTATTCCGCCCTTTTTTAAGTTTGTATTTATTTTTAAGTTTTTATTTTTGATTAATAAGTTAGTATTCTCGTCTAATGTTTGGTGTTCATGTGATATCAGATGCACAATATTGTCGTTTCTAAATCGTATTGAGTTTTTTGAATATATTATGTTTTGTTGCGTTTGCGTCGTTGTGCCTTTGATGTTTTTACTAGTTTTATCTTTTTTTTCCTGTTCTTGTGTACCAGCTGTAGTTTTTCTTGATCTTCCCCCTTTTTGTTGAGGTTTTGACTGAACTTTATTCGTTTCGCTTGTTTTATCAGTTTCGTTTGGTGATCCTATGTTGGTATTTAATTCGTTTCTCTTTTGTGCTCTTGTAATTACGAAAAGTTTTATGGGATTTCGGGACAGTGCGTCTGCGTCAGCATTTGGTTTCCCTGGTTTATGTACGATATCAAAATCATAATCAGATAGTTTTAATCTCCATTTTTGTACTCTAGCATTGTTGTCAGCTGTTTTTAACCACAATAAAGGTTTGTGATTCGTGACGATTGTAAATTTGGTTCCGTATATGTAATTTTTAAATGTTTTTACTGCAAACATTATAGCTAATGCCTCTTTTTCATATGTGTGATATTTAATTTCAGCTTTATGTAAGCTTCGTGATGCATAGGCAATTGCTGGGTCTTTACTTATTATTCCTTGTGATAAGATTGCACCTAAAGCAAAATTTGAAGCATCTGAAGTGATAATAAATGGTTCGTCGAAACGTGGGTATGCCAGAACTGGTGCTGTACATAGTAAATACTTAATTTCATCAAAGGTTATTTGTTGGTCTTTTTTCCAATGAAATTTTACGTCTTTTTTTAGTAATATATTTAAAGGTTTTGCTATTTTTGCATAGTTTTTTATATGTCTTCTGTAGTAATTCGAAAGTCCTAAAAATTCTCTAATATTTCTAATGTTTTTAGGTACTGGAAATTTATTTACTGCTTCTACCTTTTTTGGATCCGGTTTTATGCCATGTTCGCTTATAATATGTCCTAAATAACATACTGCTCTTTTTAAAAATTCTAATTTTAAATTAGCTTCCCTTAATTGTTGTGCAACTGTATTGAATCTTTCGTTTGTTTTATCTATAGTCTCTCCAAAAATTATTATATCATCGATAAAAACAAAGCATATTCTACTGATTAAATCGCCTAAGACTGTATTCAGAACTCTTTGAAATGTACGCGGCGAATTTTTTAATCTGAAAGGTAATACGTGAAATTCAAAACGTCCTAATGGATGTATACTAAAAGCTGTTTTGTGTGTCTTTTGATTTCATGGGAATTTGATGAAATCCTGATTTTAAATCTATTACATGATAAAACTTTGTTTTCCCCAATTAATCAAAAATTTCTGTAATATTTGGAAGTAAGTAAGGATCCGAGATTGTTTTCTCATTTAATTTTCGATAATCTATAACTAAATGCCATCGTTTTTGTCCGTTTACTAGCTGTTTTTTTTCTAAAATCCATGCTAGAGCGTTGAAAGCACTTTCTGAATTCCTTACCAGATTATTTTTTATTAATTTTTTAGTTTCTTCTACAGCAACTTCCTTTAGCTTATGTGGTAAAGGAAATTGTTTTACGTATACAGGTTTATCATCTATTAAGTTTATTTCATGTTGTTCTACGTTACATGATCCTAAACTGTCGCCCTCTAACCAGAATATGTCTTTATTTTTTATTACTAAATCTTTAATAATTATTTTATTATTTTCAGGTAAGTTTTCATAACGGATTTTTATGAGTAACTCTTCCTCACGGTCTGATTTTTTATTTGAATTATTTTTTTCTATAAAATTTATTGATCCTAAGTTTAAAATTTCATTTTCATTTATTTGTAAATCATCCGTTATTTGAAAACCGTCAAGCAAATAATCTATTTCATAAGGGATAAAGTTATATTCTTTTTCGTTTCCATACGTTTTTTTATATTCTTCTAAATCAGATTCAATATTCTTATTTATTATTGTCAAAAATTGTTTGTAGTCTGTCGGCTTGATTTCCTCAAAATCCATTGTTTCATCTTTATTTTCAAGAGCTATATTAATATTATTTATTAAAGATTTGATATTATTTTTGTTATTCTGCAAAATTGTTTCGTAATGTACGTCTGCTTTGTCCTTGGGTAATATTTCGTCGAGCATTTTTCTCTGTAGTTCTATTTCCTCTTTGTTAAGTTCAGGAATTTGATTTAAGATTTGTGTTATATCTTCATAAAATGTTATTTCTGAAGTTATTTCTATCTCTTTTTTGTTAATTAATTCAGGTTCATAGGATACAGAGCACGTCGCTTCTTCAGATTTCCCCGAATTTTTGTTTAACATTAGTTTTTCTAGCTTTATTTCCTGTTCAAATTCTAATTTCGCTTGTTGTTCTATTGGTATGTTTTCCATTTCCTTATTAAATGTTTGTCTTATTTTATTTCCCTGGGATTTATGGTTATTTGTAATTGTATTAAAAGAGCCTGTTTTTATCGTGTATCTTGGTTTGAATGCAATTTTACTATTATTTAATTGTAAATAACCTTCATCTAGTCTTAACTTCTGTTCCGAGAGTATTTTAATACCTAGTATTCCATCGTAAGGGAGAGAAAATTCTTCAGGAGCTACATGAAAATCAATAAACAAATCATTAATTAGCATTTTTACTACTCCCAATGTTTCTATGGCCTTGTCTGTGATGCCCGATAGCTGAATTTTCTTATTTTCTAATATTATGTATGGTGGTATTTGATTGTTCTTAATAATGTTTAATTGGGCTCCGCTATCTACGAGTAATTTGCATGATTTTGCGGTGTAAGGATTTTTTATTTCAATATACTGTAGTGCATTTTACAATTTTGGAAAGTACATTGTCATTTTTGATGAAGTTAGTTTATTATTTGCATTTGTTGTGATCATTTGAGTATCTAACAGATTTTCTTCTTCGTCCTTCTTGGTTAACGTATCAACTTCAACGTCTTTTGTAGTTAATTTATTTTCTTGATTTTCTAACTCTAATTTTTTTGTAGTTTTATCTGTTAATGTGATTGTTTTGATGTTCGTTTTATTGTCGAGTGTTTCGTTTTGTTTTCTTCTGATCCACTCGCTCTCAGAAGAATTTAAGCGTTTCCCGAATTTCGCTGTTCGTAGACATTTTGCTGTCTCCTATAGCATTTTTCAAGTGAGTGAGTAATACTTTTGTAGAGGCTGCAGAATGTTTCTAATTTACCTTCTACTTGTTTCAATAACATACAATTTCCGATCGTATGTCCCCTTTTCCTGCAATAGGCACAAGTTGGTGCTGTTTCTGCCTTTTGTAATTTCCTACAATTTTCTATCGAATATCCTGGGATTCTACAAAATTCACAATATAGTTTTTTTCTTTCTGCGTGTTTATTTGTTGATCAAAATTCGTGTTTCTTGGATGAAAATATTGTTGTTGCGTTTTATTTGTGAATCCATGTGAATTGTTATTGGTGTGATAATTGTTTCTGTTTTCTGGATTATTATAATTTGATTTGTTAATTGTATAATTATTATTTATTGGTAAATTAGTGTTTTTATCTGGGAAATGCGTTGCTGTATGTGTTGTTGCTTCACAAATTTGACAATTTATTCTATTTCCGAATGCTTGTTGTTCTACTTTACATAGCCCTAATTCCCGCTATTTGGCAATCCGAGGTTTCGTGACCTTCTATAGCACAGATTGTGCACCATATCATTTTCCTTGTTACCTGACAGTATTTCATTACATGTCCGGGTTTATTGCACCTTTGACATACTGCCGACGGGCAGTTCTTCATTGTGTGGCTCATGTTACCACAGAGTTCTCAACACTCATCGGCGTTAACTTTTTTCGCACATATTTGGGTCATGGCCTTTTTTCTTGCATTTCCAACATAATTCATATTTTTTTATAATCGGGCATTGTGTTACTGTGTGTCCCATGTTTTGGCAGTATTGACAATGGTTTCCCTGCATTTCGTTTAATCTACATGTATCTATTGAATGTCCACTTAAGCTACAATAATTGCAAATTAATTCTATTTTATCTTTTACTGTATTACAAAAGTATGATAAGTGGTCTTTATTTTTACAATATACGCATCCTGCATTTACGCAAAACATTGCTTCATGAAATTTATCGTTACAAATTTGACAATGAAATGTTGTAGCTTCCTTTTTTATATTTAATTTCTCAGTATTGAATAGTATATTTGCTTTATCTTCTCTTAGTAATTTTTGTTTTTCGAGTCTTAATTCTATCTCTATTGCTTTTTTCATAGCGGCATGTGTACTATTCGGTTCGCCTAGTTCTACTCTTATTTCTTGTTTCAAACCGTTTTTAAAACTGTTTAATACATCATCTTCTAGTTGAGTTTTAAATATTTGTAATTGCTCTGCCGTAACGCCGTCCTCTATTTTTTTTAGTTCTATGATATTTGTGCTTATTATTCAAATTTTATTTCCGTATTCTAATACTGATTCATTGGTTTTTTGAACCATTCTCTGTAATTTACCATATAGTGTGTATAAGTCTTCTGTACAAGGGTAAATAGTTCTTATAGCGGTTATTAATTCTTCGATGTTCCCGATTGTTATTGTTTTTATTGCTTTATGTATTTCCCCACGTAACTTCATTTTTAAAATTTGTACTAAATTTCGTTTGTCAGCCGCGTTAACAATGTTTTTTGCTTCTTTAAGTTTGTCGATATATTCTTCTGCTGTTATATTTTTTCCGTCAAATGTCGGTACCAATACCAATATTTCTTTCAGTGGTAGTTTGAGTTGTTGATTTGCCATATTTATTTCGGGTTTTATTATGGTTTTATTAATCTCCGATTCAACAGTATTATTTGTTTGGTTTAATAGTTCTGTTTCTGTTTCTCTTCTTTCCTGTAGATCTGTTTTAGCTAAAATAAGACTTTGTTCGTTTAGTATTCCGTCTATGTTCGTGTAGTCGCCTATTTCATCTACTGATGTATCTACTGATTTATCAAAAAATTCAAAATCACGATTTAATAATTTTGGCGTAAAATATTCTGTAGGTGACTCTAAATCCGATTTTGTTTGAGGTAAAAGTAAAGAATTTTTAGAGTGATTTTGTGTTAAATTGTCTTGATTGTCCAGTTGTTTGTTGTCTGATTTTTTTTTATTCCCTACTCTTGAGGTTGATTGAATGTCAATACTCGGTATTTCTAGTAATGTTTTATTTTTTGGGTCTTGTGATACATTTGCGTATGTGTATGGTGTAAGATCAATAAGGTCTATGTTTGAACTTTGCGAATTTGTCACGATTTCTTTGTCAGATGTTCCTGTTCCTTTGTTTAATGGTTTTATATTTCGTGCACGTGGAGGCGATCGTAGTATTTTAGAACTTCTTTGGAATATTTTACTTGATTCCCGATTTCTTTCACTTACTTTATCTTTTAAAATTGGATTTTCTTACTCGCCCACCCGAAAGTACGTACTTGAGGTCCACATCTCCGGGCCGAAAGAGAAACTTTCGCATCCTATTTTAGACCAACCGCGCGCTCTGATTGGCTGCCGAAATTTCCTGACCCGCGGCGCTTGAGCGCCCGCGCGCATGTCTGACGAAAGATGTTTGTGCGGTGTGAAGGTTAGACACGTACGAAATAAACAGAGGAAAGTGCACGGGTGACGAGAAAAAAGAGTTAAATGAAATAAAAAGTGGTGTTGTTTGATCGTGGTCATTGTTTTTTCCTCTTGTTTCCTACACGTACTTTCGAGTCGTGTAGAAACAATTAAGTAAACGCACGGACGGGAGCGTCCGAGGAAAATATGTTTGTGTGGTGTGAAGGTTAGACACGTACGAAATAGACAGAGGAAAGTACACGTGTGACGAGAAAAAAGAGTTAGTTGAAATAAAAAGTGGTGTTGTCTTTTTTTAATGAATGTGTTTCTGATGCCCGCCCCGACCAGCAAAACCTCGGCTTCGCCTCGGTCTTGCAAATGTCGGGCGGGCATCAAACCATCTGTGTAACAGCGAAAGTAGCAGACGGCCAAAAAAGCAGCTCTCCACGCCGGGTCGAAAGAAAAAACAGTCGGTAATATCGACCGAGCTATCCAAAGCGGCCGACAAGGCAGTACTATCGAGCGGGCCGAAAGAAAAACTAACACTCAAACATGCTAGCAGACGACAACGCAATTTTATCAATTATTTAACAATTACAGAACGTACTTTCGGCCGGGGAGTAAGAAAAATAGTATACAATACTTGGACCGGAAATCCAATTTCCGGCCCACGTATCGTAATGTACTATTTCTGTAGTTTTACTTCTTGTTATTATTGGATTTTCTATATCCTTCTTATATGACATTACATATTAATAATTTTTTAATATTTATTTGTTTGTATTTGTTTCAGAATTGTGTTTAATTCCTTTGTTTTGTAAATTGATTTTATAATTTATAATTTTTTATACGTTTTTCTGACATGACATGACATATTACTCTTTTGCTTATGCTATACTTAATATTTCTGTTTAAATATGATTTCATTATTAGTTCAACTATATATTTTTTTGTGTATTATTTATTTGTCAATTTATTTATTTATTCGCTAATTTTATATCTCTATTCTTAATGTTTTTCGTGTAATTTGATTTCTGATATTCTTATTTCTTGTTTATGTAAAATATAATATTTATCCATTCAATGATTATTATTTTGTATTATTATTTCATTTTTCTCATTCGTGTTGGATTTGTTTTATTTATTTAAATTTCTTTTTATTTATTTATTCATCTGTTTATTTTTTTTTCACTAATATTTTAGTTATTTGTTTTTATTGATATTATTTACTTATCTGTTTCTTAATGTTTCCCTATATCAATTTCTCACTTTATTTTTTTTGTTTGTCAAATATATTTTCGTGATGCTATTTACTTATATATTTTGATTTATTTTGATTTTATCTTTATGTGAAATCTTTTTTTATTTCGTTTACGTTTGATTATTTGTATTTGGGTTATCCTTTCTTCTTTCCCTATTTCTATAACATCGTCTGTTTTCTTCTTCTATTTATCTGTTAATATGTTAGTATTCTCTGGACGAACCGTACACTTTCATCTTCAGAAGTTTAAACGATCATGCTACAATGATCTTCTCAACTTCTTACTGTAAAACGAGAAGCTCGGAAGCAGTTAGTAGTGATATTTTTAGTAATTTTCAAATACTACTCGTTTCCTCTCATTCCAGTCTTATTTTTCGTATAAATCTAGTGAACTTACGTTCGATTCGTACCGGAACCACTGTTAAGTCCGGAGATAAGGGAAAACAAATAGTAATTGATTTAAATGTGAATTTATTAAATAAAAATACAATTAATTACCAATACAATCGACTTGCTTCGAGTTAAATACAGATGTTGCGCTTTCACTTATAGGTTCTTGTTTTTCAGTTATTCTCCCGCTTAATTTGACACTTGCTCCGTGAATTAATTACAATAACTTATAAATTCTGCTTACTGGATGAGTAAGGCTTACGATTTTAATTTGCTCAATGTCGTAGAGGTATACGGAGTTCGCCAGGTTTCTTGTACGCTGTGACTGACGTGCGTGATGCATTTCGCAGTTTTTATTATGCGGTTTAATTGGGTTATAGATGATAAATTGAGATCATCTTTATTAAGATATTTTCGGTTGCGGCTTATATGCATAGCATTTAAGCGGTAGCATTGTGAAATGCTGATTTGTTAAAAATTGCACACCACTGTCTTCTGGAGGTCGATGGCTCTCTACGTCACACGCTCTACGGTACGATGCCTGAGCGAAATGCTGCGTTGCATTCTCGCTTTTCTATGTCAGGAAATATCTAATGTGAATAAACTTTCAGAATGAAATTCTAAATCTCTAAAATACGTCTCCGGACGTAATACAACTATAATGTAAATAAATATAAAATTAAAGATATATTTTGACAAAATGATTTTTATCTCTTTAAGACTGCAACTATATACTGTGTTATAAATTTAATGAAGTCTGAAAAAGCCACAATTAATATATTAACTCAATTTAATTTAATCAAAATAGTTTACATGTACAGTAGGTACTAGTTACAATTATTATCGAACAACTAAAAAGTAGGTTTTACTAATTAGGGCATTAAAGAAGTTTCTTAGTTATATAGCAATCCAAAAGTTATTTATGCACAAATTTAGGGTAAGACTGAGAAATAAATGTGTTTTAAAAAATATTATCTCTAAATATTAAGAGATTACATGTTGAACAATGTAATTAATCAAGTATGTTAAATAATTAAAGTTAAATAATTAAGCTACTTTGCAAATTTATTGTTATAAGTATTTGTACTTCAATAAATTTAATTCATTAACTAGCTATAATATTGTTATCGCTCGCTCACGCTCGCTCGAAATATTATTTATAAATAATTTTCAATGAAAAACGAAAGTAATAGTGATTACTTCTTAAGTAATTAGGCTTAATACGTATTTAGGCACAACCGCTGCTCGACAGAGCTTTATATAATTTCACCAGAGCGAAAATTCTCGGTCTTTAATAACTAACAATTTAATATATAAAAACTATTTTCCACCTAAAATTTTAAGCGTTTCCTGGGATATGTGTATGTCGGTACGTTAGTATATACTCAAGTTTATCGATTATCTCAGCGAAATTTCGATAGATCCAAACGAATTTTGGGCCAGGTACTCGTCTAATTATAAGTACCGGGCAGTTCTATATTGAGTCGAATTAATCGGAAAATAAAAAACCGCCAGAGCAAATATCGAAAATTAATTTTCAGTATAAATCTAGCACATTTTTCTGCTCAAAATAATTAAGATTGTTCCTTAGCGTGATTTCGTTTTTAGATTGTGTTAACACTGAACCACATTTGTTCAACGTAAGCATCTGATACCGTGACTGCATTGCTTTCGCTTAAAGTTACTTTGCTCCCACCGACAGGATCCTCTCAAAACTGTGCATATAAGATTCCAAATGTATACTCTATAATATACTTGATTTTTCAGCTCAATCTCTCCAGTACATATGAGAAATATAGTTAAAGAGAATAGACTAGAAACGCGAGTAGAATATCGATAGATAGGACAGCAGAATCAAAACACAGCGCGTATATGTTTTCATATTAAGGTAGAGGAGCGAGGAGAGTCGCACGGTCAACGGCCTTGTGTGACGTCATTCAAGGCCGAATGTTCGTAAGTGTACCGCGAGTATGTACGAGGGTCATTTGACAAGTACCTAGCCTCACCGCCAGATGGTGCCACTATCGCACCAGAAATACACTACAGTGCAGTATCTTCCTGTAAATGGTTACAGACGAAATTTCAGCCGGATCGGAGTTGTAGTTTATTTTTGAGAGCGTGTGAAAGCAAATGTGTCCGTTGATTTTTGAAAAATGGAGAAAGAACAATATCGGTCGGTGATTCGATTCTTGTTTTTGGAAGGGAAATCGCGCAGTGAAATTAAAGAACGCTTGGATGCAGTGTATGGGGATGCTTCTCCTTCGATGGCGACCGTTAAATTTTGGTATAACGAGTTTCAACGTGGTCGTACGTCGGTTTTTGATGATCCACGCCCAGGTGCTCCGAAAACAGCCACTACGGAGGAGAACGTGACAAAAATACACGATATCGTTTTGTCAAACCGCCGATTAAAAGTGCACAAGATAGCTGCGATAGTAGGCATCTCAGAAGAACGCGTGTGGCATATCCTACATGAGATTTTAGGCATGAGGAAGCTGTCAGCAAGGTGGGTGCCGCGTTTGCTGACTGCAGACAACAAGCGCATCCGTGTGACCAGTTCGGAGCAGTGTTTGGAGCTGTTTAATCGCAATCCAAAAGAGTTTTTGCGTCGTTACGTGACCGTCGATGAAACATGGATTCACTACTACACTCCAGAGACCAAGGAGCAGTCAAAACAGTGGACCTTACCCGGTGAACCTGCTCCGAAGAAGGCGAAGACGGTCCCGTCGGCCGGAAAGGTGATGGCCACTGTTTTCTGGGATTCTCAAGGTGTGATTTTTATTGACTATCTGGAGAAGGGCAAAACGGTCACAGGACAGTACTACGCCGAACTATTGAGCCGATTTGACGCCGTGTTAGAAGAAAAACGGCCCCATTTGTCTAAAAAGAAAGTGCTTTTCCACCACGATAATGCACCGGCTCACACTTCTGCACTCGCCACGGCTAATTTGGTCGAATTACGCTACCAACTGCTGCCCCATCCACCGTATTCTCCAGATTTGGCTCCGTGCGACTTTTTTTTGTTTCCGAACCTAAAAAATTCGCTCGCCGGGAAGAGATTCCACTCCAATAACGAAATAATCGCCACGGAGGCCTATTTTGCAAACCAAGAGAAAACATTTTTTTCAACGGGGTTAAAAAAATTGAAACACCGCTGGACCAAGTGTATTCAACTAAAAGGAGACTACATTGAAAAATAAATTTTATTTTTTGTAAAATTTTGGTGTTTTCATTTGTAGGCTAGGTACTTATCAAATGACCCTCGTATGTGTATGTAATACCTCTCCCTGCGTGGAGATAGGTGTGCTATCTATTTGCGGCGCCAAAATCGCGCAAAACGGAGGGAAAAATCACGGTCTTATTCCGTAAGATTTCCATCATGTGATGACTCCATGCATTTTTCTTGCAATATGTACTTATGGGTCTTGCATGGACTAACATCATACTAAAGTTCAACGGAGAAAAGCCTATTCGCGTCCGCAAATATTCCATAAAGCGCTAGGTTATATTTCAGCGCCACCACGGAATTATAATTGCTTGGGCCTGAAGCTAGCGATTTTCGCAAAGAGCCGCCCGGAATTATTCTGACGATCTCTATGGAATACATGTGTCGTTAAGCGTATAAGGCATGTATTTCGCAAAAAAATGTACATTTTGAATAATATAGATACTTCCTATACCGTTAAATTAATGCATACGAAAACTAATTCCTCTCTTAAAATCGTATCTCAAAAAAGTGATGGTCGGAAGTATTGAAGCATTTTAAAATGAAATTGATTGGTTGTTGAACTAAGCGGTAAAATTCAAAGTAGGCTAATCTTTAAGAAAGTAAAAGAGATTTTTTAGAATAAATTATATCAATATTATGTTCAAATTTAATACTTTATGAAAAAAAATATTAGAATAAGCTTATAGTTTCCAACATCAAAATTTAGTATTTATTGAAGGTAAATGTACAGTATTATATCAATTATTAAACATACATTAAAATTAAAAGAATAAGATTTCTAGCTTATAACAAATAAATTATTTTTAACCTGTTTAATAAAAAAAAGAACATCGATTTTGCTAGTTAGAATAAAAAATACATTTTTAATGAATTTTTTTTTAATATTTTTTTATTTTTAGAATACGTGGGCTTTGAGTAGAAAAACAAATTTAGGTTTCACTAGTAGCATATACACAACGAAAGACTAAAAACAAGTAGTATCTTGAAAAAAAAAGAAATTTATTGAGTGTTATTATTGTATGTATTTATACATCGAATCTAGTCGCTACAAATTCAACTTTATTTTTTAATACAAAAAAAAAATGCATGGTGGTAATTGTGGTATTGAGTTAAACTCTATTAAAATGTCAGAGTTATTTCTGCTAGAATTTATTTCGTACGCATGTTAATTATTAATGAAGCAAATTTACTGCGATGATGGTATGCAATTAGGTATTGTAAATATATTGAGTTATAATAACAATGTATACTTCGAAACGCAAGAACTTCAGAAAATACTCTATGTACAATTGACAATATTTTACGTTACAAAAAGAGGAGAAGGCAAGCAGTCAGCGGTACAATAGGCAGAATACGATCACTGAATTGCAATTTAATTGCTCCACTTGACTGCTTGTAAATAATTAATTGTTTATAATTCTGAAAATTAAGAATATTAAATTTAAAATGCCCATGGAAGCTTGTAGAAGTTTCTGGAATTCTGTCGAAAATTCCACTTACTGTGACGTTAGTGCTGGAATCTCCGTATCGGTGTGGATACGAGACCGCTTGGCACCGACGTTATTTACAAACACCTACACACGTGCACTGTGTATACAAATAATAAATGTTATGTGCGGCGATTGATGCTCCCCACCACATATATATTGCATAAATATTTTAAACATTTGAGAAATTTTTTTTAAATACTTTTTTCTGATTAAAATGATTTTTTTATTTATATCTCCTTAAGAGTCCCCAGTATTTTCCCCTCACGTTCATCAAGCCTAGAGCTAATTAGGAAACTTAGAGAAAGCTTTCTCCATTATGGTACTCGAAGCTTCCAAATCCCATTTTTGAAGGACCCTATATATATATAGAGCTTTAGGAGCCTTGAATGTTGTCAGACCCAAAGCAGCCTTCATTAGATTCACAGCTCTTCACCGGAGACAGGTCATCTATTCACGAAAGCGTTCGAATTCAAATAGCAGCACGTGCTAGAATTCAGGACTAATTTAGAATATTTCTGCACACCGAGGCGGAAGTAAATTAATCTCTTCAATCGCATGCGACGCTCAGTACTTCTTCATAGAGAACTACACCTGAAACATCAAGTAAGTCTCAGGCTTCAATTTACATACGTTTTTAGCATTCTTAGTACTTTATATGAGAAAATCCACGGGACACTTTAACTGTTTTGATACTTTTTTTTTAAAGTATTGCTGCATTAGTAGAGCGTGCGAAGCACATAAACGAGACAGAGTGTAAAATCTTTAATTCGAACCTATCCCAGTTCTGTAATCAGTTCTGTAATCCATATTAGTGTGCAACGCAAGTTCAATTCTGAGAATGTTAAAAGAGTCTACTTTTTCTGAAAAACTTTTTTAGACAGTTTTTAACAGCCTCAGAATTGAGCTTGCGTGGCACAGTAATATGGATTACAGGACTGGTTTCTAGGTAAAAATTGAAAATCTTACACCCTGTCTCGTTTATGTGCTACGCACGCTGAAGCTTGTATTGGCCGTAAGGTCCCGTAAAGTTCGTTAGTTTTTCAATTGCAATATTATAAACTTTAAATATCGAAAATCAAATCAAAATTGTAAACTCGGCAATATTTTTTTTTAAATCGTCATTACATTGAAACTAGTGCATTTTGACTATTTAAAAAAAATTGTGCCGAGGTTACAATTTTGATTTGATTTCTTATTTTTAAAGCTTATAATATTCCAATTGCATTAGTACATTGATCACGAGAACTAAAAATTGATCAATTGCTTACTAAGATAATTATTAATTTCGATAATTATTTATTGCAATTTTAACGTGAAAAACTAACTTTTGGCAGGGACATTACGGCCAATACAACCTTGTTAACTAATAGCAGCAATACTGCAGCGATACTTTAAAAAAAATATATCACAATAGTAATTATAAGGCTCTTGCTATTCGTACGTCAGATGTAAAGTACATTGATTCAGAGAATAAGTTTCAAAATACCTCGCTGTGATCTTTGTTTTGCTTTGACATCTGACTAGAAAAATTATATTCCGTTATACCGGGTGTCCCATTTTAAAACCACCAGGCAAATATCTCGAAAACTAAGGGAGATGGAAAAAAACTTTTAATACAAAAGTTGTAGGGTACAGAGGGGCCCAACTGATCGTGACCTTGGTTATGACCTTGAGGTCAATGATCAAGTTCATTTGAAGGTCAAATCGATTTTTTCAAATGGGAACCCCCACTTTTGACCTCGTAAATGGAAAGAGCGGAAAATTTTACGTTCAGATATGTCCTTGAGTCAAGATCATGGTCATGGTCATGGTCATGTTTAAAATCAAAATCAATAAACGCATCAAAACATTCCCATAATTAGGTATACGAGACAAATTGTTAAATACAAAAGTTGTAGGGTTCAGAGGGGCCCAACTGATCGTAACCTTGGTTATGACCTTGAGGTCAATGATCAAGGTCATTTGAAGGTCAAATCGATTTTTTCAAATGGGAACCCCCACTTTTGACCTCGTAAATGGAAAGTGCGGAAAATTTTACGTTTAGATATGTCCTTGAGTCAAGGCCATGGTCATGGTCATGGTCATGTTTAAAATCAAAATCAATCAACGCATCCAAACATTCCCATAATTACGCATACGAGTGTTAAATACAGAAGTTGTAGTGTTTGGAGGGGCCCAACTGATTGTGACCTTGACCATGAACTTGAGGTCAAGGATGAAGTCGTTTGAAGGTTCAATCAATTTTGTTTAACGGCAACCCTCACTTTTGACCTCGTAAATAGAAAAACCGAAAAATTCTGATATGACCTTGGGTCAAGGTCATGGTCAAAGTTATGGTCAGTTTCCGTGCAGTTAAGAGCAAAGTCGGAGATGACCCGGTCACCTAAGGCAAGGTCGGAGATTACCCGGCCAGTTAAGGCAAGGTCGGAGATGACCCGGCCAGTTAAGGCAAGGTCGGAGATGACCCGGCCAGTTAAGGCAAGGTCGAAGATGACCCGGCCAGTTAAGGCAAGGTCGGAGATGACCCAGTCAGTTAAGGCAAGGTCGGAGATGACCCGGCCAGTTAAGACAAGGTCGGGGATGATCAGGCCAGCTAAAAATTCATTGGGAAATTCCACGTTCATGTGTATTTAGTCATAGGATCCAAGTGTTTCGGTCACCATTTACTGAAGAAGATGCTCAAAAGTTGGATCATTTACTTGTTGACAACATTCTATTCTCCTTTTAAAGTTTCTAACAGTATTTAATAATACTTGACGTGGAATACTTAAGCAGATTTGTGTAATCCTTTGAATCATGTCATCTCTTGTAGTTGGCCTGTTGCGGTAGACTGTATTTTTTAGGAAGCCCCATAAATAAAAATCTGGAGATGTCAGATCTGGAGATCTTGGTGGCCATGCTATGGGACCTCCTCTGCCAATCCATCGTCCGCTAAACCTTTCATTAAGAAAATCTCTGACAATTCTAGCATAATGTGGAGGAGCACCATCTTGTTGTAGCCATATTCTCGCCCTTGTATGGAGATCAACGTTTTCTAGAAAGAGTGGCAGTTCGTCTCTCAGCAACTGTAAATAAGTATGTTGAGTTACGTGACCTTCAAAAAAATAAGGTCCAATCAGACATCCGTTAATAATACCACACCATACCGTTACATTCCAGCGATGCTGATGATCAATTTCTCGCATCCAATGAGGATTAACAGGAGACCAGTAGTGGCAATTATGGCGATTCAACATACCAGTACTCTGAAATGTAGCCTCGTCGCTAAAAAGAACATTGTTAAAGAAATTTTCATCATCAGTAATTTGTTGTGTTGCCCATTGGCAAAATGTTATTCTCCGTCGATAATCTTCCACAGTTAAAGCTTGATTTAGAGTATTATGGTAAGGATGGTAACGCGCATATCGTAAATATCTACTGGCCGT
This sequence comes from Torymus aiolomorphi, assembly GCA_036365515.1. Lineage (NCBI taxonomy): Eukaryota > Metazoa > Arthropoda > Insecta > Hymenoptera > Torymidae > Torymus > Torymus aiolomorphi. Next base: position 84,082,078 of record CM070875.1, read on the forward strand.
AGATCTTGGAATACCCATTGTTAACTCGATTTCGCGTAAACTGACATGAACATTTAAATGTACCATGGCTAGAACAGCAAGAAAGCGAGGATTATTTTCATAATCGTGTTCATTCAGTGTCCTCCTTCTTCGAACGAAGTTTCCTTGTCGACCGCGCAGTTCAATGTCACGTTTTACCGTATGATCAGGATGTTGTCATTAGCAGAATAGTCAGGCATTCTTTTTTAGTTGTAAATGCAATTATTTATCAAAACACACCACAAAAGAAATAATATGTTATTATACTATACAATATTTTAAAACGAAAAAGTTTAATTTTCTGTGCCAATATAAGTGTGCTCAGTTTGAAAACAATTTGATGTAAACAGTAATAATTATTGACTATTACCGATCAATGCTGAATACTACCGGTCACTATTGGATACAGGTGGTCAACACTTATTAATTTTTGTTATTATTTGATATAAGTGGTTAACCCTGGTAAATATTGATAATAGTAAAAATAGTAAAATTTTCCGCTCTTTCCATTTACGAGGTCAAAAATAGGGGTTCCCATTTGAAAAAATCGATTTGACCTTCAAATGACATTCATCATTGACCTCGAGGTCATAACCAAGGTCACGATCAGTTGGGCCGCTCCAAACCCTACAACTTCTGTATTTAACACTCGTATGCGTAATTATGGGAATGTTTGGATGCGGTGATTGATTTTTATTTTAAACATGACCATGACCATGCCCATGGCCTTGACTCAAGGACATATCTGAACGTAAAATTTTCCGCTCTTTCCATTTACGAGGTCAAAAATGGGGGTTCCCATTTGAAAAAATCGATTTGACCTTCAAATGACCTTGATCATTGACCACAAGGTCATAACCATGGTTACGATCAGTTGGGCCCCTCTGAACCCTACAACTTTTGTATTTAACAATTTGTCTCGTATGCCTAATTATGGGAATGTTTTGATGCGTTGATTGATTTTGATTTTAAACATGACCATGACCATGACCTTGACTCAAGGACATATCTGAACGTAAAATTTTCCGCTCTTTCCATTTACGAGGTCAAAAGTGGGGGTTCCCATTTGAAAAAATCGATTTGACCTTCAAATAACCTTGATCGTTGACCTCAAGATCATAGCCAAGGTCACGATCAGTTGGGCCCCTCTGAACCCTACAACTTTTGTATTAAAAGTTTTTTTCTATCTCCCTTAGTTTTCGAGATATTTGCCTGGTGCTTTTAAAATGGGACACCCGGTATATTATGTATATAGTTTGTATACATAAATCTGACGTATAAATAGCAGGAGCGTAGTTATAAAGGTTCTGTGGATATCCTCATATGCTTATTTACGTTTTGAAACAAGTGAGAAAAACGTACCATTACTTATATTATTACAAAGGCATTTATATATAACTGGAAAATGATAAAAAACACTTTTAATTTTGTTATTGTCACTAAAGCGAAAATTAATCGCTGGTTATATTTTTAAATTAATATTTTTGAATTCTTTTAAGAATAATATTTTTTAGAAAGGGACAGTATTTAAAATTACTAAATAGCATTTATTTCAAATCATAGTTTCTTGATGAAATTTTACACATACTTATAGGCATATCCACAGACTATTTAATGTTTGATTAAAAAAAATACGTTGTTTAATCGCCAAAATTCACTGTTCGACTGTCTGCGAATTTTGGTGCACTTTAGATGCTCAATTTCAAACGGTCATAACTTTGGAAGGAATCGACATTTTTTAATCCTTAACAAAGCAAATGAAAGCTCGTATTCTCTAGTTTTATTTTCTCTGCCTGAAATAATATTTTAGACTTGCTAAAATTAAACAGTTGCCATTTTAAGAAGAGGTTTTTTAAAAGAATTTCTTCAAAATAAAGCTAAGAGTGCCCAGAACTTTGTTTTTTTAGCGTTAGGGTCTAATATTGCAGCTTTCTTCATATTTCTATATCCAAAAACATATCCCACAGTTTCAGCCGAATCCGAGATCCGGAACCCTGAGCCTCTCCTAGTTAGAACAAAAAAAGTACTATAACACCACTGATTAGAGTACGATTATTCATCAGTTTTCAATTACAAGTATTTTTATGGACAATTACCATACCTAGTGTACCTTTGTTACATAAAGCAAGTTTAGTTTTTAAGAAAGTACGTTCTTTATGGACATGTATAAAAAAATTATGTTCGTTACTCGGCCGTAAAATTTTTACTCGGTCCGTAAGTAGGGAAAACTACTATTTGTCCAATGAAAATCTGTCGATTGTTTCAAAAGCTATCGCTAATTTTGTAGGTAGTACATGCAATATATATGTGAAATTTCATTTAAACTAATATGATTTGAAGTATTTGTTATTTAGTAATTTTAAAGGGTTTGAAATTAATATTATTATTAATCAAAGCTGGAAGCAAATCATGCATTTCTAACTACAGACCAATATCTCTAATATCCAATATTGCCAAAATTTTTGAAAAAATACTTTATAACAGACTTTATACTTTTTTGGAAAAACATCAAATACTTTCTGAACACCAATATGGCTTTGTTAAAAACAAAGGTACGGCGGATGCACTTAACTACATAACACATAAAATCTATCAAAATCTAGATAAAAGCAAACGTATTATTGCTACTTTTTTAGATCTGGCAAAAGCGTTCGATACTGTTAACCATGACATATTACTTAGCAAATTAGAACGTTATGGAATAAGAGGAAAGGTCTTACTTTTGTTCAAAAGCTATCTCTCCGATAGACAACAAAAAGTTCGAATACAAAACCAAATAAGTGAATACAAATATGTATCTTGTGGGGTGCCACAGGGAACAATATAGGACCGATACTTTTTATATTATATGTAAACGATCTATTGAGAGATATGCCGGAAGGGTCTATTCTGTCCTACGCTGATGACACTGTCATCATTTCTAGTGAAGACACGTGGTCAATGGCGCAGGATAGAATAAACAAACTACTAGATCAAGCGGCGGAATGGCTTGCTTTAAATAAGCTATCCCTAAATATACAAAAAACTAAGTTTATAACTTTCGGTAACTATCGTGATAGTGTCCCAATTAATGTAAATATAAATATACAAAATCAGCAAATAACTAGAACAGAATGTTACAAGTACTTGGGATTAATTTTCGACTTTAATATGAAATGGGATAGTCACATTAAATATTTAATTAACAGAACAAAATATTTAATATTTATACTCGCAAAGCTAAGAAAAATTATGGATACAAACACATTGATGATTATTTATTACTCCTTCTTTCATAATGTTATAAACTATGGCATCATTGCTTGGGGGGTGCTTGTAGAACAGAAATTAAAATAATACAACAAATCCAAAATAAATTGCTCAAAATCATTGCCAAAAATAAATTCCAGGTGCACAACACTCCGCTAAAAATAGAACAAATGTTCACTCTAGAATCCTTATGCTATCATTATAATAATCTAAAAGATGCTCTTCTTACAATAAAACGCAATACTAGAAAAAAATCACTACAACTACCTAAAATGACCAAAGCTATTAGTGATAAAGATAGTCTGGTAGAAGCTATGAGGGTATTTAACGAATTGCCTAATGATCTCAAAATTTTAAATTATAAGAAGAGTACAATTAAGTACAAATTAAAACAAAAGCTCTTTCGATAATAACATTTAATTGTAACATTACGCACAACTTCATATCATTTTCACTGTTTACTTTTGGAAAAATGAAGATTATAATATTACGTTTTGGCGGATTTTATTTATAGAATATATAAATTGTTAAATGAAATAAAGTTTTTGAAAATGTTTATGTTACTCGAATGAGTAATCTGTTAGTTTTAAGTTATAGATATAGTATTAGTTGTATGCAACCAGACTATTGTACAGGTAACAATGTTTACCTCTAATAGATTTTACTTTGTAAACTGCATTGTAACTTTTCTGGTTAAATAAATAAATAAATAAATAAAATAAATCAACATGACAAATATATTTATAATCTATCTATAGTTATTTATATTAGTGTAATAGTAATTTTACTTCTCAATGTCCTTAATGAATCAAATTAGAACTGCTATTATAACTTGGTGTAATAATTTTAAATATTGACATTAAAGTTTATTTTAAAAATAGAATAGAAATTACCGCGACTGTATAAATATTTTTATAATAATATTTAATATCTCTCCTAATAAATTTTATACGTTCGTAATAATTTATTAGGAAACTTAAACGGCATTGGATCACAGACATGCCTAAATTTTATTTATATCTGTATCTTTGTTACTTTATCTACCAGGTGGCTGCCACTTCTTGGCTTCCACAAATAAAATCACTTTCCAACTTCCTTAAATAAATCCAAGTAACATTTATTTTCGGCGTCGAAGATAAGTCTACCGGGATCTTCCTGATGAGTCCACCCGGTACGACTAAGGACGAAACGCATTTCAGTTCCCTGTATTTTGTAAATTTGTAATTTTTATTAAAGTATTTTCTATACTTCTCTTACCAGTGTCACCGTGTGCTAAAATTTTCTATCAAATAGTGCGGGCTATAAAAATGTAGCACACTATTTCGATTTGGGAAAGGTATTACGACTAACTGTAAGAGAATTTGCTCGTGGAGATCAATTTAGCCATTTTATGGAATATTTAATATCGTTTCCACTTTACAATGAGACATTAAAAATTAATTAAGGGAATCAGTAAATTAAGTTTGAGAAAGCCACGAGACAATGAATTGGCAACGGATTTTGCTTATACTTTAACTTTATCTACTGTATGTTTTGTAGAACTTTGAGGTATTAAGTTTTCTAAGTTTAAAAAAGTATTTCTTATTTTATTTTTATATCATTATAACTATTGATTACATTATTTCAGAAAATACAAAATCCTAATCGAACAATGTTTTGGAGAAAACGATCTGGATTTCCGTATTATGATAGGCATATTCGGCGATTAAAATCACAACATCGAAGAGATCAAGCTACTAGTAAAGACAATGTAGTCATCCATACTAATAACAGTGAAACAAGTTCTAACCGTTATGCTGATTCATCTCCATTTTCTGAAGAACAAATTTATGTTTTTCATGCAAATAGGGTGTTAAATAGCATTGAAAATAGTCAAAACACATCTACTTCGCTAGAAAATATTGAATCGAAGCTTTGTGAAGTTGAGTTAGAAGAAAACAATTGACCGTTTAGTTTGGGAGTTATAACCCGGATAGCACAAGACGTTTTTTAAATGTCATTATGACGTCAAATTTTAAACGTCGCGACGTCAGAAATATAAAATGATCAAACGTCATAATGATGTCAGTAAAACGTTGAAAATGTCCGAAGAATTATTTATCCTGTAATATTACCCGGATAGCACAAGACGTTTTTTAAACGTCATTATGACGTCAAACTTTAAACCTCGCGACGTCAGAAATATAAGTTGATCAAACGTCATAATGACGTCAGTAAAACGTTGAAAATGTCCGAAGAATTATTTATCCTGTAATATTAATTACTTTAGACGTCATAAAAACGTCATAAAAACTTCATAAAAAGTCATAAAAACATCATAAAACGGCATAAAAACGTCATAAAACGTCATAAAAACGTCATAAAACCGGAATAAATACGTCATAAAGGCATTATACTCATATATTTTTCGAAATCTTTGGAATTAATCCATCTTTTTTTCTCGCTAGGTGGCGTCGAACAATCTCAAAGTAGAAAAATGAGGAACAGTCTATAAGAGCAAATATTGAAAGAGAGGGTGGGGGGCTTCTTTATACATAAGTATTATACGCCTGCTTAGACATATATATAAAGATGTAATGTATAAATGACGTTTTTATGACGTTTTTTATGACGTTTTCATCACGTTTTATATGACGTTTCTATAACGTTTATTGTATGTTCTTCCAACATTTTTCTAACGTCCTTCTAATAGATTTTTAACCTTTTTATGACGTCGAAAAAATGAAAAGAAATATCGGTAGAAAAATACTGCGGACATTTTCAACGTCTTACTGATGTTATTATGACGTTTGAGCCACTTATATTTCTGACGTCGCGAGGTTTAAAATTTGACGTCATAATGACGTTTAAAAAACGTCTTGTGCTATCCGAGAAGCTTCTAAAAAAAATACACATTTTAGTTAATAACAAAAGAACCGTGATAGCTAGAAACTTTTTTTTTTATAAAATATAGGTATTTTAATTCTCTTTCTAACGCTATCCATCCGATTTGAATAACTCGATCCTATCACTAAAAAAAATCAAAAAACAGTTTTGAGAAAATTTAAAATTTGAAAAAAAAACAAAAACGCATCGCCCCAATAAAAAAACGGATTTTTGACCCGCCATCACACAAAAAAAACAAAAAAAATGAGACCTGTCAGTAGTAGGGGTACATCTCAGGCAGACAGGGGGGCGTGGCCTAGGGTACATCTCAGGCAGATCGGTCGAGGAGGGGGGAAGCGTCTGGCGCCAGACGTCTGGGGTACAACTCAGGCAGATCGGGTGGAGCGGGTGGTGGGAGGAAGTGGGTGATGGTGAAGGTATTGCAAAAGCATATGCAAATATTTTTTTGCAAATTTTTTTTTACTTTTTTCAGAATTTTATAGATATGTGGGGTACAACTCAGATCGGGTGGAGTGGATGGTGGGTGGAAGTGGGTGGTGGTGAAGTTATGCAAAAGCATATGCAAATTTTTTTTTGCAAATTTTTTTTTTTACTTTTTTTAGAATTTTATAGATATGTAGATGCGAAATGGTATTTATGAAAATTCGAATGAAATAAAATTTAAATATTCTGAAAAGCGAATTATTAATAATAAAAGAATTTGTTAATATTTTTTGTAAATTTTTTAGATTTTGGTTATATTTTACTAATGAAAGAATTATATAAATGTGAGTTTATGAATAAATGGTAGAATTAATTTAAATATTAGAATGGTGGAAATACATTTGTGGAAAATCTTAGTGGGTGTAGAAAAGGTCTGTCGGAAGCAGGTAGAAAATCCGTTGTACAGTGGAAGGGAAAGCGGGTGTATTGAGTAGTGAGTCTGAGAGAAGTGGTCGAGCCCCTAATTAGTGGGATGGGAGCTGGAAGGTGCGAAAACTGTATTGATGAGTGTGTAGATAGGACAAGGAATCTTTTAGAAGCATAAACTCAAATATTAAATATTGTGCAATGATGATGAATTTCAAGCGGGTATAGAATATAGATACAGTAAAAGCCTTTACATGTGTCTTGAACAGTGGTGAATTTCGACCAGATGTAGGGTTAGAAAAGGAGACGAGTTGCGGGTGAGCTTAAGAGCTCGAGGTTGTAATTAGGGGAGCATGTGGAGTGGAAGCTGGAGGGTGAGAAAACAGAATGGATGGGTGTATCGTTAAGAAGAGGAATCCGTTGGAAATATAAACACAAATATTGAATATTGCGCAAGGAGGATGAGTTTTAAGCTAGCAAAATATGTATGACAGAAGCCTTACACGTGCCTTGAACTGCGGCGTGTTTCAAGTGAGCGCCGATGAGGGTTTAAAAAGGAGACGTGTTTATTTACAGATTATACAAGTTTCGAAAAGTGCTATATTTTAAGTATGGTAATAAAATGTGGGAAAAAATCTGGGGAACTTGGTGATTGGAAGTTTTGAAGGAAATGAGGATATACGGATGTTTATGGGGTGAGGTAAAAAAAGAATACGGAGAAAATATACGTTTTAGATCTATTTATTATTTCGTATAAAATAGAGTTTTGAATAAACATATTTACATGAATTAAGATTCAAAGCCATCTAGATTTTCTTTACAAAATATATCTGTTATTTCATAGAAAAATAAATCGTTACAAAGTGCAATTAATTCAAGGAATAAAATATCAAAATAGTGTTTAAGAAACACTGCATCGTCCACAGAGTTAAATTTATCTTTGACACTTGTTTTTATTTGTTCAATGTTTTCTTGCAGTTTTATTTTGATGATTTCGTCACTATTTTTTTTAACTAATTCGGAGTTTTCCACCAATTTCGTTAGTTCTTCATAGATAAAATCTTTGCACTTATTGACTAGAGGAGTAATACGTTCGATACGATGAAATCTTTCGTCTACACAAACCACAGATATTTTCAATCCTTGAAATGTGCGTTTTTGCATAACGACTGCTGGTGAATATGTTTTTCTTTTTTTAGCACCAGCGTTCTCATGCGTGGAAAAGTGTTTGTCAAAAACGATGGATTTAACGCCATACGAGGTGGTGAATAAAATATCAACGTTGTTAACTTGTATTTTTTCTGTTCTTTCGATGTTTCCCAAATAATTAAAATAATTGGAAATATCTTGAAAATGGTTTTGAATTTCGCACCATGTTTTCGAATTTAATTCCAATCCTTGTGTGTAATGATTATTTAGCATTTGAATCACTGGTTCAAAACTTTTGGTGTTTTTGTCAGAATGTAAACCAACAATTACCTTTTTAGACCATGAATTATTGAGCGGGTACATGGTAGTAAGAACGTTGAAATTTGTTTTGAAATTTTTGTTTTCCGTTTCGGCAATGATTATTCTCTTCTTTTTTTGACGGATGTTTGGAGGCGTGCTTAAAATCCGGTTGTCGTTCGATGATAGCATAGCCTGTGCCATAATTCTAAATTATATATGTTTGGAAGAAAATGAGATAAACTGCACAAACACTTTTTGGAAGCACAAACACTTTGGAAGAAAACGTGATTTTGAGAAAAATTTCTGAATAATACAGAGACCGAAGCTGGTGATGTTATCGGGTGGAGCGGTAAGCATCGACTAATCTGTGTGGGCTACACGCCGCCGCGAGGATCCTTTCCAAACAAAAGGGTCAGCCGTTCTAAAAATAGATTTTTTCTCTAAATGTAAACATCTGGTATTTCTCTTCTTGTAACTGTCATAAACACGGTAGCTCGTGAAACATGAAATTTTCTGTCATCACACGTGCGTACCAGAGTAAAAGTATTAGATCTTAATTGCGCAAGATGTGGTACATCGTAGGACCTCATTCTTCCGTATACCTGTAAAAATTTTTACACATTTTCGAGCTATAGAGAAAATTTGAAAAGTGGGGAGATGGGGTTTATAACTCGGGGGATGAGGGAGGAAGAACTTATTTCGATTTGAAGTGTCTCGCTGTCCGGAAGTGATCAGAAGCATTCTCACTCTGAGTTTAAATTTCCTTGTGCTCAAAAACGTACTTATTTTAGTTTAATCTTTGTTGTGTTTGAAAGTGATTTTATTTAGAAGTGTTCTTATTTCGGTTTAATCCTTTTGGGTTTTAAAAGTGATTTTATTCGATTTTATTCGGTTTTATATTGAAAAGAAAAGTGTTCACGATGTTGAATTTATTAGCAGCAATTATTTCGCGCTGTGCCGGCTTCTTAACTATCGGGCAGCCGTGGGCCCGACGAGTCTATACGACGGAGTGGTTTGCGAGACTGCCTGAACTTGAATCGGCCGAATTGTTGGCGATTTTAAGAGAAATGGGGCAAAGGGCGAATACTCAGCAATTAAACACGATGTATGACCTAGCTCTACATGAAAGTGAGGAGTGCGTTTTAACCATCGGCGAGGTAGTTTTTTATAAAGGTGAGCAGAAGAAAACATCTTTGAGTCGCCTAATGGATCATTATAACCAATTAGGTAAGAATAATCTGTTAATAATTTAAAAAAATAGTTAATATTTTATTACATATGAGAACATTTTTTAAACTTTTAAATATTTTTTTATAGTGTATAGAATGTACGACGATCGATCGCACGCAGTTATGGAGTAGATAATGAACGAGGATCATGACAGAACGAGTCCAGAGGCTACTAATTCAGAATGTGAAGAGGAGGTAAACGTTGTAAGGGCAGAACGGCAACTACCTGCTCGTAAAAGGCGAGCATGGGACGCGGGTTCTTCTGCTGCAAAAAGAATGTGTCATGATAAGGATATTAGTGCAGCAATTTGTAAAGGTAAGAATAAATCATATTTTAAATAACAGCACAAATATAAAAATATTTTTTTAATTTACTAATTCGTAGCGTACACGGCGGGGTTAGGTGGGTATAACGATTCTGCACGCAAAATACAAAAATGGGTCTGTGTGCAGATTCAAAATGAGGCTCATTTTTACCCACCCACTTATGACGAAATTGTTCGTGTGCACGATTCCCTCCGTGGTACATCCGAACCATAAAATGATGTTAGTTTTCATATTTTTCACGTGAAAATTATAATTATTGTTATTAAAATTTATTTTCATTACAGTTTTTAAACACAGCGAGTTACCGGGAGCAGTAGAAAACGGAGCAAGTACGAGTAACAACGACAGGGAAAACTTTAATCAAATCGGAAGAGGTGATGGTGCAGCGGCTAGAAGCAACGACAACTCTACTAACAACCAGAGTGTAGCGGGTAGTAGCCATGACAATTCTGGTAGCAATAGTAGCGTTGCAGGTACGAGCGACATCGAGCTTGTGAACAGTAACGTAGCAGATCCAAGCCGTAGCGTCAGCAATGAGGAGATTATTGAAGCTGGTAATGAACAAAAATTTGTAATAATTTCCAATAGCGAGCGAATGAATAGGAATTTTAGGACCGTTTCTAGAGAGTTAGTTATAAAAATTAAAGACGCGGTAAATAGTAGAAATCAGATCGAGCGGATGAAAAGTGCTATGCGAGAAATTGTTGATTATCTGAAAAGAGGCCGTGATGGCACCGTTATCGGTATAACTATCAATTGTAGCGATTTTACCCAAGGGTCAGCAGGATTATATTTTCGGCCAATAGCAACGTTAGATTTTAAAGATTTGTGGGTTTTTTCGGACGCATATCTCAAAGTATCAAAGATTTCAAATTAGATGATACATTTACAATTGCAGCATCTTAAGTAAATGTGCCTAATGGGTCGAGCGATCCATCTATAAATAATTGTAAAAAATTAAATACTAGAGCCATTCTCAACATACAGAATAGTGATAATATGTGCCTACCGCGAGCATTAGTTTGCGGTGAAGTTTTCGTAAAAAAAAACAGCGGTGCAGAGTGGTTGATAGAGTGGAACCGTGTACGAAAGACGTGTGAACAGAAAAAACGTGCGTTGGCATTATTAAAATTATGTAATGTAAAATTAAATTTAAATGATGGCTGTGGTATTCCGGAAATTAGATGTTTCCAAACATATTTTAAAACGTTAAACATCAAATTGAAAGTGTTTGAATATGAAACTTTTGGCACAGGTGTCGCTCCAATGTATGATGGAGCCGTAGATATGGCTGGAGAGTACGAACAAACAATATATATAATGTATTATGCTGAACAGCATCATTTTAATTTAATTTTAAATTTATTAGCTATAAAATCACGTGTGCATTATTGCATTCCATGCAATCGTTTATACCGTTGGCTGCTCGAACACAAGTGTGAGGCGATATGTACCGCCTGTAACTCGTCACCGTGTTCCGAGAAGACGGAAAATATAAAATGTGAGGATTGCGGCCGAACATTTTTTAATCAAAATTGTTTTAACAACCATAAGAAAGTAGGATCAAGAGCGCGAAATAATACCCGTAAAAATGTTAAACATTCCATTTGCTCATCATTAAAAGTTTGCCGCGAGTGTTACAGGTTATTTGATTTAGTCAAAAGGAAACATGAATGTGGTAAAACATACTGCAATCAGTGTAAAACCATTCATGACATAAACAGTTTATGCATGATGAATCCTATCGCGCATAAAAATACAAAAACGGGGCAACCGGAAACGTGTTTTATATTTTATGATTTCGAGACGTGACAGGATACTCCTTTGGGTAAGTCAGCCCATATACACGTGCCAAACTTATGTGTAGCTCAACTCTGTTATGATTCGTGCGTACATGAAAATGATTTAACAAAATTGTGTCAGTTTTGTGGAGTTCGTCAACATGCGTACGAAGGTGATGAGCGTTTAGGTAAATTTTTAAATTTCGCGATTAGATATAAGAAAAAGTCATTTAAAAATTTTATTTGCATTGCGCATAATGCTAAAGCATTTGATGCGCAATTTATTTTAAAATATATTGTTGAAAATAAAAAACATTCGGTTCCGGAAGTTATTTCAAACGGGCGTAACATAATAAAAATAGAGATCGGTATTACAAAATTTATCGACAGTTTAAATTACTTACCAATGAAATTGTCGAGTTTGCCTAAAACTTTCGACTTGGCCGAAGGTGTGGAAAAAGGTTTTTTTCCACACCTATTTAATACGTTAGAAAATCAAGATTACATTGGTAGTTATCCGGATGTTAGTTATTATGCGCCCGATTCAATGGGGAAAGAAGAACGCGAAGCGTTTTTGACATGGTATGCAGGCGTTTGCGATAGCGTATTTAATTTTAAACATGAAATAAAAAAATATTGTGTTCAGGATGTCGATATATTGAGACAATCCTGTATGAAATTCCGTAAAATATTTTTGCAGGTCGGAAAAGTCGATCCTTTTACCGAAAGTGTAACTATCGCGAGCGCGTGCTCGCGCATTTATAGAAAAAATTTTCTACAGAAAAATACAGTAGGACTCATTCCACACAACGGTTATGTTCGAGCCGATAAATACTCACAAAAATCTATCGAGTGGTTGTTGTGGGAGGAAAGACGTAAGGGGTGCAAGATAGTGCATGCTGGAAGAACTCGCGAGCATGTACTGATCGAAGGACCGCGTGTAGATGGTTACCTTCACGAGTTAAACACGAAAGGCACAGTTTATCAATTTCACGGATGCTTTTACCATGGTTGTCCGCGCTGCTTTCCAGAGGAGCGTAATAAAATTTTAATTGACCAAACAAGCTTGAGTCAAAGGTTTGAAAACACGAAAAATATGTCGGAAAAAATAATTTCATTTGGTTACAAATTAATAGAAATGTGGGAGTGTGATTTTGACAGTGATTTAAAAAAAAAATTCAGATTTTCAGAATTTTGTAAAAGATCATCCACTTGTTCAAAACTTGAGTTTAGATCCGCGAGACGCGTTTTATGGGGGGCGTACGGGCAATATAGCTACGCATTACTAAGCAGAAAATGACGAAATTATAAAGTATTTTGATGTTTGCTCCTTATATCCGTTTATACGTAAAACGGGTGTTTTTCCAATAGGTCACCCAGAAATTTTCGTTGGTAAGCAGTGTTTAGAATTAACACGTATAAATTTTGAAAACTTTTGTAAACACGTTGAGGGCATAGTTAAATGCGAAATCTTACCACCCAAAAATTTATTTCATCCAGTTTTACCGTTCAAAGTAAGTAATAAATAAATTTTTTCTTTATGTCGAACATGTAGCGAGAATTTATACCAGGGAGAATGTTTTCACAATAGCAGCGAGAGAAAACTAGTAGGTACATGGATTTCCTTAGAACTAAAAAAAGCTATACAATTAGGTTATACGATATTAAAAATTGATGTTATTTGGCAGTATCAAATTACAAAATACGATGCTGAGACGCGGTTGGGAGGTCTTTTTTCCGAATACGTAAATACATTTTTAAAAATAAAACAGGAAGCGAGCGGTTGGCCGAAAAATGTTGTATCAGAAAAAGAAAAAGCAGAGTATATTCTAAATTACAAAATTCGTGAAGGGATATACGTAGACGTACAAAATATATCTAAAAGCAACGGCATGCGTTCGGTTGCCAAACTTTGCTTAAATTCGTTTTGGGGAAAGTTTGGCCAGCGTAGTAATCTACCTCAAACATCAATAATTAGAACTTATGAGAATTTGATACAATTAATTTACGATCCAGAAAAAATTATACAAAATTGCATTCCAGCTACGGAAAATATAATGTATGTATCGTGGATTTATAAAAAAGAGTCAGCTTCGAATTCTCCCTGCACAAACGTAGCTATCGCTGCATACACAACGGCACAAGCACGGCTTAAATTATATGAATATTTAGATAAATTAGGTAAGCGCGTTTTATACTATGACACCGATTCGATCATTTTTATTAGTAGTCGTGTAAAAAAAGATGAATACGAGCCACCAACTGGGTCGTTGTTGGGTGATTTAACCGACGAGTTGGAAGTCTATGGTGAGGGTGCATATATAAAAACTTTTATCTCTGGTGGACCTAAATTTTACGCATACCGTGTACACACAGAGTCTGGCAATACTATTGAAACGTGTAAAATAAAAGGCGTTCGATTAAATTATGAAAATTCTTCCAAAATTAATTTTGATTCGATTTTAAAATTAATTAACCAGCGAAATTGTGATAACAACAATATTATCGTCCAGAATAATGTTATTAGGAAAACAGCGATACACGAAGTCATAACATGCACAGAAACAAAAACATGCTCCGTGGTTTTGAAAAAAAGACGATTTGTTTCCGATAAAGTATCATACCCGTATGGGTTTAAAAGAAGCAAAAATTTTTAATTTTTAATTTTTTTTATTTTTTTACAGAAACTCGAGTTTTTCTTTGGAAAAGAGGAGAGGACTTGTGCGCATGTGGCGGTTGCAATGCGCCTTTTTGCATGTATTATCCGCGATTCAAAAATTTATTGCAAGGATTAGCTTGACATACGTTCATTCACGCGTTAGTTCTATTAAAAAGAGAAAATAAAATAAAAGAATACCGGCAAATGTTTGAAAGTGTAAGGCAAATAAAATATAATAACGATATTATTGTAAACGCAAAAATGGTTACACGGTATAAACGCGCTATGTGCATGAAAACAGGGCTTCACGAAGTCAAGTATATAAATGACGCAAAGCTGTATCTTGATACGACAGTTGCGGATATTTTAAACGCGATAGATAAGCATAAGATCATCAATATTTGGTTTGGATGTGAAAACGCCCGCCATTTCAATAGAGGAAGAAATCAGAATAGAGGAATTATAGATTGTCCTCGGCATTATACACCACCATCACCTCCTCTTATTGAATTATCCCAAAAAATATAAAAATGAATTCAATGTTTAATCTAATTTTTGTAAGAATATAAAAAATATGTAACGAATAATTTAGTTAATATTATCATTGTATGTTTGTATTTTAGATTTAAGAATAATTTTTAATAAATCAATATTTTATTTTTATTGTAAAAAAATGCGTATAATTTATTTTATAACCTTATTTATTTATTATAATAACTATTTAATTCACTATGCTACAAATGAAAATTTCTATACTTCTTTTATCCACAGCTATAATTTTATTTTCATAAAAACTTGTTTACAATTTTTTACATTAGTATAGTTTTTTTAGATTTTTCAGTTTTAAACATTTTATTTGTCATTTGAAAAAAAATATTTCTCGTAATGAATTAAAATTATTTACATTTCTTTTAAATACTAGAAGCTGCATGCTTTAATTATTTTAAAAACAAATTATTTCACTTGCATGGAGTATCGAATGGCCAAATGGGATGATGTAACCCCACAACATCGGTTACGGCGGTATCGAAAGCACATAGCGCTGTGTTGATATGAACATTACCACCATCTACTCCTACACTTGACAAACATATGTAAAAACTATTTGAAAAGAGTCCTTGTTGTAAAAAATATGCACGTAGTTGTCGTCCTTTTATCAAAGTTTTAAACATTTGACACGCTTGTTCTGTCCAGCAATTCCCTTTTGAAGAGATTGGTAAAATTTTTCCCAAACCGCACAAAATTGCTCTTGGTGGCAAAACTAGGAAACGACGATCAAGCTCGAAAATTCCAATATTTTCGTTTGTTGGAGATAAATTAAAAGTTTTTCCTGTATCTATAATTTTACACTGTAAAGGATTTTCATCTGCAACACCCCGCACCCATTGATTCTTCACTCTAATCGTTATATACATTCCTGGCTGTAAATAAATAGTTAATTTAAATTCTATTTTTTTAAATAATATTTATGTTTTAAAACACGTTAGCTTTAAATACTTACTTCCAACTCGTATATTTTCAATTTTTTCACTGATGTATTCCGTTGTATTTTGAATAACATTGATTCTTGAATAAAAAAAACTAATTGCATCGTAAAACACATTCATCTCATTTTCAAGCGATTGGTATGCTTCGTCCTCACCTATTATTTGTACATAAAATGAAGATGGTTGTAGAAAAACAAGAAATCTTAATGTTTCGAACATTCTCGACTAATTTTTCCGGCTCGCGGATATTAATACAGTTCATTGTAAAGTTGAACAAGAGTTGAGCAGCTCAAGCGATCTTAACTGCTGAAAAACCAAGGTTACTCTGCTGGTAGATGGAGGGGTAGTCGAGCGTGTGGCTGGAAAAGCTGTTTACTCACGCGGCTTCCGTTAAGCGGTTTATGGCTAGACAAGCGGAGGAGCGGACCCACTAGACCTTCTAGCACACAGGCTAGGCATGCTAGCTCCCAAATAAGCTGCAAGGCCTCACCGCCGCGCCGCCGCCGCCGCCCGCCCGCCCGCGCGCACATGTGTGTGTGTGTGTGTGTGTGTGTGTATGTATGTGTGCGTGCGTGTGTATGATTGGCTCATGGTTGAATGACGGTTAAGTCAGTTATTCTTTGTTAATCATGGATGTGAGATGGAAACATCCATGGACGAGTATTATCTGCGGTCCCACAGGATGCGGAAAAACAGTGTTTGTGAAAAATTTTTAAATTTTCGTCTACAAATGGCGGATGTCTCGTTTGACAGAATCTTGTTTTATTACGCCGAGTGGCAAGATGGATATAAAAGTGAAAATTATGTAAAAGACGGTGTACAGATCGAATTTCGTGAAGGTTTAGCAAGAGCCGAAGATTATTCAAATGACCCGCAATTGAAGAAGCTCGTTATAATCGACGATTTGATGCGAGAATCATCAAATAATGTTGTAGTTGATTTATTTACTAAAGGCAGCCACCATAAAAACATTAGTGTAATGTTTATTACACAGAATATTTTTCACAAATCAACGCATTCGCGCGACATTAACCTGAATGCATCGTATATCGTTCTATTTAAAAATCCACGCGATAGAGCACAAATACAGCATCTCGCAAGACAAATTTACCCCGAAGATTCAAAATTTGTACAAGAGGCTTATCAAGACGCAACTGTTAAAGGCCACGGATATCTAATTATTGACTGCAAACAGAGCACGCTAGATGAGTTTAGATTTCGGTCTTGTATTTTTCCAGACGATGAGTACCAATATGTATATCTATCGAAATATAGTCACAGTATCTATGCAAATGTATTTTAATTTTTTTTTTACCCTCACCCATCTATTTTTTATACATATTTTAGCATGCAACATTTATACATATATATAAATGAAAAATTATAAATTTATCTCAGTGTGCTTTGAACACCCGTCGAGATGGATCGTTCAAAAAGTTCTGAAAAAACCAATATTCCATACACCAAACTTTACGATTCGGATAAAAACGATGAAAAAAAGTCTGAATCACAGTGGAAAAATTTCACAAATAAATTTTCATCAAATACAAACTCGTTTCCCGAAAAACAACATTACAAAAGGTTTTGAATAATTTATTCGTGTGTGATGAGCAATGGATCAGTCTATAGGGCGCCGACGTAGAAAACGCTACACACCGTTTGGTAAAAAATATATTGCTCTTTTGGAAGCGTTAAAACATTCTGATAAGAAGCAACGTCTTGCTCTGTTGCGATCTGCAGATGAAAAATTAATAAAATATATTTGTGAATGTGCGTTAAATGTGCTCAAAGGTGCTGTATCGATAAAATCTGTGGAAAAACAAAAATTAAGAAAATATAAAAGTGTTTTGAGAAAACTGGCCAAAAAAAGTTTGCGTAAAAATTCTTGGAAAGGCAAGAAACGTTTTCTCGTTCAAAAAGGTGGAAGTTTTTTACCATTTCTGCTTACTCCTATATTAGAAATATTTTCAAACCTATTTTAAAGTAATGGAGAGAGCAAAAAAAATGGTATTAATATCTAAGGAACAGCTCGACAGAATTTGAGACGGTCAGCCCGCCTCTGTTAATACTACAAACAGTTTGACAACTGCAGCTACACTGCCTGCTCTGGAAAGTACACAAACGATTGGAGATAACTTGACTCGTCTAGATGACGAAATGTGAAAAATCCTGGATTCAAAAACATGCGCAAGCGACCACGACAGATTGAAAGATTATTTAAGAGTTTTGCAAAAATACTTAGTTTTCGCCGAAGAGAAACGAAAGGTGCACACACCCAAAGCCAATTATGAAGATTCCAGTGGCATGGACGATGATCCAATTTTACAAAGTGTGCCAAAACTGTACCAAAAAAAGGTTCAGTTATTGCTTAGCCATTTAAAAAATAATAGTACTCGAATTAAATGGAGAGAAAGTGGTGTAGTGTACATAGATGGTGAAGAAATAATAAATTCAAATATAGTGGACTTGGTGAACGATGCTTGTAGAAACAGAAAAAACGTTAAAGCTATAGGTAGAAGAGAATTTGCAACTTTACTTAAAAATATTACAACTCCGCGAGAATTTATTGGAAATCCTGAAATTTGGGAACTCGCTAATCGTTCGTTTTCTCGTAACTCTAGCAAAAAAGAGTCCCTTATTGAAGAAACCCTTGACAGTGACCAGACTCCTCTTTTTGAAAGTAAAAACAACAGATCTTTATCCGAATTATACAATACAGTAATAAAAGCTGGAGACTCTAGCATTGAAAGAAACGAGAGAAAAAATAACAAATTTGCCTCTTCGACACCTCGAGGAAAACAAAAAACTGTCTGGATAAAATATTAACATGAAAACTTTAGAAAACCAATACTTTGATACACAACATGAGGCAGGGTTTTCCGGAGCCAGAAATTTAATCAGAATAAACAAAAAGAAAATAGCAGATGAAAAAATTAAAAAATGGTTAACAAAACAAGACGCGTACACATTACACAAAACTATAAGACGAAAATTTCCACGGCTATTTTACGATGTTAATGCCCGTGATCAAGTTTGGGAAGGCGACCTAATGCAAATGACATCATTTAAAAATTACAACGATGGATACGCTTATATTTTAGTTATCATAGATGTTTTGAGTAAATATGCATGGGCAGAACCGTTACGTGACAAAACAACTCATGAAGTTACAAAAGCTTTAAAGAAAATACTGGAAAATAATAAAAATCGTTTTCCTGCAATGTTACAAACCGACCGAGGAAAAGAATTTGTTGGAAGTATTTTACAAAAATTTTTAAAAGAAAATGATATAATTTTTCGCGTCGCGAGCAACCCAGATGTTAAAGCGGCTGTGGTTGAACGTTTTATACGTACTCTCAAGGAACGCATGTACAGATATTTTACATATAAAAATACATACCGATACATTGACGTTTTACAAAAATTAATAACAGCCTACAACAAGACACCTCACAGTACTATAAAAATGCCTCCCAGCAGTAACTATTTATAATGCTCACATCGCTAGAAAAAATTTAGTCGAACGTGCGATGCGGAAACAAGTTAATCGAAAGAAACCAAAATATAAAACAGGTGATAATGTACGTATAAGTCGTGGAAAAAATGTATTTGAAAAAGGCGCTGCATAATCTTGGAGTGAAGAAATTTTTAATATTGTGCACGTTTTAAAAAGACAAAACTTATTTATCTACAAACTGGCTGATTTTGACGGAGAAAATATAGAAGGATTTGTCTGTCCAGAAGAACTTAGTCTTGTTCACAGAGAACGCGTCGATAAACAAGTATACAAAATTCACAAAATTTTACAAACCCGTGGTAAAGGAGCGAAAAAACAATATTTTGTAAGTTGGGTTGGTTATCCCGAAAAATTCAATTCTTGGATTTCTGCTAAAGGTGTGAAAAAATTGTAAAAAATGAATCGAAATGAATTTAGTATTGTACTACCGAGCAATAGTAGTATGAGATATTTTCCGTTAAACACTACAACTAATTACTCGACACATGTGCCTCGAGAAATAGTATTACACGGCAAGTGGATAGTCGGACTCTCAGAAATTTACGTGCCCTGTACAACTTTACATCTTCGCCATGGTGATACCAAATTAATAGAAGCTCGGGCCGGTCAGCGAGAAAAATATTTTCAACATGGTACATACAACTCCATAAATAGCCTTGTAAGTGCAATAAACGAATCACTTTTACAATTGAATAATAAAAATGAATGCTCTAAATTACTTTACGATGACAAAGGAGGTTATATTACTATAAAAGAAATTGTTAAGAAACAACCCGAAAGTAAGCCTTGTCAGCCTGTCTTGTTTAGTGATTCAGTAAAACGGATTCTAGGCTTTGAAGATGGTTTTTCAAAAGTAAAAGTATCTTCGACAGATGTAACATCTGTGGCAAAACATCCTGCTAGTCTTGCAAGAGCGATTCCCGATCAATTGTTTATATACTCAAACCTCTGTGAACCATGTATAGTTGGTGATACACACGCACCTCTACTTCGTATAGTAAATCTCGAAGCTAAAAAATTTAATTTTGGCACTACCATAGCAAAAAGATTTGATCCAATAAATTATGTACCTCTCTTAAATAACAGATTCCAAATAATCGACATCGATATAAGGGATCAGTTTGGCCAATCGATACCATTCGAGTTTGGAACGTTGACTGTGACGCTACATTTTAAAAGAGAATTTGCGCTATGAGTTTTTACGACGAGTATCATCACCAGTATGGAGGAGGCGGTAGAGGAATCAACAGCGTCTATGTTGGCTCTCATCAACAGCGAGGGCATGGATTGGGCTCGCTCTTCACAGGTCTGTTTCGACGTGCTCTACCGTTTCTTGCAAAAGGCGCGCGAACTGTTGGTAAAGAAGGTCTACGCGCTGGTGTCAATATTCTCGACGATATTACGGAAAATAACAGACCATTCAAAGAAGATTTCTTTTAAAAATAGAATAAACGAGTCGGGTCAAAATCTTAAGCGTAAAGCAGTGGAGAAACTCGATAACATAATGAAAGGATCGGGTTATAAAGGCTTGTCCTACAAAAGTTTGAAACAGTCTCGTAGTGCAAGTGGTTTGCGACGGACTCTTCAAAAAGGAAGCGTTCAAAGGCTATTAAACACAAACGTGTGGGAAAGAAAAAAAACAAGAGAAAAAAAAGACCAAACAAAAAGTCAAAACGTGCGCGAGTAAAGTCAAGAAAAAATAAGAACAACATTGATATTTTCGGATAATATTTAAAATAATAATAACAAAAATGTTATTTTTACATAGTCACACCGAGCCGTGTTTAAAAACCGAGCTTGATTTATTTTCTCTTCCTCCTACACAAACAGCTCTAGAATCAACAAGATGGGTATTTTACAAACCCGTGTCGTCATTGAACGACGAGAGTCCGATAGAATTTTGCATAAACGGTCAAAACGAAGACTACTTAGATCTTGCGCATACACTGCTCAAAGTGAAAGTGCGACTGACTCCGTACAACAAGGCAAAAGATGGTCTCGTAGCACCTGTAAACAACTTTTTACATTCAATGTTCAATCAAGTTGATGTATATTTTAACCAAAAATTAGTCTCTCCAGCAAATAACGCTTACCCCTACAGAGCATACATTGAAAGCCTACTAAACTATGGGCCTGCTGCGAAATCTTCACATCTAACGACAAATTTATGGATCAACGATGTCGCCGGTGAAATGGACGAAATGCCAGACTCTGGAAAAAATGAAGGATTGATAAAAAGACGCAAATACTTGCAAGATGGTAAAACTGTCGACCTAATAGGACATTTACACTGCGATGTCTTTAATCAAGACAAACTACTATTAAACGGTGTAGAAGTTCGCTTGAAACTCGTACGCTCCAAAGACGCCTTTTGTTTAATGGATAATTCAGATGTAAATTACACTGTACACATCAACGAAGCAACTTTACTTGTTCGTCGCGTAAAAGTGAGCCCTACTGTATTGATAGCTGACGCAAATGCTCTCGCCTCAACAACAGCAAAATATCCAATAACACGAGTAGAAATTAAATCTTTTACTATACATAGCGGAATAACTGGTGAAAATTTAGGAAACGTTATTTTAGGCCAACTACCAAAAAGAATCATACTAGGTTTTGTGAATAATAAAGCTTTCAATGGAGATCAAACCCTCAACCCGTTCAATTTTCAAAATTTTTCAATCAACTTTCTTTCGTTATACGTCGATGGTTTGCAGATTCCTAGTAAACCTTTGCAACCAAAGTTTACTGGAAATTCTCCTCAATTTGTCGAAGCTTATCACACATTATTCTCTGGGACTGGCATACATTATATGAACGAAGGAAACGACATTAGTCGCTCAGATTACGCAAATGGCTACTGTCTATTCGCTTTCGATTTAACGCCCGACTTATCTGCACACTTTGCCGACCACTGGAATCTAGTAAAACATGGTACTATTAGAATAGAAGTTGGTTTTGAAAAAGCTTTGACCCAGACAATAAACTGTGTACTCTACGCTGA
This sequence comes from Torymus aiolomorphi, assembly GCA_036365515.1. Classification (NCBI taxonomy): domain Eukaryota; kingdom Metazoa; phylum Arthropoda; class Insecta; order Hymenoptera; family Torymidae; genus Torymus; species Torymus aiolomorphi. The sequence continues at coordinate 84,104,533 of CM070875.1, forward strand.
ATTCGACAACGTGCTAGAAATAGATTCGTCTAGACAAGTTATCGCAGACTATAACTCATAATCCCCACTCCTTCTAAAAAACATCTGGAGGGGTGCAGCAGCTACTCTAAACTTCCTGTTGCTGCTGCTGCTGCTGCTTCCACATGCCAGTTTACTCAAAGAACCCGGAGAGCTCACATCCCACACACGTGCACAAACTACCATGGAAAAAATTGATTTTATAATAGACATTCAAGACTTTCACGATAAAAACGGCGATTTTCTACCTAAAGAAGTTGCCGTTCTTGGTGTTGACTGCAATTATTTCGCTCATTGGATCATTAAACCGCCGTGTGACAGCAATAGTCTACCAAGAGGTATACTCGCTACAAATAGTTATTTAACCGTTTATCATCATGGCATCGAGTGGTTTGACGGAGAATCAAGTTTTCAAGATGTGATTCTAACTCTCAAAGAAGTAGCCAGAAACGCCGTACGCATATATGTTCGCGGTTACCAAAAACAACATTTTCTCGAAAATGTTCTTTCAAGACAAATCATCAATCTAGAAGAGTACATGTGCCCTTCGTTTCAAAACTTACCACGTGTAAATGAACATTTCTGCTTCTATCATGGTAAAAAAAGAGAATATTTTTCATGTGCATTAGGTTTTGCATATAAACTTCGAATATGGCTCATGAAAACTCTCCATTCCATAAAATCATCAACAACAACAAAAACAACAACGCCACGAGACGAAGTAGATAGTTCGTTACAACACCTTGATGATTTGTGCGAAAAAATACAAAATTTAAAAACTTATTCTTCTACGGAAACTACGCTGATCGATACAACACCCCCACCCTCAGAAAACAGTTTAGTCAAAAGTGGGAATACGTCGCTAGACGAAAATCATCATTCCAAGCATGAACTCACTTCAAATACAGCAAGCTCTGCGTCATATACCAGCACAAACTCTGGGAGTGTTTCCTGCAGACAAAATTCCGATTGTGTGGACTCGACCGTGTGCCCTTGTTGCTAATGTCGACGAGAGCCATAAACATGGTTCACACTGGGTTGCCATCTACGTCGACATAGCTGGACATGGTATTTTCTTCGACAGCTATGGAATCATCAGTTCCATATCACATCAACAGACTCAGAAGAAACTGCATCTTCTACCATTGGAATATACAACAACTACAAAGTCTTGACTCTGACGTCTGCGGCCATTATTGTATTAACTTTTTGTTTTATATGTGTAGTGGTTATAATCTTAATATGTTTTGTACACCTTTTACACAAAATACCCGTAGTAACGATAAGTTAAGCATATCCATTTACAATAATATTATTAAAAATAAGAAATTCTTAAATAATAAAATTATATGTTGTCATAAAAATCAATGCTGTAAACCTAAATGTGTCATCACTCATAATATCTTATACTTTTCTCCTGTGTGTATATTTTTATGTCTATTTTAAAACATCATCTTATCTCTCAAAAATAAACCTCTCAAAAATTTTTATTGTGTTTACTTTTTTTTAAACATATCCTTTCAAAACATCCTTTCAACTATTAATCTTTTTAAATAATTAACATATTCTAAAAATGTATAATTATATACTTCTTTCTTTAGTAAAATATACTAAAAATCTAAAAAAATTTACAAAAAATATTAACAAATTTTTATGAATAATTTTATTTCATTCAAATTTTCTTAAATATCATTTCACATCCACATATTTATAAAATTATGCAAAAAATTAAAAAAAAATTTTTTACAAAAAAATTGCATATGCAAATTTTGCAATACCTTCACCACCCACTTCCACCCACTTCCACCCACTCCACTCAATCTGAGTTGTACCCCACATACCTATAAAATTCTGAAAAAAGTAAAAAAAAAAAAATTTGCAAAAAAATATTTGCATATGCTTTGCAATACCTTCATCACCACCCACTTCCTCCCACCACCCGCTCCACCCGATCTGCCTGAGTTGTACCCCAGACCTCTGGCGCCAGACGCTTCCTCACTCCTCCACCGATCTGCCTGAGATGTACCCCAGGCCACGCCCCCCTGTCTGCCTGAGATGTACTCCTACTACTCCTGTCCGGTCAAAATTGACCGAGTAGAAGCTGAGATCCAGGCGTATACACACACACACACACATCCATACGGACATTTTTCAAAAACCATGTATTTTGATCGAAATATTTTTTCGAACTCGAGCCGAATATTTGTACTATGCAAAGTCGAACTATTTGAACAAAATAAAATTATTCGGACTTGATCGAACTACTCGATTTGCACATAAGCATTCGAATCAAAGCGAACTAAAGCAAAATCTTCGCTATTATATATTCAAACTAACTATGAAACTATTCGCTTTCGCCGAACTATTTGTATCAAATCTGACTATTCCATTCATATCGAACTCTTCGAATCGATTTAAAGTAGTAGAATCAAACGAATTAGCTTCCATCACCTCTAACTACTCCAAGCCCGTCAAACTGTTAATGAGTAAGTTAGGCAGACAATTATAAAATAACTGAGAATACGATAAATGCTTATTTAAAAGTATGATATAATTGTATATGATTTTAGAGTATATAATAAGTACCCTACTAAAAAATTTCAAGCCAAAATCTCATCTAAATTCTGGCCCGCGAGCTGCTAAAATCCCTCTAATGATAAAAAATCTGTTTCTGGGAATTAGGAGTCGCTTACTAGGTTATGCCACCCCCCAGATAAGTTAAAAAATCTATGCATTTTGTAGGCGACTCCTAATTCACAGAAACAGATTTTTTATCATTAGAGAGATTTTAGCAGTTCGCGGATCAGAATTTCAGATGAGATTTTGGCGTGAGATTTTTCAGTAGGGTATCGAATTTATTCAAAATACCGTCAGAATGAAGTAAATAAAAGTTTTATAGGAAGTTTAAATATAATATAAATGTTTTTTATATATTTCAAAGGGACGTCAAACGAACCAAATAAATAAGAGTTTATGTGTTTTTATCCTATTCTTTTGCCCTGATTTCGTGGCTTCGCCATGATTCTAATCAGCACCAAATACATGTTTGTGAAAGCTGTTAAAAGAATTCTATGAATTGTTCTAGAGGTCTCAATTTTGTTTAAAACTTAAATAATTTTGTTAAAAAGTTAAATAAATTAACTTTTTATTATATTTTTGGACACCATAGTTGCTATATATATGGCTATATATTTCATTTTATTAGTGTATTAATGTTATAATTATTATGTTATAAACTCATTCTGTATGATGTGAATCAGAACTTGATAATTTCGAACTATTAAATTGCAGTTCGCAAGTAGTTCAGTGTTTTTGAGTAGAGAGGTCGACTCCTCTCGAGTTCATCGAGTCGAGTATTATGTGACCGAATAGTTGGAATTTACGCAGAGTTCGCCACCCGTAAAAAATCAAAAATTGTTCACAATTGTAAATTCAATAAAAAAAAATCGAGAAATAAAGTTTTTATAATAATATATATGAGCAAATCATATATATCCCAATATATATATATATCCCAAACCGTCACACTTTTTGTGTCACAAACCAAGCAAAAATTTTGTTTTGGAGTACACCTGTCGCACAAGTTTTTTCTCAATCTTTATACAATATATTATGAGAAACAACAGTTGAACAAGCCAAAGCGGGTTTGTGACAACCTTTTTCTCGACATTTTCAATAAAAAGTGATTTTTTTTAACTCCAAGAAAAGTGCTGAAAAATTACCCTTTTTCAAATGCCAGCCATTTCGAAAGGAAGGATAATACAACAATTTTAAAAAGAAGAAATTAAACTAGAAAACGAAAGCTTTAATATGTTTTGTTGAAAATTGAAAAATATTAATTTTTCGCAAAGTTACGTGTATTTGAAAATAAGCTTAAAATTCATAAAATACTAAAAAATGCTAAATAATGACATTTTTTAAATACCAGCCATTTTCACGGAAAGAACAATACCAAAAATCTTAAAATGAAGAAATTAAACTACAAAACAAAAGGCTTTAATTTGCTCTTTTCAAAATTAAAAAATATTAATTTCTCGAAAAGTTACGTGAATTTGAAGACACCGCTTTTTCAACATTTTTCGTATAATGAGTCAATTATCGAATTAAGTCGACTTTCCGGAGCCCCTAAGGTGGCAAAACTTTTTTGCCTCACGCACACTTACCAGACATGATTTTTCTCTATCTTTGAACTGTATATTATGCGAAAAAATAGTTGAACAATCCCAAATGCTTTTGTGACATACTTTTTTCAACACTGAAAATAAAAAAATACGAAATTCCGTGATTATACGGCTTTGTGGCCTCGCAATTCAATTTTGTTTTTAAGCACACCATCGGCACATGAACTAAATTATACGTTAGTAATATGTTTAAATAATCGGAAACGCCGTTCTAATGTACTTTTTCAATTACTAAAAGCTATAGATCTGTCTTGAATATCTGGATAAAGATGCAAATCTCAGAACAAATTAACTAATAAATAAATGTAAAAAATGTATTTAGAACATTAAAAAATTTTAATTTATTGATTAATTATTATTAAACATTATATATAATACAATTTTCAGAAAAATTCGTAATACTTTTATAATTTTCGTCACTCATTATGAATACATATTTCTTATTTTCCTCTGGTGCATCGATTTTACACAACACTTGCTCCGGTAAAACCGTTTGGATATCCACTAAGCCTTTTTTTTCTTATTTTTAACATTTTGTAGCTTTTAGTAATTGAAAAAGTACATTAGAACGGCATTTCCGATTATTTAAACATATTTCTAACATATAATTTAGTTCATGTGCCGATGGTGTGCTTAAAAAGAAAATTGAATTAATTTCTTCTTTTTAAGATTTTTGGTATTGTTCTTTCCGTCAAAATGGCTGGTATTTGAAAAATGTAATTTTTTAGCATTTTTTAGTATTTTATGAATTTTAAGCTTATTTTCAAATCCACGTAACTTAGCGAAAAATTAATATTTTTCAATTTTCAACAAAACATATTAAAGCTTTCGTTTTCTAGTTTAATTTCTTCTTTTTAAAATGTTTGTATTATCCTTCCTTTTGAAATGGCTGGCATTTGAAAAAGGGTCATTTTTCAGAACTTTTCTTGGAGTTAAAAAAAATAACTTTTTATTGAAAATGTCGAGAAAAAGGTTGTCACAGACCCGTTTTAGCTTGTTCAACTGTTGTTTCTCATAATATATTGTATAAAGATTGAGAAAAAACTTGTGCGACGGGTGTGCTCCAAAAAAAAATTTTTGCTTGGTTTGTGACACAAAAAGTGTGACGGTTTGGGAGATTTGCTCATATACATTAACGTTGAATGTAAATACATAAATGAATGATTGAACTTTTGAGATTCAATTTTATTTTTGTGCTTGACATCGATTGATTCATTCTCATATAAAAATAACCTTATTTCATTCGCAGAGAAAAATAAATATTTACAGTTAATGAATCGTGCGTTTGAATATTACAGATCAATAGTATTTGCTTCAAAATCAGAATATATAATTATTATAAAATAATTTTGAGCATTAATACCGCACGATTTTAATATAAATTATAAATGCATTAAAGTGGTTCGAACGCTAAAATTGACATTAAATATAAACTTTTTTTAATTGAAGTGTACTTCAAGTAAAGAAAAAAAAAATTGTAAAAAATACTGCTGGAATATTTTTAATTTTTTTTTAAATCTTACTTCAATTTTGAAGGGCTCATTTTCTTCCATTTGCGACACTACAGGTTCGATATTTACTATTTAGTATATGATGATAGAAATATATAATTATCTAAACTTAAAAAATTTGTATCAATACCGATAAACTGCATCCTTGTAGTAGCTGCTCCATGTTTATAAAACCTTCACGATCGCAATAGGTCCGTCATTAACAGCCGCGAGATTGCCGTAAATATAACCACGACGACACGATAATAACAAATCTTTGCTTACACTCGCAATAACTTATTATTATATTGGAGATGCAGATGCACTGTAGAAACGTGCGCAAGTGTTCGTTCAACGGCATACGCAGCCGTGAAAATGCAGGAAAAGACCGGCTACACAACACCGCGTTCTGCGTTCCGGCTTACGTATACAAACCTTCTCAGACCTTGATAAAATAATTGATGAATTTAATATAAAACACATACGAACACATAGTTAATGAATATCATATAATAGTACGGAAATTTGTATTTATTCGAAATACACCGTGTATCTAGATTTTAAATGAATATATTCATTTGCTACAAATGAATACTTCTATCAGCGTTCAAAATAGATCAGATAAAATAAATTATATTAAGTGTTACTAGTGGTAGCTTCGCGTACCTAGGTGAAGCATAAGAACGAAGCGGCGATAGCACCAATTTAGCAATATAGGCGAGGCGCGAAATAATCACGGCGACTCGCCCGGGGATGAGAAACGCTGACAGAGGGACTCGGTCGCTAAGCCGAAGTTCGAAGACTCATCGATGGTAACCCCACTTATACGTGATTGAGGAAAGAGGGGGCTACGCCAAATTTTACTATAAAAGCGTTAACACACCACGGGGCGGGGGCTAGCTAAAGAGAGAGACCGAGGCTAGGACGCCGCCCGAGAAAGGCTAGCTAAAGAGAGAAGATCGAGGCTACGACCAACGCTGCACGAGAGGAAGTCACGATCCATCATCCCAGCCACCACGCCGACCTGCCGAGACGACTGACGACCACATTCGCCGAGCCTCTCAGTTCATCCCTGCAATCAAACTACCGCGTCGCGATATCTAATTATAGTCTCTCTCTCTCTCTCTCTCTCTCTCTCTCTCTCTCTCTCTCTCTCTCTCTCTCTCTCTCTCTCTCTCTCTCTCTCTCTCTCGCGATAAGAGTTATTCGTACAATAAATACAACAGTAATTAACATATTTATTCCGTCTAATTTACTTCATTGTGCACCTTTCTGGGCTTATCACCCGGACTGGCCAAGTGCTAAGTGTGGGGTTTCTCGCGTGAAGTAGTTTAGAATATTAGAGTTCGTATAATCGCTAGAGACGCGTCGTGCACTCATTGGACAGGAAGGACGAAACGAAGGATGAGAACAATGTGGATCATCGTCGTCGTCGGCTTCTGCTGGTAAGTAAAGTTTAATTATGACATTAATTGCCCTTCGTGGGGAAACAAACGCGTGGCACAAGTTTCCATACAATTAAAACTAAATTCGGAATATAAACATAAATCGGAAATTTTTCCGATGACACATGCTCTCTTAACCTTGATTCATAAAATTGGTCTACAGATTAAGTCTTGGTTCATTCTGTCAGAAATAGTGTATATTTTTAGGATATACATTGTATGTGGTTTAAATAACATTTTTCTCTTTTTTATAGCTGATTTTGGCCTCAGAAGCCACTAGGTGTAAGACCCCCTTGAGACTTATGAAGTTAGGGCTTATAGGTTTAGAGTTTATGAGTGCATGGCTTAATGGATCAAAGGTCAAGAGTTCATGAGTAAAGGGCTTACAAATTAAAGGTTTATCGTATTTTTGGGATTTGCAGGTCAAAAATTGAATTGATTGGTTGATGTGATAGGATTATATGACTCCTTAGATTTATAGGTTAATTTTTTGGAAAATCAGGCTTCGTAGGGCTCTTCGATATTTGATAATGAATGTCCCTAAGCAAAAATTTTGAGATTCCGTTGAGAATTGCGACCTCTAGGTGGTTTTGAACCAAAAAATCCGTATGGCCTCAGTGTGCGACGCCTCAAGCGCGCCAAGATTTTAACTCCTGGAAAAAGGAAGAGAGGTGTGACCCTCAAATAGCCCCGCTATACGGATACGACCCGAGGATCCCCATGTTTGATGATCAAACAGGAAGTGCCCTTCGAAGCCCGACAGGGAAACGAAGACTACAATCTCGGTTACCCGGCGCGCTAGGGAATTGAGAATTTCGGGTATAGAGACCGCGTCTATTTGGAGCAACTCGCAGACAGGTACGGATATCCGCAAGCGTATCCGCCTCTGACGGCACCAACGTTCAATTTCCCCGAGAATACCCCGCGGGGGAGACCTTCTCTAGGAACACGGGATCCGTCAGGGACGCTCACGCTAAACCAAGCACTAAATCTCATTCCTCTCTTTGATGGCAACCCCGACATGCTGGCTACTTTCTGCCAGGGCGTAAAAAAGGTACTTCAAGCCTTTGGATCGGGGGCCGAACCATGGATATTTCACATCTTAGCCTCCAAATTTCGCGGTCAGGCAGCCGAAGGTTTCACGACGCGGTTGACGCAATGTGATTTAGTGGAAAGGCTTTTGGAGGATATGAACCTTCAATATTGCCACATCGGAGGGGCAGATCAGACTCTATCGGAAATAAAGGTAGTCAAACAAGACCCCGCCGAAAGCGCGGGCAGCTATGGCCAACGAGTAGAAATTCTACTCAACCGATTATTGAATTCCTACGACGCCGATCGATCACTCCTAACCTTCGAGAAGCTTGCATTTAAAAAGAGAGGCCAGCAAGAGACCTTGGAGCAGTTCCTGTTCGGTCTAAAGGGGGAGCTGCACCACCAGGTTAGAGCAAGTAACCCGACGAACTTACGGGCGGCCATCACGGAGGCCGTACGTATTGAGCAAAAGACCGGGGCACGACGGGGGGAAACGACTTATACCTATAAGGGTTCGGAGCAAGCCATGTCTGCCGAAAAAGCGTTGAAAGAGCTTGCCACAAAGATATCATCGTTAAATGCCGACACCGCACAGGATGCAAAAATCAGGCTCGCATCTGCTAGATACGCTTGCGGCCATTGTGATATGACCAACCATAAAACAGAAGAATGCCGAAGAAAGAACGCAGACACAAAACTGTGCGATTTTACAAGGTCACGCTTATGAAGACTGCTACTCGCTACGAAAAGCGCTAAGAGATGGACGCGTCAGCAAGGAAAGCGCCGAGAAGAAACTCGAAACCACACCAACGGCGAATCAGGCTCCGGTCATTTACACGGCGTATCCGGTGCCTCCGCCAGCACAGGCCGCTTACTCGACACCACCGCCAAGGTCACATAGGCCGAGCGAGCCACGAAATTCCGACAGAAGAGAAGCGCGTAGATACGACGAACGACGTGGCCCGAACGATCGTAATAATTATCAAAATCGAAATTGCTATAGGGCACCCGATAGGAGGAATGATCATAATTACCGTCCGAATTATGATCGCAATGATTGGTCTCAAGGAGGTAATGGCGGTGACTATCGACGCCGTAACGATAATAGGTACTACACCAATCGGGGAACCGATGGTAGCCGCGGGAACGACCATGGAGACCGCAGAAGTAGAAGTTATGAAAGGCGCGATCCAAGCTATAATAACAACTGCAATAATGGCAGGTTTAGCGGTGACAGACACCAGGAAGGCGGAAACATGCCCAACAATCCTTTAAACTTGCAGGATGCTCGGTATCAGAGTCCTGCCGGCCCGAGCAATTAGCTGAAGAGGTAAATAAAGAAACCCCCAAGTACGTAGTAAGGTTTGCCCAGGCAGGACGGAGGCCGCCGATAGTGAATCTGAGAAGCCCGACGCTAAACAGGAACAGAGGCCGATTTTATATAGATACAGGAGAAGACGTATCATTAATTAAGAAACGCTGCATAAAAGAAGATGTCGACGTAGACGAGCATAGTAAGGTATCCATAAGTGGTATCACTCCGGAGGAATGCGTTACCCTCGGACGCGCGGATGTAAGTTTAAATTGACTGTTATGCGAGGCACATATAGTGCCCGACAGTTTCCCCATCGATACTGATGGACTTTTAGGTTGGGATATGCTGATCCGACATAAAGGCAGAATTAATGCCGCCAACAAGTGTTTAGAAGTCGGCCAATTAGTAGTACCGTTCGAAAAGCACGAAGAATTCATAATCCCTCCAAAGACGAGGCAAGTTATTTACGCGCGTGTTCAGAACATGAACGAAAAGGTTGGATTCGTCCCATTGTAGAATTTAGGGCCTGGGTTATTGTTCGGTAACTTCATAGCCGAAAATAAGGAAGGCAAGGCCTACGCATTATGCTATAATATTAGCGAAGAATCAATAACGATTAAAGCGCCGACCGTCACATTAGAGCCCTGCGAGGCGATGCGAGAAAAAGACGGATTTCTTGATATCAATTATGTTAATAATAGCGAAGATATCAAACTCGGCCAAGGTAAAGTGCTTCAAATGTGCTCTGAGGAAGAAACAGACAGAGCTGCCAAAATATTTGAAGCACTAGATTCCGATACACTGAAAGATTTAAACACGGAGGAAATACAACATATCCAGAATGTAATAAGCGAGCATCCGCACCTTTTTGGACTCCTAGGGGAGGCGTTAAAGGCCACACACTTGGTCACACATAAGATTGTGACGACTACGGACACACCAGTCCGCGTGAAGAGACATCGACATCCACCTGCAATGAAGGAGGAGATGCAGCGACAAATTGCACAATATTTAGAAGCGGGGATAATTAGGCCATCGGATAGCCCATACGCATCGATGGTGTGAGTTGTTCCGAAAAAGAGCGGTAAAAACGGCGAGAGAAGATGGCGAATGGTGACGGATTTTCGCCAATTAAATGAGGTAACAGTCGGCAATAGTTACCCGCTCCCATTGACAACGGATATAATAGAATCGGTAGCCTCGGCTAAGTACATCACTGCTATAGACCTAAAAACGGGATTTTACCAGATCCCAATGGATCCCGAGGATGCTCACAAGACGGCCTTCGCAGGACCATATGGGCATTATAAGTATACCTGGATGGGCATGGGGCAACGAAATGCTCCCGCCACCTTTCAGGCGCTAATGGACCTGGTAGTAAGTGGCTTGCAGGGCGTCGAGTTATACGTCTATCTGGATGACATTATTGTTTTTGTGGCAGACCTAGAGGTACACGGGAAAAGGTTTAGGCGCTTGATGAAAAGATTAGACGACGCAAATTTAACCATCAACCCAAGCAAGTGTCGATTTTTACAAAAGGAGGCTAGTTTTTTGGGACACATCGCGGGCAATGGGAAAATCAGACCCGACCCGAAGAAAATTGAAGCGGTTCGCAATTTCTCCGTTCCTACTACCAAAAAGAAAATAAAACAATTTCTAGGGTTAGCCGGATACTATCGCAGATTCGTGAAAGACTTTGCAAAAATTGCATGGCCACTCTCGAAAATACTAAGGGAACGGGATGAGAAAAGTAAGCAAGAGTTTGTCTGGGGCGAAGAACAGCAACAAGCGTTCGACAAGCTTCGTGAAGCACTATGCAGCGAGCCAGTGCTAATGGCCCCCGACATGACCAAGGAGTTCATAGTCACTACTGACGCCAGCGATTTTGCCCTTGGAGCAATATTGGGCCAAGGAGAGATTGGAAAGGACCACGCTTGCATATACGGATCCAGGTGCTTGAGAGGGGCCGAACTAAGGTACTCGACGTACGACAGAGAGCTCCTTGCGATCGTCTTCGCAAAAGATCAATTTCGGCCCTTCCTGTACGGTCGAAAATTCACCGTAATTACCGACTACGGACCCCTTAAACACTTCCACAAAACAAAAAAGCCCGATCTACGCTTCAACAGGCTGAAGGCGGAATTATGTGGGCATGACTTTGAGATAATTTATCGTCCAGGATCGCGCAATTGCAACGCGGACGCACTATCACGCAATTCAATAATACGTGTTGGCGAAGATAACCCCGATCGGCCCAGAGTAGAACTATACGAGTTAGCGGAAAAACAGAAGAAGGAGGACAACTACAACGAGTACGATCCGCCCGTTAGAGCACTCTAGATGACAAGAGGCGCCGCTAAAAGAAACCGTGATCGGAATGGAGCAGCCAGTGAAGACCTGGAGTTTACCGGCGCGGAGAGCTCAGGAAATCCTAGGGAGAGGAAGATACGCAACCTGGACACATCAATTGACTCGGATGGCCCCAACGACTCCGATACAGATGCTAATCGACTCAAAGAGCATACCGGGCGGCGAAAGTATACGAAGAAAATCGACAAAAAGACAGGACGGAAATTTCCTGTATGCGAAAAATTCAGAGAGAGCTGTGAACCCATGGACGAACCACTGTTGACCCAGACGGAAACAGATAGGAAACTGCCCTACATACGAAAAGAGATCAATATGAGAAGGGGGATCCAAGCCGTAAGTACACCCATGGGGAATACGGCAATTATCCAATTCGAAATGGACGCAGTACGCCGGCATACACTAAGACAAAAACCACTATTTGGCGAGACCCCAACGGGTCCTACCACAGAAAGTGGGACGAACCTTAATGAAGCCATCGGATCCGGTGGATTTACTGACGAGCTCGGGGGACTACACGTGCAACAAAGAAAATCGAGTAGCGACCGAGCACGGATAATCTCCGAAGGCAGAGAAAAAGTAAAACCGGATATCATACACGATAAAGATGAGTTTTTGGCAGTTTGAAACATCGACGACGGATTTTTCTTATGCAGAGCAACAAGAAAGATATCTCGCCCCGGGGGCCTAATACGAATCCATTGGCTCACTCAATCAGAAACTAAGGAGTAGGTATATCATGAACTCATTGATTTTCGATGCATATTGACGAACGTCAGACTTACAAAAGTGTCGGCTAGTAAATATCATCTACCAAAGCAAGAACAAACTCGTATCCAGGATATACTAAGGGCGTCTATAGAAGCCAAAGAACAGGCAGCACCAATGACGAGTCAGAGGGCGAGCTCTCCACACCCACAGCCTACTACAGTTATAGAAGAAATAGCAACCGTTGTAAGCGGCGACATAACGACTACGTATCCGGGAAGCGGAATCAACGAAGTAGATGAAGTAGCCACCGAAGGGAGTGAAGGTCTTATCAACGATCCAACATGCATAGTTAATGAAGGGGGGTCACCAACCCACGCGGTAGCAACCGACGCGGGCAGCTCGGACCTGGAAGATGACTCAGCGCTAAATAAATTACGTCAAGCGTTTCGAAACTCTATTAAGGAAAAGGCAAAAATAAAATTCACAGTCGACATGGAAGAACGAGAACACGGAGGACGACTCGGACTTCGAATTGATATATGGGAAGCGAACAACAACGACACCAATATGTCTGCACCCATGGACAGTACTATAGAAAGTACGCGATCAAACGTCGAGCAGGTATCTACCAGTAAGAGACACCCAGCCGCCGAGATGACGGGGGGCGTAAACAAACCCAAGGATATAAGCACGCCGAGAGGCTTAAAATACGATCAACCAACTTCAAAGAACCGGGAAAAGGCATACGACTCAGAAAGAAATCAGGACGATCTAAACTTGGCTATCATCAACGGAATGCCCTCCATCGTCGACTCACCAGAAGAGGCAGAACCAACGCGAGAATACCGGGCACGAAAAGAGTTTTACCATCTTAGCCCAGGTTGTAACAGCGATGTCAGTATGGGGACGATACCCGAGGCATCACCGCACTCAAAAAGCAAAGACGAAGGAAATTTTCCGACGCCGGAAATGAGTGCTCCGCCACTAATGACTCAGGGAATATCTCCCTAAGAGATGGAGATGGACTTCGATTTCTTAGAGGAAAACGAGGTGGAAATGCCTGAAGTAAGAGAAAACAGTGCCATGGCCTGGATATATGACCTGGCCCGGCGGTTATACGTCTACACAGAGGAACAGCAATGCGCACAACCAGATATCCTTCTTCTCCAAGACAGCGATATACCGAGTTCTCCGGAAGGCAATTGTCTCTTTTATTCATTTATAAAAATTCTAGGCTTACCCCTGAAGGCCTTAGAACTACGAAACATACTGCTAAACAGCTCAGCGATTGGGACATGCGGTAGCCGGGAGGAAACTGTCAAGATTCTATGATCACAAAACGAACACGGAGAGGCTGACTGTATACACGTTTTTTCGGTAGAGTACGACAAAAACATATGCGTACACTTTCACCAGGGGGACAAGGAAAAATTTTATCATTATAGAGCGAATGAAAACCGAGAATTTCTGTACTTACACTTAGAAGGGAATCACTATACGCCTTATTTTCCCCAAAAGAAAAATTCATCAGTAGAAAGGGAACAAGGAATAGCTCCCGTATCACATCAGCATTGCGACGATATGATAGAAGACGGCGAAGTGGAAGGTGCAGAGTCAGCAAGTGAAAGACACGTGCCAGTTGCCGCGCCGCCGCGACACGATAAGGCAATGACTCGCTACCGAACACCCGTTTGCGTACAAAGAAAACTTAGTGTACCTATTAACGTCCAATATATTTCTGGAAACAGAGATGTTAGGAGCCTTAGTAGAAAGAAAATATGTATCAGACGAATTAAGGAGCATGCCCCGGACTGTTGGAGATATATGCGCTTCCGACGTAACGAACGGTAAAATGTTTGGGGTCTTCATAAAAGAACATATGAATAGCAGGCCGCTGCGATCGGACATAAGACGATGTATACGAAAGTTGAAGCAAATACTGACCCAGCTGGAAATACGCTCCATAGGCATCGTCAGAGACCTAGCTGTGTTATCATTGCCGGAATGGAGCATGCCGGTGGAACAATGTAATAAGGAGTTCGGAAGAATTGAAATCACGATAGTCTTCTTTAAAAATAATCTGCCGGTACCGAAGGTAGAAGATGGCTATAGGATCATCAAGGAGTACCATGACTCATCGATAGGCGGTCATAAAGGGATAACAAAAACGTATGATAAATTAGCCCATGAATTCTACTGGCGAAATATGCAATCAGACGTGCGGCAATTCGTGCGGGGATGCCCCGACTGTCAGACGCAGAAACTCGTGCGCGTAAAAACGAAGCTACCAATGATAATTACCGATACGCCATCGAGACCGTTCAGCAAGATATCCATTGACTTCGTAGGGCCGAAAGAGCCGACAGACACCGGTAATCAGTATATTTTAACCATACAGGATAATTTTAGCAAATATTGCATATTAGCACCTGTTAAACAAGCTACGACGGATAAACTCATTAGTTATTTTGGACCACCAGTTACGCTAATATCAGACCAAGGTTCGCACTTCATGAATAGAAACTTGGAAGAATTCGCACGTATGTTTAAAATAAACAAGTTCTGTACGACCGCCTATCACCCACAATCAAATGGGGGAATTGAGAGGATGCATCACACCCTCAACGAGTACCTAAAACTATATCTGCCCGGTTGCAAAAATTGGGACGAACTTTTACCCTTAGCGCAGCATTCCTATAAAGCGACAGTACACGAAGGCTTGGGATATTCCTCACACGAAATAGTATTCGGTCAAAGAGCACGAATACCTTTGAGCTTCCCTCTACGAGAACACCTATTGACGTATAATGAATATTTAGCTAATACAGCATACTCTCTAGCAGGACTCTCGCCGCGATGAACCTTGCCCAATCCAAATATAAATCCAAGTTCTACTACGATCAACGACAAAATGTTACACATTTCCGCGAGGGAGAAATGGTGTACATGTTAAAGAAACCTAAGCATGGTAAAACTGACCGCGAGTACATAGGACCTTGCGAAATCATAGAGATTAATCACGAAACATATAATGTAAAAATACAAAAGGGGGAACAGACGCGGGTAGTACATATGGACCTGATAAAACGTAGTTATGAATTACCGCGATTAACAGTCAATAACGAGGATGAGAATCTCAATATTGCCGAGTAAGAATAAGTTTGGTAACAAAATAACGATAGGCATTCTTATTTTTATTTTTTTTTTTTCACGGCCCCTCAGACGCTATACCAGGTTAACTTTGGCAAGGGTGTTTATCCCGTTACACATATATGAATAGGAAAAGAAAGTACATATGAAAAAGAATAGTTCATTTAAAACTATGCATATCTATAGGAAAAGATGTGCTTGGTTACTATATACAGACATACACCCTGCGTTTAATTGTAAGACTATTTTTACGCGGAAGAGAAAAATAAAACAGTAGAATCGACCAAATAGTCAATCAACGAATATATCTCATTTAATAATGAAAAAGAAAATACATAAATAAATGAAGAAGATTGTTTTAACTGTATACGATTTCATGAATAGACTGGCCTTATGAAATATCGAAACTACCAAATAAATTTTTTTCCCGCAATTAGTATAATAAAAAAGGTATACTCTGGTCGAAATATAACCACAAACTAGCTATTCTTCAGAGTTACTAGAGCAAACATATTATAGGCATATAAGCATCTCATATTAATTTAATAATAAGCGGGATTGTCCAGCATATTATAGGAATAAAACTTTTTCACATCTTAAGTATTATCGATATTGTTTTTGGAATGTTACGACCACTATTTTTAATCATAGTTTAGTTTGATATAAATGAGAAGACAATTAGCTATATGAAAAAAAAACTGCAATTTTGAAAGGAAGGTATCGGATAAGGAAAAATAGGGGATAATAAGTAACAAAAAATTTTATATAGAATTCCAATATATTGAAGAAAAAAAGAAAGATCAGTATACAGCATATAATTATATACAGAATGTAAAAGGTAAACTCAAAAGTTCTCAAAAGTTCTCAAAAGTGCACATAGCAGCTGAAGAGCAGACGGCAGCGACCACCAAGAACGGCTACCTAAGACACACAGAATAAAACAAAATATCCTTATATATAGGTTAACAAAAGAGTATTTTTACGAAATAAGAGCCCACAAATACCTTAGTTACTGACGCCATCCCCGTCACGTGACTCCGCGTCACTAAAGTCTCGAGGAGCTTCGGCTGGAGTATAAGGGGAAGCCCGCATATCAATTCCGTGTAGGAGGCGGGCACCCCTCCCACGACGAACTACCTGCCGAGTGCGTTGACAGGTGTCCGGCAGAAGGGGAGATGGGGGCGACAACGACCAACCGCCGTCAGAAGGCGGATCGGGCCCCACGAAGTTCTCAGGCCCAAACATCTGACGTTGCACTGAACGGCGCGTGGCAGCACGCTGGGCAGCCTGCTTAACCCCGGCGGTGATGTTGGCTTCACGCTCAGCCAAGGTCGGCAGCCTAGAGGGGATGTTGAACCAGCTGGACGTCGGCACGCGCCCCCGAAAGGAGCCAACCATGCCACGACGACTGGGAGGCGAGGCGGACCTCGCCTCTTCCCTCCGTTGACTGGTCGGATTGCCTTGTGGATTAGGTGAAGGTGATCGTCAGCACGAATAACTGTTAAAGGCCCTTCGACCTCGTTCACGACAAGGAGTCAGAGGCACATCCCAGAGTGAAGCAGGGCCGCCCCTTGACAACCCAGAAGTGGCTGCTGCCGCCGGTGGCACACGGCTACGACCATGCACCATCGCAACACCACGGCCTCGGGCAAACCTCCCCCGAAAGCCACGGAACTAGGGAAAAAGGACAGGAGCAAAAATGAGAAACACAGTTCACAATATATATATATATATATATATATATATTTATGTACATATTCAAGAAAGCACTCATAGAAGAGGGAAAAAGGATTTCCTCACCTCAACATTAGAGCCCATGTTTCCCATACTAGCACCAGGAAGGGGAGCCCGTGGAGACCAAGCGTCAACGGCCTCCGTCAATGGACGCAACGGGAGGACAAGCTGTGGAGTCCCAATCTCATACTGACGACTGGCCTCCAGACCAGAAACCTCCAGGCGACCGGTGAGAACCATGATGCGCGTGATATCAGTTGTAACGAATACTGACCAAATCACGATGCTACCAGCCTTTTTATACTATGAAAATGCGCGTATCACACGATGGCAACAGCGCATAGACAGCCCAGCGGTGGGAGAAGTCGCCGGACACGGTAACAATGCTGACACGGCTCAAAGGCATAGAACCGTGGAGAACGTGATGCAGGCGTGTTAGCTCGGGTAAAAGAGCAGAACAGAGCACGGAGGTCGGCGGAACGCCAACTGTGAGCTTGCCTTACATCAAGGGCTGCTAAAAGCGCAAGAAGGCGCTTTAGAGCATGGGTCGAGCTGTACTTAAAGTACAGACGCGTTGATTCGGTGAATCCATCGTCGATACTCTAAGAGAGTGTATGGGGACCGGCGGAGCGTGGAGCGCTTCCACGCCGGTCGAAGATGAGGTGCGAGCAGTGCTTGCTCGCTATGAACTGCTACCCTTGAGCGGTGATAAGATGAGTCCATCGTCGAACTCGCAGGTAGATCGGCGGAGCAAGGTCGCTCAAACGTCGATCGGTGAGCAGGGGGCAAGCAGAGCTTGCTCGCTGGAGGGAGCGCTTCACAGACCCGCCCACAGGCGTCTCGTGGTCTGAGTCGCTACGTCCCCTGTCGTACTCGCTGGAGGTGTGCTCTCCTAGAGCGACGAAGGTCATTGAGGCTGCCACAGCTGAGAGCGCAGATCAGAGAGCGCCCGCAGAGGCGAAGCCCCGTTGCCGGTCGCTGGGACCGTTATCCACCGAAGTAGCTTCTACGTAGCGTGGAGAGCGGACACCGCACGGACCCCTCCACGTCGACTCAGGGTTGAGTCTGGACGAGAGAAAGCCCGCCCAACTTAGTGTCGGCCACACCACCCAGATATGGTAATTGGGAAGAAAAAGGAGTCGGGGGATCAGGAGTGATCCCGTCACCAAAAAACGAGGCAAGGGTAAAGACCTTGTACCTCGTGGGTACGTTAAATAAAGCAATTATTTAACTATCAAAAGTGAGACTTTATTCAACTCAATTAACTGGCAAGGGTGCCGAGACCATCTACACGAGGAGGATGTCCGAGTGAACGAAGCCCGTTGGAGCTGCGGCCGTGCGCGCCTATATCCCCGCGAGCCGCCGGATTGACTGCGGGAGTCGCGCAGAGAGGGGTCGCGCTGCGTAGCGGCAGCGCGCGAACTAGACTCTCGCCGGCGCCGCACGCGAGGCGGGAGATTCAAATTCGAATCTGTCGCGCCCTTATAGTTAGTATTGCAAATCGGCGCGAAGAGTCTTTACAATTTAATAATAATAATTATTATTATTAGTTAGGCGTATATCAAACGTGACCGCACCGCTGGAAGCACATTAACCGTTCTACGAGGGACATTTTTCTCGTGCCCGCTGCACGCCGGAATACCAAACCCTATGCGACCCAATGCCACCGGGGTGAAATTGTCTTTGGCACCCATCACAGGTCACCTGTGAACCTCAACACTTGCGCCGATGCTTGGGAAGATATTTAGCCCTCACCGTTTTATTGCATATCTCGCACAAGCTACGCACCGTCCCATCCTGACCATCAGGATGCTGTACCAACGCGGGCCGTGCGAGAGCAGCCTCGCCTACGTACACAGCCGAACACTGTCGGCAAGCGTAATGGACGAGTTCGGACCCAGGAACCGCCAAGTGGCTACGGGCATGTAATCGCGCCGCCGCGGCAGTGGGCCTCACATTGAGGCAGCCATCCACAGGGCACTGATGAAACAGAAGCGAACGAGAGCGGGTTATCTCACCAGAGGTTCGGTTTCGAACTATCGGTTGGATGGCGGCTCCAGGGCAGCCACAACCCGGCTGGTACGGGACGGCGTTCCAGCACGAGCTACCCACGTTTACGGTCTCAGCCGGGAGAATACCAGTGTTTATTACCTGGTGGTACACTCCATTACGCACGTAAACTAAGGTTCCGGATGGCTGGCTCACCACCTGGTATGGGATACGTGCCGTCCGGAGAAACTCCGGAGTCACCATAATATTTTTATGGTGCAGCGGGTAGCCACAACCATCTAGCCACGCCGACGCATCGTCCCCAGCGGTCCGCAAGTCTCGTATAACGTCT
This sequence comes from Torymus aiolomorphi, assembly GCA_036365515.1. Taxonomy (NCBI): domain Eukaryota; kingdom Metazoa; phylum Arthropoda; class Insecta; order Hymenoptera; family Torymidae; genus Torymus; species Torymus aiolomorphi. The sequence goes on from CM070875.1 coordinate 84,124,320, forward strand.
CTTAAAGCTATCGCCAGGGCCCACGACGAATCAGAATGGATGAATAGCCAAATCTTGACGGCGCCTTCCTCGCCCCAGTGCACGACATTGCACGAGTCCAGATAGCCATCTTCAGGGTGTACCTCTGAGAAGGAACGATTGCCGGACAAATAATAAGTAGGTACATTAATCCCCGAAGACACATCTATTAATGGATTCCGGGCTGGGTCGATATGGTACGGAACATCGCGCAAGACCGAAGGCAAGGCCCCCACAGCTCTTTCAAAATTCATCAAATAAACTGGTGCGGAGCGCTCGGACACGATATCCTCGATGGAATCGGATATCCAATTCTCTAGGCCGGCAAGAGAGAGAGGAAGACCTGCCGAATCACACTGAAAAAAGAGAGAAAAAAAATTACCCCTATCAAACTTTTACAAAAAAAAAAGTAATCTACAAAATAGTTACACGCAGGCGAGACATTACGAGGGTCATTTGACAAGTACCTAGCCTCACCGCCAGATGGTGCCACTATCGCACCAGAAATACACTACAGTGCAGTCTCTTCCTGTAAACGGTTACAGACGAAATTTCAGCCGGATCGGAGTTGTAGTTTATTTTTTAGAGCGTGTGAAAGCAAATGTGTCCGTTGATTTTTGAAAAAATGGAGAAAGAACAATATCGGTCGGTGATTCGATTCTTGTTTTTGGAAGGGAAATTGCGCAGTGAAATTAAAGAACGCTTGGATGCAGTGTATGGGGATGCTTCTCCTTCGATGGCGACCGTTAAATTTTGGTATAATGAGTTTCAACGTGGTCGTACGTCGGTTTTTGATGATCCACGCCCAGGTGCTCCGAAAACAGCCACTACGGAGGAGAACGTGACAAAAATACACGATATCGTTTTGTCAGACCGCCGATTAAAAGTGCACAAGATAGCTGCGATAGTAGGCATCTCAGAAGAACGCGTGTGGCATATCCTACATGAGATTTTAGGCATGAGGAAGCTGTCAGCAAGGTGGGTGCCGCGTTTACTGACTGCAGACAACAAGCGCATCCGTGTGACCAGTTCGGAGCAGTGTTTGGAGCTGTTTAATCGCAATCCAAAAGAGTTTTTGCGTCGTTACGTCACCGTCGATGAAACATGGATTCACTACTACACTCCAGAGACTAAGGAGCAGTCAAAACAGTGGATCTTACCCGGTGAACCTGCTCCAAAGAAGGCGAAGACGGTCCCGTCGGCCGGAAAGGTGATGGCCACTGTTTTCTGGGATTTTCTGTTTTCAAGGTGTGATTTTTATTGACTATCTGGAGAAGGGCAAAACGGTCACAGGACAGTACTACGCCGAACTATTGAGCCGATTTGACGCCGTGTTAGAAGAAAAACGGCCCCATTGGTCTAAAAAGAAAGTGCTTTTCCACCACGATAATGCACCGGCTCACACTTCTGCACTCGCCACGGCTAAATTGGTCGAATTACGCTACGAACTGTTGCTCCATCCACCGTATTCTCCAGATTTGGCTCCGTGCGACTTTTTTTTGTTTCCGAACTTAAAAAATTCGATCGCCGGGAAGAGATTCCACTCCAATAACGAAATAATCGCCGCCACGGAGGCCTATTTTGCAAACCAAGAGAAAACATTTTTTTCAACGGGGTTAAAAAAATTGGAACACCGCTGGACCAAGTGTATTCAAGTAAAAGGAGACTACATTGAAAAATAAATTTTATTTTTTGTAAAATTTTGGTGTTTTCATTTGTAGGCTAGGTACTTATCAAATGACCCTCGTAGCTCTTCACCGCTAAGCGAGCACGTATCATCCACCTTGTCATTAATAAATACACCGGCCGTGCGAGTTCGCCGCAATCGCAACGCAGAGAACTCGACGCCTGGTGCACGCACTAGAGCGGCAAGCTGGTTATTGGCGGACTCCACGGCAGCTGGAGGCAAAACGTCAGAAAACTGAAACAAAAAAAAAAGAAAAATTACAATTACGGAAAACATAATAGCAAAAACAAAAAAAAAGAACCAATATAAATCAAATTGCAATCACTTACAACATGTACAAAACAAGGTGCGTGTGGGCCACGAGGAGAATGCATGAAATTACGTGCCTCGGTCAGACTCTTCCCGGTGTGAAAGCAGACAAACTCCTGGCACTCTCCACCAACAAAAAAGGGCTTTTGAGCCATTTTCTAAATCGTACTCGACAATAAATAGCAGTATTTCAATTAAAGATGAATAATAAATGAACCGACGAATATAGAAAGTAAAAAATATAATAAATGAGGTAGCACGGAATAATAAGAGTCACAGGCGAAGTAGATTCGACGAAACTAAACGAAATGCTTTCCTAAAACGTGAAAAGAAAAAGTCATAAAACAGCACATTAGCTCAGTGCAAGATGAGCCGTCTGCGCGAAGACGAAACTTCCTCTCGCACACTAAAAGACCAACACACGATAGAAAAAAAAAACAGCTACCGATTTGTCATTGAGTTATCGCAAATTCATATTGAATGATATGTTACAAAAAGGGCCAAGTTCGCATAAAAAATATTAAGTTAATGTGGGATATCATTACTTAACAAGAAAAGAGAAAAAAAACCTTTATAGAAGCAAAGTAAAATTGTAAACAAAAAAAAAGTGAATAATCATAGAGTACAGTTAACGACACATGTCAAACAATAATAAAATAACTATAGCATAAGACTAGAGTCGATAGATAGATAGCAACTCGATGGGAATTCTATAGCAAAAGAATTAATAGGAAACACATTTTAAAGAAAAAAAAAATATATATATATATATATAACAAATTTAAATGTGTAAATATTGTTTGGTGCGTTTAAGTTTAATAAAAAATATTAAATATTTAATATTAAATGAATGAACATTACTGTAAAGTAGGAACTGAAAGGCATTGCAAAAAAATGCTCAAGACTGTGCGTAACAAAAATGGTAAAATTAAAGCTATAAAGATTTTTAATAGACTTCCAAATGAACAAAAAAAAACTTAGATATAGATAAGAAATCATCTTTTAATGGATTAGAGAAAATATATAAGAATAATTGCCATATTCAAAGAAAAGGAACGTTAAACTATTATATGTTATGTAAAGAATATATGTATCTATGAGAATGTTGACTAAATTTGAAGAGTCTGTATTAGATTTAGTTTTAGTTTTAAGTTTAGTTTTTGCCGGATCAGCGAACAGGAAATTGTTTTTCTCTGCTGAATTACGTTTTGTAATGTAATGCAATGTATTACTCTGGTTAAATAAAAAAAAAAGAAAAAAAATACTTAACTGTTATGAAATTTAAATACCTGTTAAAGAATTAGAGTAAAAGGGGTAGATTGCAAAATGATCATAAAATACTACGCAAAATAGAACTATCATAAGCGAGCATTGACGCGGACGCTCACATGCATGTTTCGCTCACACCGATTTGGCCTATCGGAGTTCACTCACACACGTACAGTCGAATACGCCGTGCTCCAGCTAGCATTGACGCGGACGCACACATGCATGTTTCGCTCACACCGATTTAGCCTATCGGAGTTCACTCATACATGTACAGTCGAATACGCCGTGCTCCAGCTAACATTGGCACGGACGCACACGCGCGCACTCCACTCACATCGATTTTGCCTATCGAGGTTCACGTACACACGCGCACACCATGCTCTAATAGTGGCACGAGTATTTAATAAAATATCGGAACAATATCCATGGCATCAAATAGCTCCTCGTTTAATAAAACCACTTACAACAAGATATGAAGACGCATTTCCGAATTAATTTCAATAAATAACCAAACAACAACAAAAAATTAGTACTATTATAATATATATATAAAAAAGTAAATCTAACCAAGTTTAGACAAAAACCTTTAACAAACAAAAAAGATGGGAAAGTATTTTTTAGATTATCTTATAAATCTATTATAAGCATCATACTACTCTGTAAGCTACCAGATCGAAGTACTGGGGCAAAGTAAGGCGGATAAAAAGTATCACAGCTTCTGTATCATCTCTAGTAAATAAGTAATAAGTAAATAAGTATTAAATAGTTGAGAAAGATCTTTGGAGGCAAAATGAAATGATCTTATTTCTTTACGGCAACGTTTCGTTGGCTTAGTACGCCAACCTCATCAGGCCTTTATTCAAAACACAGAAATAAATTAACATATAAAACTTTTTTTTAAAGACAATTAAACCACAAAGTGTAAATACAAAAATCAAAATTACCGAAATTATAAACGTATATATCATACGTCGATCAGATGTTATTCTCGACTGAAAACAATAACACGTACACTGTATTTATATACGCTGGACAATGTTTACATAAAAAGTTATACAGCATCAAGTTCGTTAATAATAGGAAAATACATTGTACTTAGACTTCGGATATCTTCCTTTTGATTAATACTATTTTGATTGCTTTTTATATAGATCATTTCGGAAATCAGTCTTTTTTTGTAATTGCTTTCAAAATCTAAAATGGATGTATTTTCCCAATAGAACTCATGTTTATTTTCTAATCGATGCCCATATAGCACTGAATATTTAAGGAATATTCCCTCAAGATTTATTTGCCATTTTCGCTATTTTCTCTAATATTCCCTCAACGGTCATGAACATGGGAGAAACCTTGAGGGAATATTCCTGCAAACCAAAATGACCGTTTTTCCATTCGAAATTTTTTAATTCGAATATTTCATTTCAATATTGTAGAAATATTCCTACAATATTATTGGAAATATTCCTACAAGGTTATATAATAATGAGAAAAGTTAATTTATTTAAAAATAAAAAATGACACTTATACGCAGAGAAATGACCCCATTTGGTGTTATCATACGTATAAAAACACCCAAAGGGGTAATTTCTATGCTTATATGTGTAATTTTCTATTTTTAAATAAATTAACTTTTCTCATTATTATATAACCTTGTAGGAATATTTCCAATAATATTGTAGGAATATTTCTACAATATTGAAATGAAATATTCGAATTAAAAAATTTCGAATGGAAAAACGGTCATTTTGGTTTGCAGAAATATTCCCTCAAGGTTTCTCCCATGTTTATGAACGTTGAGGGAATATTAGCGAAACTAGCGAAAATGGCAAATAAATATTGAGGGAATATTCCTTAAATATTCAGTGCTATGTGGGTGTGTACTGACAACAGACTCTGTATTTTTGTTTATTTTATGTTCATTAATGCGTGTGTGTAACGATCTTTTAGTTTCTCCTATGTATGTAGCAGAGCAATTTAGGCAATCAAATTTATACACCACATTAGTACGATCCCATTTTTTGGTTATGTCTTTGCCTAACCGAATGATCGAAGACAAACTTTTATTCAATAATGGGATTGTACAAATGTTATAAGATTTTAACATACTAGATAGACTATTAAAATCTTTGGTAAACGGTAAAGACAATTTTGGTAATTTTTCATAGCAATTTTGGTGCGTATTATATGTATAACCATGCTTAAGTTTTTTAAATCTAATTTCGATATGTTTTTCTATAAACCACATAGGATAATCATTGTTACGTAAAATTTTCTTTATGAGTTTTATATTGTCTAAGTGAAAATTAGAATCTGAGAGTAAAAACGCCCTATCAACTAGGTTAAAAATAATATTTTTTTTTTTGCTGTGTTGGATGATTTGAAAAATAATTGATTACACGTCCCAATGATGTCGGTTTTTGGTACCAATTTGTCAAAATTTTATTATCAGTTCTAATTAATGTCATATCTAAAAAATTAATTTTTTTATTCTCTTTAGTTCATAAGTAAATTTTAAATTTATGTCATAAGCATTAAAAACTTTAATCACTGTGTCAATGTGTTGTTTTTTAACACAAATAAGCGTGTCGTCAACATATCTGTAATAAAAAATAGGGATACAGTCATAATGTAGTTCTAATTCTCGTAAGCAATTCTTTTCCAAATCATCCATTACAATGTCCGCAAATAATGGTGAAATCGGTGAACCCATCGGGGTTCCATAAATTTGTTGATAGGTTTGACCATTAAAAGTAAAAAACGTATTATTAAACAGAAAAGCGGTGCATTCTTTTAATTCATCAAGCGGGATCTTACAGTGATTATGGATGGAAACCGCTCTTCTATCTAAACTATCCAACACTAATTCGCACGAGATGTTTGTAAATAACGGCAGTAGTATACATTCTACTATGGAGAGACGGTGAGTCATCGTGCCCTGCCCGGGCTATCTTATCTTTGTTTACATAAACAGTAATTAAGATATCTTAATAGCCTGTTGTTATGGTTTGTTTACATAAACAAGCAATAAAGAAGCAATTAAGATATCATAATAGCTGTAAATATAAGCAGAGAGGTCCCGTACGGGAATCGATGACACATTTTCGTCTCTCTCCATAGTAGAATGGTGTTCTCGGGAGGCAGTGATGCTGCCCCTCTTATTATTGGTGTTCAACAATATAGTAATTAATGTGTCTTTATTGATTGTTTTTATAAACAAGCAATTAAGATATCTTAATTACATGAACAAACATAAAAATGTTTTTACAAAACAATTAATAAAACACTGATTAAGATATTTAAATTAATGTTGCTAAACAATAGATAAGAGATTTTTCCGTATCCGGATCGATGACGTTGCGAGCCTACGCCATAGTAGAAAGTATACTGATTTATAAATTTAATTAATCAATATTCTTATTGTTTAAACATAATAAACAATAAAAACATCAATTAAGATAAATGAAATATGTGTGCGTGCGTGTATTTGTCCCGTATCGGGATCGATGACGTCACGAGCCTACGCCATAGTAGAAAGTATACTGATAATAATTTTAATTAATCAATATTCTTATTGTCTAAACATAATAAACAATAAACAATAAACATCAATTACGATAAATGAAATATGTGTGCGTGTGTGTGTGTGCGTGTGCGTGTGTGCGTGTGTGTGTGCGTGTGTGTGTGTGTGTGTGTGTGTGTGTGTGTGTGTGTGTGTGTGTGTGTGTGCGTGTGTGTGTGTAAGAAGATATCGAATAGTGTGTTTTTACGTGATATTATATTGTGGTCCTGAAAAGGACCGTTTTGATAAAAAATTAACAGTATACTATTATTAAAATCGTTTGTATGCTTGTTTCTCTGGAAACGAGAAGGTGTTCTTGGAGAAGCTATTGTGTGATGACGATTTTGATGATGACGACGATGATGGCTGTATAAGCGGCTGCTTCTCTTTATCGCCGGTGTAATTTTTCGTAGCGTTCTTGCTTTGCGGTGGCCCCATACTTCTTGCTTGTTTGACGTTCAATACGAAAATGGTACCTCCCGTTTCGCTCATCGCATTATAAATGAATATACTATACTTTGCATCATGTGGTGTAGAGACCATGCGTAGGAACTGGTGACGACAAAATGGAGTATGCAGAGTATATCTATGATATATGAATTTTATAAGAAAGTTTTGGTGGATAGAAGGTAAAAAATAAAAAAGATTGTTGGTTCTAATTAAAATTGAATATATATTGTTTAAGCCTTTGAATAATATTACAAATTAATTTGCGAACATATAATCGTACATATCATGAGCCAAGTTGGATAAGCCAAATGCATAAAATTCCATAAGAAAAATGTCGTACAAATCTTTATTCATATTACCGAATTCCATGTGCAACTTTGCTCTATTATTAATTTCATTTTTACGCAATGAACAATATTGTTTAAACGCAGCAGTGCCTTTCAAAATATTTTTCGCTTTTTCAGTGCTTTGTCTCTTTAACTCAACTTTTAAAAACTCAATTACGTTATCGATACCTCGATTTATAAATCCGGCACTTTCTTCTAAACGTTTTAGCTACTCATCGACACATTCGCGCACTTCTCGTAGGCCGTTCAAAGTTGCCTGCTGCATGACGATTCCGGGTGGACTTTCGTATTTTCTTTTCTTCTGTGGTGTCTCGTACTGTGAACAACTGTCTGGAAACTGCGTCTCCTCGTCTATTGGTTGCCCTTCGGGAAAGTCTCCTCTGACGAGCTTCGGTGTCGGTACACTAGGTCTCTCGTCGATAAGGATGGACCTCACTCCGTACGCCGTTGTAAAATTGATGTCGTGGTTTGGAAGAAATATTTTTGAAGGCTTACCGAAGTCTTTGTAGAAGGTGAATGATTCTAGCACATACCCCATAATCGCGTCCATTTGGTCGCTGATCAGTTCCCAACTGTTTTTTTCGAGAGTTACGTACTTTGCAGGAGACCCTGTACTACAGAGTTTCACCACAGCTCTATAAAATCCTGCGTGGTATTCCAATCCAACAACGACTCTTTTGGAATTTGATTTATTGATAGCATAGGTTGTAGACAGGAAGAGATTTTGCAGATCCATGTTTTATTAACTCGCGATGTTACCGCTACTGCTGCTGGTGGAGGTAGTGGTGGTGCAGCTGATGGCGGAGGTAGTGGTGATGGAGTTACTGCTACTGAAGCTGCTACTGAAGCTGCTGCTGATGCTTCGTTTTTGTTCATTTTAAAGCAAGAGTATACTTAGAGATTGAACGGACACTGGAATATCCACGCGCGAGAGTACTCTCAAATGGAATGGATACTCGTGACTGAAGGCAAGCATGTCGGGCTCCAGCTTTTACACGTATGTCCCCACCATGCTCTGTTTTCCCATTGGCCGATGAATCCGTTACGTACCATTCCCTCATCCAATCAGTGAACGGAGTGATGCCGTTGTAATATATAGAATTCAATAAGATGAAAGCGATGAATGTAACATAACCTTACTACCCGTTTCGTATTCGCGATAAAAAAGTACGTTGGAATGACGTGAGCTTAGAGAGTAACGAATACGCGATAAAAATAACGGTTTCCGAAAAAGAAATCGATGAATGTAACACAACCTCACTTTCCGTTTCGTATTCGCGATAAAAAAGTACGTTGGAATGACATGAGCTTAGAGAGTAACGAATACGCGATAAAAATAACGGTTTCCGAGAAAGAAATCGATGAATGTAACATAACCTCACTTTCCGTTTCGTATTCACGATAAAAAAGTACGTTGGGATGACGTGCGTTTAGAGAGTAACGAATACGCGATAAAAATAACGGTTTCCGAGAAAGAAATCGATGAATGTAACATAACCTCACTTTCCGTTTCGTATTCGCGATAAAAAAGTACGTTGGGATGACGTGCGCTTAGAGAGTAACGCGAATACGAGATAAAAATAATGGTTTCGGAGAAAGATTATGATGAAAGAAATCCTTGAATGTAACGTAACCTCACTTTCCGTTTTGTATTCGCGATAAAAAAGTACGTTGAAATGACGTGAGCTTAAACAGTAACGAATACGAGATAAAGATGACGACGAAATAAATTCTTATATGTATAAACCTAACCTTACTTTTGGCTTTGTATTACGCGATAAAAATTTCAGTTACAATCGCAGCCGATGTGAACGTATGATATGAAAATAAGCAAAATAGAGATACTGTTATAATATTAACGTGATAATTTCTTGAAAGCATGCAGGGGAATCAGGTAGGTAAGGATGTGAAAAAGAGTCTAACACTAAATGTAAATTTGTTACAAATACAATTTTTATTTTACGAAGAACTTACAAAAGTATACATATTTTACTCTTACATCTATGATTACAAAAAAAAAAAATTATAATTTTGCGTTACATGTTTGATTACTCTGCCCAGTTCCCAATGAAGTGTCTCTTGGAAGAAAACGATTTCTGTAAGGATTCGCCTTTTGGCTCGCTTTTGTGAAATAACTTTATAAAATTTAGTAGCTATGTTATCGTTTTTGTATGTATTGTATGAAAAGATGCGACAAAACGCGCGTAAAGAACTACCACTACACATATGATGCAAAAACATAATGCAATATTCACCGCACACTTTTGAATCAAAACTTTGTAATGGTTTCTTGTTCCACTGGAAACGCACGCAGTTTCTTCGTAGGCGATCAAGATGGAGTGCTGAGGTGGGGGCGATCCCATAACTGTCGAAATATACTCCGTATCCATTTTTGTCTATGTAAATGGCAACCCAATGCGATCCTGGTTTATTTGCTGTATCTAGATTGGTCACAATAGCCACAGGTGGACTTAAAATTTTTGGAATGTGATCAGCAGCATACACACCTATTGTATTCGCTCTTAGCGCACGTATCGCATGCATTATTGTCCTTGTGTCCATCATGTAATTGATTCTCCCTGAATATATTTGTATTTACAGACTTTTCACTGAGAACGTTCTCAGTGAATACAATGTTGAAGTCGTCGTCGTCGTTGTCGTCATCGTCGTCGTCGTCGTCGTTGTTTGCTTTTACCGCGTGTGTGCTACTGTCGTCGTCGGTTACATCTACTCCACCTGGTTCACCAAAGCGAAAAGACTTTCTGCTTTCGTTACGATACTTGCAAAGAGCAGCGTAAAATCTTTCGCTTTGTATGGTTTCAGTTACTTCGCGCCACTCTTCTGGAAGTATACTGTATAGCCATTATCTTAATAGGTTTGCTTTGAAAAGTGCACAAAAGTCTTTCTCATTTTCTATATGTTTTTCGATATGACTTGCACACACTAATGAATTCGAAACTAGTCCTTCTAATTTACTAAACGATGGCGACCTCCACTCTTCGAGGTTTATAACGCACCTTCCAAGCACGTTCTCGAGATACCTTCGTTTTTGATCCCCTCGCACGTAGATATTTCTCCCCTTCTTGACAAGTTTGTAGAGATGATGGCGCAATCGTCGTAATGATACGTCACCTTCGAGCCACTCTATTCCGTGTAAGTGAACTGTGCAATAGCTGTTTGTCGTCTTTATGTCTGGTGGCAAATGCAAAAAATTACAAGGTGGGCCTGCTATCCAAGACCGACTATGAGCTCTTGCAATGCGATCACAGCCACTTCCTTTGGCAAAAAATTTCTGTTAACGTCGCGAAAACCTTGTATGTCGACAATGAAATCCATGATTTAAGAAGTGAGCGCGAGAGTGTATCGCTATGTAAAAGACCAAATGACAACTGATCCTCACGCGTAGGCGTTTCATTTCTGATATACGCTTATCCCCACTACTCTTGTTTCTTCTTCTTCTTCTTCTTCTTCTTCTTATATTTACGCGCTAAAATCCGATAGGATTTGCCTGCTCGAATCGATTTCCAGTACGTTATCGTATTCTGCGTAAATGATGCAATTTATGGTACTAGTGAGAGCGCCCTCGAATCGCACTTCCACGCAAACGCTACCCGACCGCACGAGGTTCCAGTGTGTAGCACAATGAGCTGATAAATCTGGTGTTAAGTCAAAAGCCGTCAGAAAATTTCCTCGCGCGTAATTGTGACGATTGATGCCGTTGCCTTCGTTGAGAAAATGTATACCTGTGCCCGAGAATAGCGTATGGTAAGCATCTATGTAGAGACCGCTGTTGCCGGTAAAGCGAGGTTGTAACGGTTTGCTTGGAATTTGCACTCCGTCGACCTACAAAGAAAGATAATTTATCGAAAAGTGTTGAAAATTGAACGGGTTGAATTTACGATTTCCATTAAAGCTTTGTTGTCGACGAAACCTATAATTATTCTTTTAGGTAGCTGCCCGAGGATGACGTTGTCGAGAGTTTCTCTTCAAGTTTTTTCTAGATTCTTTGGCTCTGACCTTCACTGCTTCTTTGAAATTGACACCGTTATTCGCCACGTCATCGAAAATATTTAACCCCGCTTGTATGGTTTCTTTTCCTACAGCTTTCGCTCCACTGGAGATGTGAGGCAGCATTTTTCGAAACAGACCGCCTAACCATGCTCCCACTCCTCGGCCTCTTTGATAAGTAGAGCCAGCGAAAACTCTTCTAACACCACCACCCCCGACTTGCTCGTCGTCGTAGCACTGAATGTAGTAACTCATATTGGCTATAATTTTTTTTAGCGGTTGCATTTGAAATGTAGCGTAACCGTCAACGTACCATACTCGAATGGTATAGGATGGCCGTGCTGATATCTTATATCTATAACTATATTCTGGAAAGTATGATAAAGTAACGGTATGTAATGTATCGAAGCAAAACGCTGCACGTAGTTACAACCAAATTTGTAATTTGGATCTGTGACTGAAACTATACGTAACAGAGATGCTTGAGTGTCGCCGACTGTGTATGGTTCGCAAATGTCCGTGTAAACGTACATTTGATCAGGGATAGCGCGAGACAATGAAGCAGGTCTAACACCCTCAATGACTCTGGTGCCCTCATTGACGATCGTGAACATTTCTTTGGTCACGAAATTTTCAATACCAAAAATACGACAAATTTTATCATTGAATTCCGTCACGTGAAACTCTTCACAATGGCATGTTCGCTTTATGGCGTAATATCCTAAGCGGCTTTTCATCGACTCCAGTACTTGATGTTGATATATGTCGTTCGATCTATTTATCTCGGCAGCTAGCTGTTCTATTGTTTTATAAATACCGTCGGGAAAGTGGCAAACGTCTTTGCGTACTACCTTACCGCTGTCGTAGGAACAAAACGAATAAGACGCTTCAGTATTTTGTACGTGGATTATAGTACAAGGCACGTAAATTTCAGCTAGACCTACGAGCCATTCACCGTGTAGCCTAATCTCGCGCTGTAAATGCGTGGTGAAGCAAATACATCATACTCCTGTTACTCGGTAACACCATGTAAAATTCATCTTGGTTCTCCATTTTTTTTCAGATTCTATCGAGATCGCTCGCCTTTATCCAAGAGTTGAATTTATCAGGGTATCCTAACCACTTGATTAATAGTTGCTTATTTGCTCCTCGTCCACGCGTACGAACTATGCGATCCACTTTAAATGTTTGATGGTTTGTGATGCGTTCTCGGCCAACCAATACAAGTTCTTTCGTGTAAAAGAATCCGTCGATAATGTTACCGTTTAAGTCTTCGAGAACGTACGTGAAGATATTCTGTCGTCGCGACACCCTTTTTTATCTTGAACACTTCCTCGCTGAAATTTTTTCATAACCGCGCTCGGAGGTATTTTTAGTCCGACTGATTCGAATGAAGTCGCCCACCTTGAATTTAGGTATCGCTTGGTGGGCCCTCTTGCGGCCGTTTCTCTGCACCGCGCTTTGTCGAAGAGCACGCTTTTGCAAATTTTCACGGGCTTTTGCTGCGTTGTACAGATTTACCTTAGATGGTTTCATTTTTATTCCACTATGCAATGTGTGGTTGTAAGCGTATATAATTTTTTGTACTACGTCGACATACCTTTTTGTATTTTTGTGCGAGAAATAACGCCACATACGCTCTCTTATTGTTCTGTTGAGTCTCTCGACTACAGCCGCTTTGATATCGGGATTTCGCGCTACTCTAAATTGTATGTCATATTTTTTTAGAAAGCTTTGAAAAATTGAGCCGACAAATTCTTTGCCACGATCGGATTGTAAACACACCGGTACTCGTGGGCTCGCTCTGTCTAGAATTTTTTCGAACGCGCCGGCAACGTTGCGCGCTGTTTTGTCGCGCAATGGTTCGATCCACGCATACTTGCTGAGCACATCCACAACAACGAGAATATAGCAGAAGCCGTCGTTATAGTCTTTTATCCAGATTAACTGTAGTAAATCACACTCCCACACATCGTTCACGTTCGTGACGTTGTAGCGGAGTCTCGGAAATTTTCGTTTTATAGAATGATGAAGCGTGTAAGCGACTTGGTTACTAAGCCATGCGTATATTTTAGCCTTCTCTTTACCTCTCTTTTTATTTACGCGTACGAGATTTCTTGCACCCGCGTATCCTGTCTCGTGCGAGAGATCGTAATACTGTTTCTCGTACATCATCTCTTTGTGCGTTTGTGTGTGTGTGTGTGTGTGTGTGTGTGTGTGTGTATGAGGGCGTGTGAGTGTGTGCGGTTTTTATATTTGGAATCGTAACCACTTTTTTTTACTTTGTTCAGCCTTTCTTCTCCTCGTAAGCACGGGAGAGGGCTCTGCATTCGCGTCTTCCTTATTCAGTCGTCGTTTGGCCGTATTCAAAGGCGCTGTGAGTACTCTGCTAATTTTTAAAACTTCGCTGTTGCCTATTAAATTCGTCGGAGTATCGGAAGTTTTAACAAATTTAGAAAACTCCATGCGTCCAACTGGTGCTTCCTCGTCGTCATTTCTTCCCCTTCTTCTTCTAACCAAATCGTTCAGTAATTCTATAATATTTGAACGCTCTACCGTGCGGCCATCTATACTCACTGTACCGGCATTGTTCCACTTAAGACGTTCGGGTGCTACTGTTTTCCAATGACGCAACAAGAGACGCACCTTGCGCTGATACGCCTTGGGTACACCATCGATAATGGCTTCTTCGGTGAGGGGTGCTAGTGTCTCGTCAATTTCGTCGATTTCTCGTAGTGCATCGCTGCTGCTGCTGCGCTCGCTTTCACGGAAAAAGAGATAACGTCGCAAAACTTGTAAGTAATTTAGACATTTTTCGTGAACGTCCTTCACCCCTTTTTTCGAGTGAAGAATATCGAACATTTCGGCGTCTAATCTGGACAAATTGTCACCGGGAGTTTGCATAGAAATTTCGCCGGAGAATTCGCTCGGGGCAATTATTTTTGTTGATTCAGCGGGTGTAGACTGCGCGCGTTCGATTGCATCTTCGGGCACGATTACCATTTTACGAGCACGTTCCATACTGCTTCTCCTATTTACTGCTGCTTTCCTCCTCCTCCTCCTCCTCCTCCTCCTCCTCCTCCAAATAGTTTAGATATGAGCGCACCTACGATGGGCGCTGGAAGAGCTGGCAGAAAAGATCCTCCGTTCTGTACTATTGCGCATTTTTTAGTTTTCCAACTTGATGACTTTCGATTTATTAATCTGCGCAATACGATCTTGTGCTTATTCGGCTGTTTCTTCTCCGAATCTCTTAATTTCAGTACGCCGTGTAAAACGTTTAATGCGCACTCGCATATGCACTTGACGAGCGATTTATCAGCTGTGCGAAGTATGGCCGAACGCTGTTTGTCGTCGCAGTGTGAGAGAGCTCCCAAAACCGCCAAATGTTTTTTGGAAAAATGTTTAGTTCAAAGCGAACAGCATCTAGAATTCATCCGTGTTGCTCCTGCCATTGTTATCTCTCGACTGGGTTGAAGGCTCGCGCATCTGACGTATCTATTTCTTTTTTTCTTCACTCCCCCTCTCCTTCTTTCAATATAATTAGACTATCGAAACTTTGAATATTTCGGTACATAAGCGTAGTGCGTTTTGTCGTCGGGAAATATGCAGGAGCGGAATCGAAATTCGTCGGACAGTCTTGTGATAAATCGAGAAAAAGATACGTGTGTGGGGTTCGCGTGGCGTCGAGGTAGGCCTCTTGCAGAAATTTCGGATCTTCCGGATATACTTGATGCGCCAAGTGCTGTATTTGAGCGCGATCACGCGGGTTTTTATAGAGTACGAGATATTTTGTGTTCAGGCTTATATCGCGTTGCGATTTTCCTTTGTGAAAAATATTTTGCGTTATGAATATAACGCTGATATTTTTATGATGACTACCTTTCGTAAATCGATCTAGTATAACATCGCACGAAGATTCTCGCATTAAATCATCCAGAATTAATAACTTTTTTTTATCGCGGTCGCAAGAATAATCACTCACTTGAGGCAGACCCTCTCTAAATTCGATACTCGGTGCGTCACACCCGGGTCTCAACTCCGTTCGGTAGGCTTCTTGCCACTCGGCGTAATAAAAGAGTATGCGATCAAAGCATACGTTATAGATTTTCGGTAAATTAATAAGAAACTTTTTGACGAACTGAGTTTTGCCACACCCGGTAGGTCCGCACACACAACACGTAAATGGATGTTTCCAACGCGTATCCATTTTCATGAATGACAACAAAACTGAATTTGTTCGTGCTTTTATAGCGATAACACATTTTTTTCTTCAGCGTGAAAAAAACCAACGATCCCCGGGCGGCGGCGGCGGCGGCGGCGACGCGGCGCGGCGCGGTGCTCATCAGCTGATATGCACCGCGCACCGGGGCGCATGTACAAGCTTGTACTCCGCGCGGTATAAGCTGATATTCGCCGCTTTAAGAAGCGAATACTTTGCACGCGCGCGCATATCAGCTGCTACAGCGCACGAGGCCTCGCGTATGGACAAGAGAGCGCGCGCGCGCGCGCGAGAGAGAGAGAGAGAGAGAGAGAGAGGAAGAGGAAGAGGGAGATAAAAATAACTACAATGAACAAGAACAATATTTACAAATAAGTCTTATTTTTTATTAATAAAATGTTTTAACGCTTATAGCCAAAAGGCAATGATAATTCTTTTATTGAATGGTAGCGCCGTTTTTTTAAGACTATACAACATGTCTTGTATTCGTCTCGCGTGATAACATCGTGCTTGGGTGTGCGCCTTATGGCTTTAAAATATAATTTAATATTACCCGCATCGTCGCCATTCATAAAGGTATCGATCAATTGTTTAATACTATCGAAATTTATTTTTAAAGAATTAGCATAATTTAACCTTATCCCTTTGATTTTACAACATTCAAATGTCTGTCCTGTCGATGAATCGATTGCTTTATAGGCGTAAAATTTAGGACCGCCCGAAAAGAATGTTTCAATATGTACATTTGGTCCATAACTCTTCAGTTCGTCCGTCATATCACCTAATAGCGTGCCAAGGTGGGGTCTGTATTCCTCGTCCTTCGCGCGCTCATTACAAACGAATATACAAGAGTCGGTATCAAAGTATAAAACTCGTCGATCTAGTTTCTCAAGATAATCGTACAATTTGAGTCGAGCTTGCGCCGTAGTGTATGCTGCGATTACTACATTCGTATTGGACCCCTGTGCCACAGCATCGGCGATACTTTGCCAGTTTAGATATAAAAGTTCTTCGTTTACCGGCAACACGCTAAATACTTCTTTTTCCGGCGCAACTAAAAGTTTAAGGAAGGCCTCGCGTGTTTTTACAATTTCGATCTGTTTCAAGTTGCTACGCTACCCAAATTTTCCCGAAAAAGAATTAAGACAGAGTTTTACCACTGCGCGCAAGCCAGCATTTTTTCCGATTTTTTCTCTCTCCATTCGTATACCGTCGTCTCGCTCGTACTCTAACGAATAACGTTCCTTATCTACTTCGCTCTCGCACCACGATGGCCATCCGCTAGCTTGTTGTTTTATTTTCAAAAACGCGTTCACGTAGTCTGCAAACAATCCTCCTGTGCCACTCTGTTGATCGTATTGCGTTACTTTATATCGCCATATTATGAATACTTCCGTTATTTGGTAACCCAACTCCATGGCTTTTCGCAGTTCATCGGCTACCCATGTCCCCGTGAATTCGCGCTCGTGAGTATATTCGTGAGTACAATCTTCTTGTCGCATCTCCTCGCAACAAGAGCGACGAAGAGCAAAGAGTAATCGTCCATGCATTTTTATTGGTAATAGAGGAAGAAACAAATTACGAGGAGGCAATATTTTACATTTGATCAAACCTTCTACTAGTGATAAATCGTTGTTATTTCCTTTCGTCAACGCGTCGCACTGACTGCCAACAAATATATCTGGGTGTCCGAGCGGAAACCGGCCTCGTTTACAGATATACGGATATAAAGAGCAAATATCCGTATATCTTATTGTTTCTCCTTCTCTTATTTTATAATGTACAGCTATATTTTCCGTGCGACCCCCGAAAAACGCGTCTCGCGGATTTAAAACCATTTTGCTTATTAACGGATGATTATTCACATAATTTGCGATCCGAGGATTTTCAATTTTACGCCGGTCAAATGTGCACTCCCAAATTTCGCGAACCTCGTAGCTCAGTGACTTTATTTTATCTATTTTTGCTCGAGTGCTCTCGTATGCCTCGTTGTGAGTTCTATTGTAGGCGGCTAATTTATCGCGTTGTTTTGAAAACATCGCGGACACCCATGTGTGTAGCACCCTTGATACTCGAATACTATACCTTTATCTGTGGCCGCGGCACTGTCGCTTGACGTCGACGAGCTCGGAAGCTCTGGCGGTGGCAAATATCCATCTACCAAGAATCCTTCGGGTAATCTATACTCGCGGGCCCGACCTGCGTGAATAATCTCTCGCCCGATTTCGCACTCGCACTCCAATAGCCACTCAACAGCTTTTTGAGAGTGGTTATCAGCGCGCCTGTAGCCAGTAGGCGGTAAAATTCCGATGGTGTTTGGCTTGAGAAAATTTTTTCGATAAAAATAAGAGCAAGCTGAGGCGATAGTAGTTGCGGAAAAGAAGGGGTCAGTGCCGCCAATATCAAGAAAAAATTTTCGAAAAGCTATACACGCGCGGCGTAAAATTTGTACATCCATGCGACAATACTCGACGATTTCTGTTTTAAAATTGAATACATAGTCTCGTTTGTTCTCTTCGTACCATTTAAAAAAATCTTTTCTCTCATCGATACTCATAGAATTCGGCGCGTAGAAATTCGCATCGGGTAAACGGCCTGCGTATTCTTGATTTTGTAGAGTATTGAATAAGTGGGGAAAATAACCCTTTTTACTGTTTTCCGGCAAGCCAAAAGCAGCGGGAAGAGCGTTCAACTTCATTTGGAAATAGTTTAGACTATCTATGAATTTCGTTCGCCCGTATTGCATAGTAATAATATTCTGTCCACTTAAAATAATACTCGGCAAAACTTCAGATATACACTCTGCCAATTCTTTTAATATGAATTGCGCATCGAATGCTCGTGCATTGTGCGTAATGCATATGATTTGCGCAAATTTTGTCTTATCTCTAATACACAATTCGATCAACTGAGTGATAGGATTCTCTCGAAAAACATGTTCGCGAACGCCGCAAGTATTACACCAACGCGAAACATCGTCATCATCGATGCAATCCGAGCACGCTTGCTGTGCGACACATAAATTTGGAATGTGCAGATTTGAAGTCTCGTGATTAAGATAAGGCTCATCCTGTCGCGTCGCAAAATCATAAAAAACAAACAAAATGTTTTTTTCGTGATTAATCTCATTACTTATCGGTTGCATGTAACAGAATTCGTTGATAAAATGTTTTCTTTTACAATATTTACACCAAATCATTCCGCACGTGTGTTTCGAACGAAAACAATTTGTAACTTTATTGCATCTATTGCAAAGTTTAACTACATCGCACAATTTTTTGTTCTTTTTTTTATAAGAGCCATCTTTTAAATGATTATCGTAGCACATATTTCCAAATAATTTCTATTACATTGCGAGCATTTAATTAAATCGACATTATCTGTTTTACACGCGGGAGAGACAAAGCACTTGGAACATGTTTTTAAACATTTGTGTTGGTCTATGAAATTAAAACGTTTGTTACAAAAAGTGCAAAAGAATTTAGTTCGCGCGACACCGATTAAATTCAGTATTGTATCATAATGTTTCGTGTTAGAATTATAACAAAGATTAATTATACGCTGTGTTTCACATCCTGTCTGTCTTTCTACAACAGCACGCCCATAAAAAAATGGGGGTTCACCGCTGCCAAAAGTTTTCTTATCGTATACTACTATAGCTATACCAGTGTGTAAATAATAATTTTGAAATTGCTCAATTTCGAAGAAACCTGCTCCCGTGGGTGGTATACGAACATTAGCATCCTGCATTAATTTTTCGGCGCGTTCGCCTTGTAGTTTACGTCGACCGTCGCGCACGACACCCCATTCCTTTCGAGCTTCATCCGTATCGTTTGCCCGCAATTTGATATAAGTTTCACCTACAACTAACGAATGCGGTAGGCATAAATTATCGACATTTACAATAGACACTATTGATCTTTGTGTCACCGAATTGATCGTTAATTTTTTCGCTCTACGCGCGCCCATCCTTTCGGGTATACTTACAAATGTAATGTGTAACACAAAACTTTCGTCGATTTGGAAATTTTTATTACTTTGTGTCAGATTTGCAATCAAATCCCAAAGATCAGCGTAATGAAAATTTTCAATCGGTCGAAAAGATAATCCACCTGCGCCATTCGCAAAGTATTCGCTCCTAACGACCACACCGATCAAAAACCTTTCTTCATTCGGTATCAACGAAATAATATGCGCGTGAATGTCGCGCATTGCTGCCTCCATCCAAACAAGGGGATTATCGCAATCGGTAGGCGGGTCTTTGATACGCAGTTTAATACAGCGCCCGACCACTCTAAATCGCTGCACATGGTTTTCGGTTTCGTCTGCCACAATAAATCTTACTCCGGGCGGTCTTATGTTGAGATTATTCGCCTCCTCATCCTCCTCCTCCTCCTCCTCCTCCTCCTCCTCCTCTGCAGCATCACCATTGGCTCTGTTCTCCTCCTCTTCGTCGCCTCCGTCGTAATCGTCGGCCATGCCATCATCGTTGTGGCCATATCCCACTTGCAGAGGTTCTCCGCTCTCTCTTATGCATGAATTTGCGTCTACTGTAGGCGATGGTGGGAGCGATGGCCATACTGAGCTTGTAGACAACGAGTCGTCCGCTGTAATGTTTATTAAAAAACGATTAATAAAAAATAAATTTTTTTTGTTTTCACAATTATAATACCAAAAAGTTAATCTTCAGGTTTTCCGTTGAAACTATCGCGCACGCGCTCCAACAAATCTTGTAGTTCGTTCGACGTATATAATGGAGAATCTTCATGTTCGGCCTGGTCGTGAAACCATCGCAATTCTTGCGCACGCCGAACATGCAAAATTCTCCTCGCATAAATCAATAGAAATGGTATGTCGAAACCCGGAGTGGCCAATCCGTCGCCGCTATTGTTTCTTCTCCGAATAACTTTTTTGAAAAAATAAAAAGTTGTAAAAACAGCCTTTTACATGAAAAAAATAAATATTCAAATTAAAAAAATTCTTACATTCGTTGACTCGTCGATCTAGAGGACTAGTTTCGTCGAAACTGTTCCAAACGAGACGATGGCTATCCTCGATATTATGAAAACTCCGCTCCGACGGGGGTGCTCTAGTTGAATAAAAATTGTGAAGCATCCCAGCGCGAGGTTGGCCGCTGTTTCCACTAGTCGACGGCTGCGGGTCCTCGCTCATTATGGCTCTCTCCACTGCGACCCGTGGTTCCCGATAGTGGTTGAGCGCCAAGTTTAATCCGCGCGTTAAAACTGTGTCATTATCTTCTTCATCCGACGAGTCTATTCTAATCATGCTTTCGCTCTCGTTGTCGAATTCTAAAATATTCGAGCGCCTATCATCTTCTTCGTTTGCTAAATGGATTATTTGTTGTTGTTGTTGTTGTTGTATAGGTTGTTGTATTAGTTGTTGTATAAGTTGTTGTTGTTGTTGTTGTTGTTGTTGTTGTTGATGTTCTCCTTCTTCTTCTCCTTCGCTACTTGAGATATCGGGTTCGCTTGGGCTCGTTACAGCCTCATTCTCGCTCTCGTACTCTAGTTGACGTGCTACGGGATTTTCACGCCCGCTATAGTTCATAAAAATTGTTGAGGCGTCGCTGTCATCGGCGAGAAGATTTTCTAAGGCTTGAAAATTTTAAAACATATAACAAATATTTTTTCGTCATAAAAAATGAGTATAAAATCTTTTACTTACCAATTTGTTCGCTAAACGCCGACATCATGTCATCGAGAACATTTGCATTTTCCATGCGTATTTCTCTGACAAATTCGCCCGCTATCATCAACCCCGATCGATTATTGCGAAAAAATCGTTCGTGATAAACGGCGATTCTACGAAGACCGCTATGGGCGAGTAAAAATCGCAGTTCGCGACGTAAAAGCGAATAGTGCACTGTACGCAAACGCCGTCGCCTCGAATCTCTACACCTACGCCATACAGGTTGACTGTAAAAACGTAAAGTAGAAGCGATGCGGAAAATAATCTCACGCAAATCGCTATGTTCGTCGATCTACATCTCTGGCAAAAAAGCGTTACTTCTCGCCATGATCCGCATTGGCACACTGACCTGATACGTACGCAATGCAGGGTTTTATAATGCTTACGGATATTAGCTCCAGACAAAAAAATATAATTCAAATGATCCACGCATCTTACCCTTCTTATCTCTCGCTTAGAGGACACAGCGTAAGAACAGAAAACCGTTACGTTTCGGCGAAATAATGAAAACATGAGAAGCACACGAGGCAGGGATTCATATCCCATACACCGACAAATTTTGATCGAAGCTCGAGATATAAATATCATTTCTTCGAATTCAATTTTATTTTGGTGATGTGTACGCAGGGTCAGATTTAATAATGCTTACGGATATTAGCTCCAGACAAAATATAATCAAAATGGTCCACTCACAATTGTCATCCCTCGCTCAAAGTATACAGCGTAAGAACAGGAAACCGTTATGTTTCGAAGAAATAATAAAACATGAGAAGAACACGAGGCAGGGTTTTCATATTGCACAGAGCGATAAATTTTTATCAAAGGTCCAGATATACATATAAAGATATATATGTACGTAACTAATACCCTAACGTACTATCGCGAAAAAACATCCTGCGCACGTGTTTAAATTATAAGACGAAAACTGATATAACGTGAGCAGATTCATTTAGGCGGTGCGCTTTTGGTGTATTCTCTTACACACCTTATTGATGCGGGCTTTTTATAATGGCGATAAGACTGTGGCCAGGCATCGCGCTGGACTCGAAATCGTGCATCTGACACCGTCTCCGCTCGCTATCGCGCTATATTTTTTACCAAAGGTTAAACAGCGGAGGGTACACTCTAGTCAAGTCAGCATTCGTCAAAGAGCCACAGTCAAGATGACATGGATCAAGAAAGCGTCTGCAGTAACAGACTGGATAGATAATTTAAAGAAAAAAGAACAGGAAATATATTTTTCTATCTTGAATAAAAAACACGAAATAACAGTGCTCCAAAATACAATCAAGAGCGAAGTTCTACTACTGGAAAGCATACGTAAAGAGATTGCGGACTTTTCAAGACACAGTAATCATGCTCCATCAAACTATAATCAGTTTAACATACTAGCGAAATGCTTAGTATGCGATAAAGTATTAGTTAAAAAACAGAAAAATTGTGCGTGGAGAAAGTGTGAAGGGTGTAATATGTGGCTGTGTGGTGTATGCGTTCGAAATCGGAAGCACACATGCTTCAACGCGATTCACCAGTTCCCGCAGCACCAGCAGCAGCAGCAGCAGCACCAGCAAGAACTCGAGGTGGACACAAATACACAAGCAGGTGACTTTGAGTACCACGGGTTATATGCAGTAAATGACGAAGAAGAAATATGTATTATAGATTAATACGGTATGTTGTATACTTAATGTATAAAACTGTGAAAAATAATTTTTTGTAATTTTTTTAAGTTTGTGTTTTAACGTAAAAATGAAATTAATATAATATGTAGAACTATAATGTTTTTATATAAAATAATTTTTTGTAATTTTTTGTAATTGTTTAAGTCAATTTTTTAACATAAAAAACAAAAAAATGATGTAATTTTTTTTATTCTCCTATCTTTAATTGCCATTCCAGTCTTCCACTCTGCGCGCGCGCACACACACACGCACACACACACACGCACACACACACACGCACGCACACATATTTCATTTATTTTAATTGATGTTTTTATTGTTTATTATGTTTAGACAATAAGAATATTGATTAATTAAAATTATTAATCAGTATACTTTCTACTATGGCGTAGGCTCGTGACGTCATCGATCCCGATACGGGACAAATACACGCACGCACACATATTTCATTTATCTTAATTGATGTTTCTATTGTTTATTATGTTTAAACAATAAGAATATTGATTAATTAAATTTATAAATCAGTATACTTTCTACTATGGCGTAGGCTCGCGACGTCATCGATCCCGATACGGAAAAATCTCTTATCTATTGTTTAGCAACATTAATTTAAATATCTTAATCGGTGTTTTATTAATTGTTTTGTAAAAACATTTTTATGTTTGTTCTTTTAATAAGAAATCTTAACTGCTTGTTTATATAAACAATCAATAAAGACACATTAATTACTATATTGTTGAACACCAATAATAAGAGGGGCAGCATCACTGCCTCCCGAGAACACCATTCTACTATGGAGAGAGACGAAAATGTGTCACCGATTCCCGTACGGGACCTCTCTGCTTATATTTACAGCTATTAAGATATCTTAATTGCTTCTTCATTGCTTGTTTATGTAAACAAACCATAACAACAGGCTATTAAGATATCTTAATTACTGTTTATGTAAACAAAGATAAGATAGCCCGGGCAGGGCACGATGACTCACCGTCTCTCCATAGTATAATGTATACTACTAACGACGTTACGTCTAATGACAGTAAAGTGTATTCATCCGTTATTATTATATTTTTTAATTTTTCTTTCAATCCAAAACTGTTATTGACATGTGAACTAGGCTTAGATATCGCATTCTTAAGTTCTTGATATACTATTTTTGCTAAGAAATACGTGGGGCTATTAACTAATGAAACAATAGGACGTAACGGTACATCAATTTTATGAATCTTTGGTAATCCATAACATTTTGCCAGTGTCGTATCAGATTGAGTTAAACTATTATTATGAAAATTTTTGTACAAAAAACCATTATTATTTAAATAATTTAACATACTATATGTTCCATCTTTTAAACGTTTCAGTGGATTTTTACTTATCTTTTTATATGTTTTATCATCCGGATAATAGATTCACCATCTTTTCGTAATAGATGGATTTTTCTAAACAAACCGTTACATTGCCTTTATCTGCTTTTGTAAAGAAAATATCATTATGCGTTTTTTAAAAGTTTTTGGTTATTTTTAGTTTTTTTGATAAAGCTCTGTCTGTATATGGTATATGTATATCAGTATTAACAGCCAGTTTTAAACATCTTGTGACTTTTTTCCGTATTTCATTTTTCTTGTCATTGTTAATATGTACTGAATTGAGACAGTTTTCAACATTTTTTATTGTATTAACTATATCATTATTAGAAATTTTTTAAATATGGCTAAAATTTGAACCCAATGTAACAGTAGAACATGTAAAAAAAAGTTAAAAAATTTTATGACATATTTCGCAACTAAGTTGTTAAATTTAGAAATCCGATATCCCAACTTTCATATAAAATTTATCGAAAAAAACCTAAATGTTATAAAAGAAAAAATTACACTTTCCACGCTAAACGCTTTGACTATAGATAAGTTTTTCTTATTCACTTCAAATAAATCTAAAACGATGCGTGAAAAATTTGATTCTATGCATATGAATAAGCTCGCCTCTTTAAAGTCAAACGCAAGCGTCAGTAGTAATAAAAGTACGTGGCTTAAGAATTTAACGAATGTTCAAATTCCGTCGGAAGTTATTGATATTGTTACATTGGGTTCAAATTTTAGCCATATTTCAAAAATTTCTAATAACGATATAGTTAATACAATAAAAAATGTTGAAAACTGTTTCTATTCAGTATATATTAACAATGACAAGAAAAATGAAATACGGAAAAAAGTCACAAGATCTTTAAAAAATGCTGTTAATACTGATATACATATGTCATATACAGACAGAGCTTCATAAAAAAAACTAAAAATAACCAAAAACTTTTTAAAAACGCATAATGATATTTTCTTTACAAAAGCAGATAAAGGCAATGTAACGGTTTGTTTAGAAAAATCCATCTGTAACGAAAAGATGGCGAATCTATTATCGGATGATAAAACATATAAAAAGATAAGTAAAAATCCACTGAAACGTTTAAAAGATGGAACATATAGTATGTTAAATTATTTAAATAATAATGGTTTTTTGTACAAAAATTTTCATAAAAATAGTTTAACTCAATCTGATACAACACTAGCAAAATGTATGGATTACCAAAGATTCATAAAATTGATGTACCGTTACGTCCTATTGTTTCATTAGTTAATAGCCCCACGTATTTCTTAGCAAAAATAGTATATCAAGAACTTAAGAATGCGATACCTAAGCCTAGTTCACATATCAATAACAGTTTTGAATTGAAAGAAAAATTAAAAAATATAATAATAACGGATGAATACACTTTACTGTCATTAGACGTAACGTCGTTATTTACAAACATCTCATGCGAATTAATGTTGGATAGTTTAGATAGACGAGCGGTTTCCATCCATAATCACTGTAAGATCCCGCTTGATGAACTAAAAGAATGCACCGCTTTTCTGTTTAATAATACGTTTTTTACTTTTAATGGTCAAACCTATCAACAAATTTATGGAACCCCGATGGGTTCACCGATTTCGCCATTATTTGCGGACATTGTAATGCTTGATTCGGAAAAGAATTGCTTACGAGAATTAGAACTACATTCTGACTGTATCCCTATTTTTTATTACAGATATGTTGACGACACGCTTATTTGTGTTAAAAAACAACACATTGACATAGTGATTAAAGTTTTTAATGCTTATGACATAAATTTAAAATTTACTTATGAACTAGAAGAGAATAAAAAAAATAATTTTTTAGATATGACATTAATTAGAACTGATAATAAAATTTTGACAAATTGGTACCAAAAACCGACATCATCGGGACGTGTAATCAATTATTTTTCAAATCATCCAACACAGCAAAAAAAAATGTTATTTTTAACCTAGTTGATAGGGCGTTTTTACTCTCAGATTCTAATTTTCACTTAGACAATATAAAACTCATAAAGAAGATTTTACGTAACAATGATTATCCTATGTGGTTTATAGAAAAACATATCGAAATTAGATTTAAAAAACTTAAGTATGGTTATACATATAATACGCACTAAAATTGCTATGAAAAATTACCAAAATTGTCTTTACCGTTTACCAAAGATTTTAATAGTCTATCTAATATGTTAAAATCTTATAACATTTGTACAATCCCATTATTGAATAAAAGTTTGTCTTCGATCATTCGGTTAGGCAAAGACATAACCAAAAAATGGGATCGTACTAATGTGGTGTATAAATTTGATTGCCTAAATTGCTCTGCTACATACATAGGAGAAACTAAAAGATCGTTACACACACGCATTAATGAACATAAAATAAACAAAAATAAAGAGTCTGTTGTCAGTACACATCGATTAGAAAACAAACATGAGTTCGATTGGGAAAATACATCCATTTTAGATTTTGAAAGCAATTACAAAAAAAGACTGATTTCCGAAATGATCTGTATAAAAAGCAATCAAAATAGTATTAATAAAAAGGAAGATATCCAAAGTCTAAGTACAATGTATTTTTCTATTTTGATTCTGTATAACTCTTTATGTAAACATTGTCCAGCGTATATAAATACAGTGTACGTGTTATTGTTTTCAGTCGAGAATAACATCTGATCGACGTATGATATACGTTTATAATTTCGGTAATTTTGATTTTTGTATTTACACTTTGTGGTTTAATTGTCTTTAAAAAAAAGTTTTATATGTTAATTTATTTCTGTGTTTTGAATAAAGGCCTGATGAGGTTGGCGTACTAAGCCAACGAAACGTTGCCATAAAGAAATAAGATCGTTTAATTTGGCTCCAAAGATCGTCGTCAACTATTTAATATAAAAATGGATGGCGTTATACATTCAACAGTAAATAAGTAAATAATGTATGGACTATAACGGCGTATTAAATTGCCAAATAAATGTTTAGTTACGAATACTATAAGCATAATGTTATTGGAATGTGTAATTATACATCTAGTGTACATTATCGTAAAGTAATACATCCTCGCACATTTTTTTTCATATAGGAAAGGGCATTGAATTGAAAAGAAAATAATAAATCCAAACATAATTGAAACTTTTCCTTCAAAAGTTAACCGGTATCCGAGCCTTAGGGTTTTTTTTACACGTAATGCTAGGATACTTAATATATTAAATGAACAAAAAAAAAAAAAAAAAAAAAGAAGAAAACAAAGATTAGCAAACGCATGTATGCTTTCAGGCTAACCGGTATCCATGGAATCACAGATGCGCAAATACGCCCAATTGGAAAAAGCCCCGGTGTACTTGCCGAAAAACTTGGCTTATTAACAACCTCGAGTATTACCTGGAAAATTATACAACGGATAAACCTAGAACCCTTTACTCAGCAAGGAGAAAAGCTGCTAGATAACTGGAGAGTATTAACGCAATATTGTAAGTCACCCAGCAATAACTGTCAGCACCAGCAACAATTGAAAAGTATGTATAAACAAATTATGAGCAGCAACCAGGACACGAAGAGAGTACTGGAATTGCTTCAAGGGCACGAGAAACGAGTTAATAATCGCAGGCGACGAGCGTGGGTCTCGATCGTGGGGAAGGTCAGTAAATTTCTGTTTGGAACTCTCGACGAAGCATCGGAAAAAGAAATCAAGGCGTTGATCGAGCAAACGGAAGGAAAAACAGTGCATTTGTCGAAGCTATTAATAAACCAAACCGAGATCATTTACAGAGAGTTCGGCGCCCTGCATCGGAAAACATCGGAAATAAAAACTAACATTCGGCTGCTAGAAACTAACATTCCTTACAGCACTGCAAATATTAGAAGAACAAGTGCTACAGTATGAAATAGACTACAAACCCTGACGGACGCAGTCTTGTTTGCAGCACAAGGCTCCATATACCCTCGATTCATAGATCCGGCTCAAATCCAGGGAACGGCTGACTTGATACCAAAAACAGTAATGGAGGCATCCTTCCCGATCTCAAGGACCAACGGCACTATTGCCGATCTCGTTAGAGTATCAACAGTACCAATATTGTTATACGGATCACAGCTTATATACCATATAGCGGTGCCATTAACGGGCTTCGTGACGTACGAGTTATACAAAGCGTCGCCACTGCCTCAGCTCACAGCAAACGATTCAACAGCGTATGCGTACATCTGTCCGAGCTCTCGGCTCTTCGCCATCAGTCAAAATAAGGACACTTATATAAATATTCAGCCAGAGCTCTTAAACAAATGTAAGAAGCTCAATAAATTATATATATGCCAGGGGACAGAGCCGGACCGGACAATCGACAACCAAGAAGCGTGCGAGATTAGATTAGCCGCAAACCAAACGCTTCGAGAACTCTTCGCGTGCGATATAAGATTAGTTAAATTAGACGTTACATACTGGGCATGGACCAGCTCAGCTAATACGTGGGTGTTTTCTACAGGAGAAACTGATAGAGTCACGATAACTTGCACGAAATCCGCGGACAAGACAATTACGATACGCGGCGTAGGGCTACTCGTGCTACCTCCAAGTTGCACAGCGGGCTCCAACTCCGTAAGACTGACCGCAACCCGCGAGATAAGAACAAATTTCGAGACCGCAACGTATGGGGAGACCATATTAAATATCGCGGACATCCTGAGCAATGCAACTATTAACGAACAATCAGTACTCAATCACGTAATGAGCCAATCCGCGAGTTCATCAATAAAAATAAACACACCTGCACATGTACTCGAAGCAGGTCAAGGGTTACGAGAAATAATACATCAAGCCCGAAATCTCGAGCAGTATCGGTCAATTACCGACGAACTCGCGACACTTCAGCAAGGCATCTCATATTCAGGGGGTTCGATAATCTCCCTCGCGATTATAGGCGCGATAATTTGGAAACTGTGGCCAAAGGGGGGGCATCCACTACTAATTAGAAAAAGAATGTTTTCAGCAAATCAGAGGTCAACCCCGGATAGACAAGCCGAAGCATCGTATCACTACGGCGTAGCAGAAGGGCGCATTTTCAGCGTACCACGGCTAGACACCCTAGTCATCGAAGACTGCCCGCGCCTCCTAGAGAAGCGACGGGGATTCCGCAGCACGCAGTCCATTACATAGACGACGCCGCACCAACTAACGTCGCCAGAGCGTCACAAGCTCAATAAAACAATGAAAAATAAATTATAATTTATAAATTTTGTAATAAGAAGAGAGAGAGATAGCCAATAGGTAGAATTGTAAAATATGAGGAACACCTACACAAACATATCACAACAAATTACAAAAAATTGTAGCAAAAACACATATACACTAGCCAGAAAATTTTTTGTAAACGCACCCAACCGCTTTTTAGGTCAACCTACGCAAAATAAACAATCTAGCATCAGAACATCAACTTAGCACACCTTCAACCTAAGACGCTACGCGGGGATTCATGGATTTTTTTTCTACTACGAGGCATACTTTTGCATCATCCAGGAGGATGATGTCACGGCCCTCAGACGTGTTACGAGTGATAGCTTCGCGCACATAGGTGAAGCATAAGAACGAAGCGGCGATAGCACCAACTCAGCAATATAGGCGAGGCGCGAAATAATCACGGCGACTCGCCCGGGGATGAAAAACGCTGACAGAGGGACTCGGTCGCTAAGCCGAAGTTCGAAGACTCATCGACGGTAACCCCACTTATACGTGATTGAGGAAAGAGGGGGCTACGCCAAATTTTACTATAAAAGCGTTAACACACCACGGGGCGGGGGCTAGCTAAAGAGAGAGACCGAGGCTAGGACGCCGCCCGAGAAAGGCTAGCTAAAGAGAGAAGATCGAGGCTACGACCAACGCTGCACGAGAGGAAGACACGATCCATCATCCCAGCCACCACGTCGACCTGCCGAGACGACTGATGACCACATTCACCGAGCCTCTGAGTTCATCCTTGCAATCGAACTACCGCGTCGCGATATCTGATTATAGTATCTCTCTCTCTCTCTCGCGATAAGAGTTATTCGTACAATAAATACAACAGTAATTAACATATCTATTCCATCTAATTTACTTCATTGTGCACCTTTCTGGGCTTATCACCCGGACTGGCCACGAGAAACAGAACCCTCTCACACGTAACATAAGTTATTATTATTATATTATTATTAAATTGTTTTCGACATCTTTATGACGTAATTATAACGTAATTATGAAGTTACTGTAACGCAAAATTTTTAAAAAATTTCCGACGTCATTATGACGTTATTATGACGTTACTGAAACGAACAAATTTTCAAAAAATTTCCAACGTCATTATGACGTTATTATGACGTTATTGAAACAAAGAATTGTAGCGACTCGCGTGAACCTAGTTTCCGCTGTGGCCACTAGTCGGCGACCCCAAAAAGCATTTCCATGAACAAATTCGAGCGGTCGAGGATACATATAGCCGTGAGATTCAACCGATCGAATGACTCTTTCTAACGAAAGAGTTGTAATTACAAGGCATGCCTTATTTTTGATATAACTTTATACAGAATTTTAATTTATTCTGAATAATAATTTTAAAATCTGTACTCATGTAAGATATTTACTTGGGAAAAGTCTGTTTGAAGCTGAACAAATGTTTTTCCCTTGTTTATTTTACGTCGTTATAATGTAAAATGTTAAAATTTCCGACGTTGTTATGACGTTATTATGACGTTCTTATGACGTTGATATGACGTTGATACGACGTTGATGGAAAAGTATTTGAAGCGAATCAAATATTTTTATTGTATATGTAACATCATTTTGAAGTTATATTAACGTTATATTGACGTTATTACGACATTTTTTGGACTAGTTTTTAACGTTCTTTTGATATTTTTATAACGTCATTCTGACGTTATTATGACGTTTGCATAACGCGAGGAACTGATATATAGGAACAATAACTGCGGACATTTCAACGCCATTCAGCCGTTATTATGACGTTAGATAGACTTTCGTTTATGACGTCCAAACGTCAAAAATATTACGTCTTAATGACGTCGAAGAAACGTCATGTTTTAATAGGGTAACAATCGAGCAGCCAACCGTAGCTCGTGGTAGAAAGGAGGGGATTCGCGCTGGAGAGAGAGAATAAGTACGGGCCTGGCCGCGCCACCCTCAGTCAGTCGCTCTACCTCGATGAAGTCGTGACATTTTTACCAACGTTAAGTCAGTATTTTTAAAAATGTCTCAAACAAAGCTAGTGCCGAATTTACTGTACAATTCGACTTATGCTCTCAACAATTCGTACTTCAAGTTCGTTTACGTCGGCTTGGATTATGCAGTTGCTATTTCCGACCTGTCATCAGGTTCGGTGGGCATACATCACCGCATAAATATATAACTCTGGATACCGACAGTTGGGAATAATTAAAAAACCATGTCAAGACCTTCGGAGAGTATCTATGGGCATCAGGCGATTTTGTTAAGCAAGGCAAATATGCAAAAATATATTTACCGCACCACAACGTCGAATTGACCACAGCCTACGGTCATAGAACCGTATCAATCACCGATAAGCCCCAAGTAACATCGCCATCGTTCACCCTACAGTACGAACACGAGGCTCAACAGTTCGACTTTGAAGACGATAACGCCAATCAGGAGGTAGCTGCCTCCACTACCAGTGACGAACCTTCTACAAAAAAGAAGAAGTCTGAAAAACCACCGAAGATTATGATGCAGTATACAACTTTCAGCGGATTGAAACAGTTCCAACAGTGTATAGACTATAAATTAAAAAAGTTAGAAGAAATGTCGGATTTTGTGAACAAGGTTTTCGGTATAATGATTGTTGTTATTAAAACGGAAGCAATTAGCAAAAACGACGTGCATTTACTAGACCATACATTCATCGGCGTTGTATTTAATGCACTAGAAGACAAAATGAAATAACTCGTGCTAAATCAAGTAATGTTTGCAAATTTTAGCGAGAGTTCTCTCGAAATAATATTTTTGGAAGTATATGCCGAGTATTTAACAATTCTAGAAAAAAATGTTGTTAGTGCGTTAAAAGTTTAAAAATGTACAAAAATAATTTTATTTTATTTTATACAATAAAATGTATTTTACCTTATCACACTTTTTTATTTAAGGACCCCTCCTTTATACGTACTCCTATTCACGCCCCCAACTTCTCATTGCGCTAGTGGGCATATATTTATATATACAACATTATACATGTCATTCGTCGAAAGACCACCGACAAGGCAACATCATAGGGCCCCCGTTCAGCAAGCACCAGGCCAAATCAGACGACAAAGAACCTCTCATCAACAAGGCAGACAAGAAAGAGTCTTGGACAAGCAAAAAAAATTCTCCACTATACCATTCCTTTTCCTTCCCAAAAAAAGATGGTTATTCAAAATATAACAAATAACAAACGGTCCCTTTAAGGACAACATTTATGTAAATGAGAAAAAACTGTTCATAACAATAGGGGGTTTCACCCCGTTTAAATAAATAAAAATTTATTTTTTCTCAACATGCTTTTTTTATTTGCAGACCCCTCCTTTACATCAACTCCCTATTCCCTCCCTCCAACTTCTCATTGCGAACACACACACGCACACACACACAAGCGCGCGCACGCATACACACGGTCTATATAGCGAGAGGCCTCGCTCCAGCACCCCATGGGTCTTTCTGGCGTAGCGCGTATAGACAAAGGTTTCGTCCCCCACCACTGCGAGTCAGGGCATATACGGGGGCATGCGCGGACCAGATATAGCGGCATGGCGTCATGGAGGGAGCGATAAGTGTGTCATTGTTTACCCTAATTAGCTTGTGTTCATACATATGCTACTGTAAACACTTGGATTAATGTGACCTTGTCACACTTGATACACATACACACAGCACACGGTCTATACAGCGAGAGGTCTTTATGGCGTAGCGCGTATAGTCAAAGGTCTCTCCCCCCACCACCCCGAGTCGGGTCATATACGACGGCACGCGCCGGGCAGGTATAGCGGCATAGCGTCATCGCGGGGGCGATAAGTCGGTCATTATTTATGGGTTAATAATTCACCCCATTTTTTACCCTAATTAGCTTGTGTTCACACTTGGGGCCCATACACACAGCTCATGGTCTATACAGCGAGAGGCCTCCCACTAGCACCCTATGGGTCTTTATGGTGTAGCGCGTACAGCCAAAGCGCTCGCCCCCTACCACCTCGAGTCAAGGCATATACGGCAACACACATGGGGCACGTATAGTGGCATGGCGTCATGGCAGGCGCAATAAGTGGGCCATTGTTTGTGGGTAATAAATCACCCCCATTGTTTACACTAATTAGCTTGTGTTCACACTTGCTACTGTAAACACTTGGGTTAATGATCTTGTCACACTTGGGGACCCATACACACCGCACAGCGGGGTGCCACATGGCCCCTACACACCGCACAGCGGGGGACCGTTTCGCTATACCGGTCCCCTTACTACTTGGAAATAAACATCGGTAAAGTTTGGTCATACAGACCTTTAAAAGTAATTATAAAATAATAACAAAAATTTAATTATAAAATAATAACAAAAGTTTAATTATAAAATGTTACTTAATTTTTATTATATTGTAAAATAAATAATACATGTATAACATATATACATA
This sequence comes from Torymus aiolomorphi, assembly GCA_036365515.1. Taxonomy (NCBI): domain Eukaryota; kingdom Metazoa; phylum Arthropoda; class Insecta; order Hymenoptera; family Torymidae; genus Torymus; species Torymus aiolomorphi. The sequence goes on from CM070875.1 coordinate 84,158,621, forward strand.
TAATAATAATAAAATTTTAATTAATTGATGTTTGATGAGATGAATACATCATTAAATTATTTGAGTTTTAGTTGTTTTTTAATAATCTTTCATCCAATTCTTTGTTTTTTTTCTAAATTTTTTATAATATTATTGTAGTCAATTTGTATTTTTGTATATTCATTTTTCATTTTATCAATCTCATTATTTAACTTTTTAAACAATATATTTGATATTTTGAGATGCTCATTCTCCATTTTTAAATTATGGTTTTCAATAATTAAGTTTTCAAATTGAATATTATCCATCTATAAACTTAAGAAAAATATTTATATTTTTAATTTATAAGAAAAAATTATAAAAATTATCATTTTATGATACACATCATAATTATTATTTAATTTTTTTTTATAATTTTATTGTCATTAATTTAAGTTTAAAATAGTTACAGAGAATTTTTTAAAATAATAAATTTCTTTATTATTGAAAATGAGAGAACAATGTGAAAGGACCATTCGTGAGGCAGTTATTGCGCAATAAGTGAAAGAAAAATCTACAATATTAAAAATATTAAATAGCTACGATAATGTCTACAATCGCAAGAGAGAAAATAAAACAGTCCTTTAAAATTAAATTGCAAGAACAAAACCCACCAGAACTGAAATAAACGAAACCACAATAATAAATACAACCAAATATAAAGCAAACTACGATAGTTAATTTATACCAACAAAAAGGAAAACACAATACAATCGATCATTTATTCCGCAATATAGAAATAAATACGAATGCGATTCATCGAAAATACATAATATCGTTGTTGAAATTAACGTTTAGCGGCAATAAAAAAGAGAACGTAAAAGAATTCATATTATCATTTATATATCACAAAAAATATAAACGGTAATCGACTCGAAATTAATGTTTGCATCTCAAATGTTACTACAATTACCTACGTTAAATTATTAAAGAAAAAAAAATATAAATTGTGGTTGGAAGTAGAACTCACGTTACGAGAAAGTTATAGAGACGAATTTTACGCGGAAAGTATAGAAAATAAATAAAAGACATAAAAAAATGCAAGAATGAAAAATTATTTGAATATATAACAGAAATGAAAGCAATTTAAAATAAAATGCCAAACCCAGACGCCGATAAAATAAATTCAACAAAAATATATAAATATGCGACAGGAATATTTGCAATTGATGCGCCAGTAATTAAAATTAAGTCGTGACAACATATCGATGCGTTCTTATTTTTTGTAGAAGGTTTGAGTTTTAATTCTACACATATAGATATATGTAGATAACTTTATTTATGATACATATAAATTTATTAAGTATTAATTGATATGATTAAAGTGCACATAGGAATAATATATTATAAGTACCATGATTACAGTTATGTTTTATGTTTTTATTTTTATTTATAAAAATGTTAAATAGGAAAAAGTTTTGTTTAAATATTATCTGCAACTTTTGTATGTAACATTTTAGCGTGAAATCAAATCCTGTCAAGTTATAACCGATAATTGTCCATTTTATGTATATTTAGGCGTTTAAAATCGTTTTTATAGGTCTAACTCGTCAGTAATTGATTTTACATAAAAATGTTAAATGGGAAAATCTTGTTTAAATATTATATACAATTTTCGTATTTAAGATTTTTGTATACAATTAAATACTGTTAAGTTATAAACGAAAATAGACCATTTTAGGTACACTTAGACATTAAAAATCATTTTTTTGGATTTAACTCGTCAGGAATTGATCATAGAAAAAAATGTTCAACAGGAAAAAGTTTTGTTTTAATATTATCTATAACTTTTACATTCAATATTTTTGTGTAAAGTCTAATCATGTAAAGTAATAGCAAAAAAGAGCACTATTTTTGATTTTTTAGCGGACTTTTCGCTATTATATTGACAAATATTGTTCGTATAAAAAAATTTTCAATGTAAAGAAGACGTGTTTTAGTTAATTTTAGCAGATGCATTTGTTGTTTTTGAATTAAAGTTAATTTTGTTCACCGTATTTCCAAAAATATATTTTTTCAAATTTTTATTTTCTCTGCCGTTTTTTTTTATTTGTCGATGAATTCGATACGATAGAGAACTGTAAGTTACTTATAATTAGACAAGTACCTGAGCCAAAGCTCGTTTGGATATATGAAAAATTCGTTGAGACAATCTGGAAAATTGATTACATATATACGTACAGACATACATACATCTCGGAAGACGCTTAAAATGGAATCATTTTGGGTGGAAAATAGTTTTTATGTTGTAAATTTTCAGAATTTGAAGTGTTACAATTTTCGCCATGTCAAAAATATAAGGCTCTCCCGAGAAGCGGTCCTGCCTAAAAATTTTAAAATTTCAGTAAAAAATCAATATCATTTTTACGCACGTTTGACAACGGTAAACAAAATGCATCTGGTTAGCCATAGAAAAATGAAAAAAAAAATAAAAAACATCAATAGAAGTACACACGATGGAAGAGTTAACGAAAATTATAGCGAAATGGAAAAATTAAAAGATTCAATTATGGAAATTATAAGCAATCAAATCGCGTCACAATTAAATAACACCGCGGATAGCATGAAACAATCGCCGATAAACATATAAAAAAAGAAAAGTAAGTATCAATGGAACAACTAAAACAATAACAATCGATGAGGCAATAGAGACGGAAATGGTAGAGGAAAAGGTGATTACAGAGGAGGGACATCAGACAAATCAGCAACAAGTAGGCAATCAAGGCGGACAATTTTATAACATATACAACAAAAACACGCTCCTCATCAATCCACAAATATACAATAACAATAAAATAGTAATTACAAATTTGAAAGAGATGAAATTAAATGAGAAATATAACACGCAATACGATAAAAAATAAAACGAGCAATACAAATCGTAATACACATATAATCCGATAAAAAACATATATACAACGCGCGAAACAACGCTTCATACGCAAATAATCCGAAACAAAATACATTAAATAACGCGAAAAATGGAAAA